>CM038351.1:11185867-11663367 GCA_021464625.1 Proterorhinus semilunaris | reverse complement strand
CCACGAGATGTATTCCTGTCCAATATGCAATGCATTCATTTTTCACTAAACTCTTGTATCGACAATGGGCCACGGCATAAAGCCTTCTCTTCTTGTCTCTCTTCAATCAATCAATCAATCAGTCAAACTTTATTTATAAAGCGCTTTTCATACTGAAAGTTATCACAAAGGGCTTTACAGATTGCAACATTTAAAACAATACGCCCGGCATCCCCTCCCATCCCTCCGAATATATACAAACATTACACACACACTCAAACTTTTACCCCACCGTCTATGCACACACCTCCTCACTCACTAACTCACACACACACACACACACACACACAGAATAAAATAAATAGACACATAAGCCCAATGAATCCTTGTGTTGTCATCTTGGAATACGCCCGTGCAGTCAGGGGAAGGACTCCGAATATTCAGGTCATCAGCTGACCTCATTCTTTGGCCATAATGTTGCTGAAGCTAGATCTGACCAACAACAGCAACCCCAGTTTTAGTTTTTGTGCTAGGCAATACAGTACATAGTGATACCTGTTTTAGACCTTGAACCTTGAGCCTGCTTGATTCTGGTTTCGACCGGGTGTAGTCTTTGATTATGTTGTGGAGCTAGTTTAATCCCAATGAAGTCCTGCCGTTGTTGTTTGGAGCTGTTCTAGTCCTTGGCTAAACCTGGTTGAGATTTAGTGTAGACCTGGACTAGGTTTCAAATGACAAGCGAATTGAAAATGGCACCGCTGATCCTTCGCGTTTAGCCTGACGTAACACACTCACACTTTGTCTGCAGAGTTTGCCAGTGAGTAATCATTTGATTGTTGTGTCCACTTTGCCCGTGTAAAAAGGTCAGTTAAAGCCGGTATGTTCGATGGAAAAATACTAGGTGCCAGGCGAAGTGGCCTCATTTCACAGCTCAGTGATGTAAGTACATCATAGGTGGGCCGGTTTGATTGGCTCAAAAGCTGGTCGTATAAAACCACCGATTCTGTGGTTAAATCCTGTCTCAAAAGCTCCTCACGCCTCTCCCTTTCCCCCTCGAGTCATTTGGTTGATAGAGAGCGCCCTGAGGTAAGGCCACCCACTTGTCCCCATTTCACACCTCTCCCCCTGCCTCCCATAAGTTTTCGTAGTGAGGATAGCACGTCGTTGAAACCGCAGGAGTCTCTAGTTTGAGTGGCTGTCCACAGAAAGAAGTCAGCACTTTTATTATCCCTCTGAAACTGGAAAGTTGTTCAAGTATTTCAGTCCAGACCTGCTGCCTTCACACTCCGTCTCCGCATTCATAGATTTTTCCCCACTTGTCTTAGCACCAGTCAATTTCGTTAATTATATCATGTAAAGCGCTTTGTGACCATGTCTGTGAAAGGCGCTATATAAATAAAGATCTTCTTCTTCTTCTTCTTCTTCTTCTATATCAGGACCTGATGCTTGACAAAAAAGAAATCCAAAGCATAAACAGCATAATGTTAGAGTCATTACTGCCTAATTATATGACAATGCATTTTTTGTCAGTCCCAAGCTGCAATAAAGGAAGTAAATAAGGTTAGAAAGGCCGTCCTTTAACATCTTTATTATCACAAAATGCAAATGTGTAAAATAAAAAAGAATAATAGCTACCAACTTAAATTAGTATGCCCAGCCATTTGAAAAAATAAATAAAAACATATGGGTTTCACTCACCATCCCGTTATTGAATTGGTTCAATTTTTTGAACGCTTTTTAAAAGGTTTTAGTAAAAGAACACATACACAGAGTGGTACAGGGACATTTCACATCTTGTCAATAATGTTACTCTCTTTTGAAAACTGGTGTCTAAATCATGTAACAGTTTCTTTGTGGAAAGGCGAAAAGTCTTCAATTCTAAACAACCCGGTCCAGTACACTTTCAGAACCTTTTGCTATGGTAGAAAAATCCTGAATGACCGAGAGCTTGCACAAACATGCATCTTATAGTGTTAAGTAGTGTCTGCAGTGGTCTCTCCAGTTGATTGTACCATTTACAGCTCGTAAATGCAGTAATGCGGTGAGGCTTTGTCTTTTACCATTT
Organism: Proterorhinus semilunaris; assembly: GCA_021464625.1. Taxonomy (NCBI): domain Eukaryota; kingdom Metazoa; phylum Chordata; class Actinopteri; order Gobiiformes; family Gobiidae; genus Proterorhinus; species Proterorhinus semilunaris. Next base: position 11,661,323 of record CM038351.1, on the reverse strand, counting down.
ATTAATGAAGAAACAAATACATTACATAACTGTCTGATTATTGTGAAGCTTCCTGAAGTAACATATACATCCATTAGTGTCCACGCTCTGTTAACCTTATGAGTGTAGTTTGTTATTACTCATGTGCAGCACATGTAGGTATCAGATCAGCCAATGCACATCCACGGTATTCAAGAATGGGAATTTTGCCCTGACTTTGATCTCAATTTGAGATCAATTGTCTTTTCGATAAGAAAAACTATTTACCAAAGTGTCGCCATGGGAACACACATGTCCTGTTTATTTAGTGGTCCCAAATCATATCTAATGTGGTATATAATGTGATCTAGATATAGTTGTAGTGTAAGTAACTGGCCAAAGGAGGGCCTGTATATGAAAATATACTCTGCCTGGCCAAAAAAAAAATTCATTGGACACATTCTGCAATGTCACAAAATGTTATTCCGCCATTTACGGGATGAATTTTTTTCTTAGGAGAATTAAGCTTATGTCAATAAACGTGCAGAACATATCCCCAGAAGATCCGCGGTTGAAACCTGCACCATAGGGAATTATTGAATAGGGGCAATTATTAGATTATATCAAAGATGCATACAGTACTTGTATTAATACATGTCGATGTAGTAAAGCATTGTCTTCATTAATTTCCTAAACCCCAGAGGACAGAACAATCACAATTTGTGTAGCTATATTATCCATTAAGAATACCTGAAGCACTTCCACAGTTGTTCCTTCTTGTCCTGCGTCCCCTCGGGGACATGTGTGTGACTGCTGCGGCCGATAACATCACAACTACTGTAGCCTGTCAACTCCTGCGCCCTACTTTCCCATCCACCTGTCCTTTCAGAGAGGGGGGGTATGATGTTCCTGGATTCACAAGGAAAAAACGCTGAAAATAAAGTACTTTAGCGGGGCATTATCTTGCTGGAACAATGTAGATCCACTATTGGCCTCCAACTTCTTTGTTTATTCATGACTTATGAGCAAAGGTCAAAGACTTGGATGGTGTAACTGCACATCAGCGAATTTAACTCAAAATGTTCTGTCATAATGGTTATTTTTTAATGGAGTTAGCTTTTAAGTCACTCTACTTTGATGTAAATGGATATTTTACATATTCATGAAAGCTTGGTCTGTGAGATATCTCAGAATATCTTTTCCTGTTTTGTAGGTGCCTATGGTGTTGTTTTGAAGTGCCGACACAAGGTAAGCACTTTTTGAATCTAAATTTATATATTTATTTGAGATATTGTGGCTCAGATCTGAAAAAAGGACACTGTGCACTGTTCCTGTTGTTCCACTTAGGGCCGGCTGATGTGATGAAAGAATTATCACATTTTTTTTCTCAGAGGGATCCATTTCAATTTTCAATTCAAATGTATTTTCTCATATCAAAAACAAAGAAACAGAGTTTTACTGATGTTGTTTATGAATATAGCAAGACAGAATATTTAAGACATTTCATACAAAAAGAATAAATGTTTTCCTCTCCAGTATTAAGCACACAAAGGTTTCTGTTTAATTCCTCCAAAATTCAAACCAAGTGCTGTTACTGCCTCACATATGGCAGTGGATCTCAAAACCCATTAGTGGTACTTGGGTTTCTTCAGGTGGTGCTCAGGGAATTCTGCTATTTTACTTGTTTTATTTAGAGATCATTTCAGTTATGCATTAGCAATCAATTCTGCAATTTTTTATGTAGAAAAAAAGTTAATATTGTTGCGTATTTGACCTTGTCGTGACTCACTGGCTGTTTGAGTGGTCAGCATGCCGCCTATACTTTCGATTCAATGGTTTTCTAGGTTTTCTGGTGAGAGGGTCCGTCAGCAGTGTCCTAGAGACCACTGTGAGGGAAAGTACTACTGTACCATGTACTAAAACATAGTATTTTGACATGAAAAAGCATTACATTTGACTTGCTTCTGCCTGTATAAACCCTGGACAATATAGTCCCTCTTAAGTTCAGATCCCAGGTAACTTATACACATGTACTTCAAGAAGACCTTTAACAAGCTGAAAGTTAGTTAGTTTATTATCACAATGTGCTCCTTAAAATGACTGAATTGCCTTAAGTGGCCCCTACAAACCGCTGTCTAATTGGTTCTGCTCCCTTTGTCTTCTCTGTGGTTTATCACAGAGATGGATGCGCTTTGAATCCATGCGGATTTCCCCCCTTTAAGCCCCCAAGTCTTAATCATCTTCTCCTCTTCCCATTTCATAAGCTGCTGTTCATATAAAGGAAAGCTTATTTTACCAATTAAATTTTGAGCACGCGGAGATAATTAATAATAGCTCAAGACAATACAAGGCAGACAAGAGCACTCGGCAGTAATGCTCAGTCATCTTCTGCCCATTTAGGGAAGAGGATGTGCCAGCTATTGACAGCCATCCAGCGTGAATAAAAGACCAACTGCCTCCTACATTTGGAGCAAGCGAGCAAGGACCTGACTTCTTCCAGTATATCTATTTTGGATGTTTCTAATGTTAACTTAAGCGTTGGGATTGTAAAAGAAAGGCGAGAATCGCAGCCTGTAATTACAAGCCTTTTATTATTCAAACTGATTGATCCAAGGCCTAAACAGCTGTGCAAGCCTACGCCGCCATTCTCACGACAACAGACGAAGCGCTCGATTGCAAAGATCTGAATGCGTGAATTAGCTGGAAATGTGTATCTACAATCGAGGCAGCGAAAGGAAACGCGGAGTGAAGGGGGAAGTCACGTCATATTTGTTATTCAGAGCTTTCTGTCTCATCTATTGAGCGCAGACTGAGATTGTGCTGCAAATTGATTGTTGAATCGCTTCATTCAGAAGCCTTTGAGGCCTGAAAGAAAGAAGTCAATAACAACAAAAATATGGAAGAATAAAGTTATCCAGTTACATTAGTGGCAGAAGAGCATCCATTTGTGCTCTTGTGAATCGGCTAATAAACCTATTGAATGTTTGCTTCTGTGATAGGGTTGCACAATGTTGGGATGATAACTAGTTGCAAGTTTGTAAGTTCCGATTAGATTTGCAGTATTTTGTTGTAAAATCAAGATTCAGTTTGTTGTTTGGTGTTCACGTTCTAAACACATTCAGGAGCATTACCAATGGAGGAATTTGAACTACTTTTGAATCACATGCTTTTGAGAACTTGCCTGCAGGGGTCTACTCACAGTTTTTAACATAAGGCCGCACAATGATAAGATATTTTGCTGTTTGCAGAGGATATTGCCCTCCCTAAATATATGCAAACTTTGCAATATACTAATCCATTCAAATTGCGATTTTATTTTAATTGCAGATTTTGGCAGCCCTTTTAACATACTGTGCACAGTGGAAATATGTCTAACTTGTATCAATACTTAAGTCAATTTTTTCATGAGCAATCAACAAATACTGTATGAAGTTTTGACACTTGTTTTTACTCTGTGAAGTGCCCTGTGCACCATTTGGCTGTTGTAAAGCGCTATTCACCTTAATCCATTTTTAGGGCCGGCAGAGAAACAGTGCAGTGTTGGCTTGTTGGTGCAAATGAACATTGGACATTTTACACAAATCAATCTATTAAAACATCAGATTTTAGTGGCGAACATTTTCTGGAGCTGGTGCGGGAGGTTGAGAGGTACCGGCTAGATATAGTCTGGATCCCAACTCTTGGAGAGAGGCGGACGCTCCATTTCTTTAGAGTTGCCCGCATGGAGAGGCGGTGGGCCCGGGTGGGCTTGCTTATAGCCCCCCAGCTCAGCCGCCACGTGTTGGAGTTCACCCCGGTGAACGAGAGGGTCGCGTCCCTACGCCTTCGGGTCGGGGACAGGTCTCTCACCGTTGTCTCGGCCTACAGGCCTAACATCGGTGCAGAGTACCCGGCCTTCTTGGAGTCCCTGGGAGGGGTACTAGATGTTGAGGCATTGTTGAGGCGGCCGCTCGTAGCTGTGGCCGTAAGTTCTCTGGTGCCTGTCGTGGCGGATATCCCCGAACCCGGTGGTGGCGCCCGGAAGTAAGGGATGCCGTCAAGCCTGAGAAGGAGTCCTACCTGGCCTTGTTGGCTTGTGGGACTCCAGAGGCAGCTGAGAGGTACCGCCAGGCCAAGTGTGCTGCAGCTCGTGCGGTCACAGAGGCAAAAACTCGGGTCTGGGAGGAGTTCGGAGAAGCCATGGAGGAGGACTATCGGTCGGCCTCGAAGAGATTCTGGCAGACCATCCAGCGCCTCAGGAGGGGGAAGCAGTGCTTCACCAACACTGTTTACAGTGCGGGTGGGGACCTGCTGACCTCGACTGGGGATGTTGTCGGGCGGTGGAAGGGGTACTTCCCGTCTTCCGATGAGGAAGCGGAGGCTGGGGAGTCGGAGGGGGACTTGCCCATCACCCAAGCTGAAGTCACTGAGGTGATTAGATAGCTCCTCGGTGGCAAGGCTCTGGGGGTGGATGAGATTTTTCCGGAGTACCTTAAGTCTGGATGTTGAAGGACTGTCTTGGCTGACACGTCTCTGCAACATTGCGTGGCGGTTGGGGACAGTGCCTCTGGATTGGAAAACCGGGGTGGTGGTCCCTCTCTTCAAGAAGGGGGATCAGAGGAGTATGCTCCAATTACAGAGGATCACACTCCTCAGCCTCAGCAGGTAAGGTCTACTCCAGGGTGCTGGAGAGGAGGATCCGGGCTGATAGTCGAACCTTGGAATCAGGAGGAACAATGCGGTTTTCGTCCTGGTCGTGGCACACAGGATCAGCTCTATGTCCTTTATCGGGTGCTTGAGGGTTTGTGGGCGTTCGCCCAACCAGTCGACATGTGCTTTGTAGATCTGGAGAAAGCGTTCGACCGTGTTCGTCGTGGTGCCCTGTGGGGGGTTCTCCGGGACTATGGGGTCCGGGGCCCTCTGCCGTCCGTTCCCTATATGTCCGCAGCAGGAGCTTGTTTTGCATTGCCAGCAGTAAGTCAGACCTGTTCCCAGTGCGTGTTGACCCCCGCCATGGCTGCCCTTTGTCACCGGTTCTGTTCATTACTTTTATGGACAGAATTTCTAGGCGCAGCCAGAGACCGGAGGGTGTCCTGTTCGGGAACCTCAGGATCTTATCTCTGCTGTTTGCGGACGATCTTGTTCTGTTGGCTTCATCAAATCAGGACCTTCAGCGCGCACTGGGGCGGTTTGCAGCCGAGTGACGATCAGCTGCGGATCAGCACCTCCAAATCTGAGGCGATCGTTCTCCACCGGAAAAGGTGGCTTCCCCTCTTCAGGTCGGTGGGGAGTCCTTGCCTCAATTGGAGGAGTTCAAGTATCTCGGGGTCCTGTTCACGAGTGAGGGACGGATGGAGCGTGAGATCGATAGACGGATCGGTGCGGCGTCAGCAGTGATGCGGTCGCTGTATCGGACTTTTGTGGAGAAGAGGGAGCTGAGTCGGGGGCAAAGGTCTCGATTTACCGATAGATCTACGTTCCCACCCTCACCTATGGTCATGAGATTTGGGAAATGACCGAAAGGACAAGATTGCGGATGGAAGCGGACAAAATTAGTTTCCTTCGCAGGGTGGCTGGGCGCACCCTTCGAGATAGGGTGAGGAGCTCAGTCACCCGGGAGGAGCTCGGAGTAGAGTCGCCGCTCCTTCACGTCAGAAGGAGCCAGCTGAGGTGGCTAGGGCATCTGTTCCGGGTGCCTCCTGACCGCCTCCCTTGGGAGGTACTCCAGGCATGTCCTATTGGGAGGAGGCCTCGTGGAAGACCCAGGACACACTGGTAGGACTATTTTATTTTTATTTATTTATTTTTTTTTTTTTTTGAGCCGTTTACATTTTAACATTCACATTTACATCATTCTATTAGAGGCGCTCCAAAAAAGAAAAGGAGTAGGCTGAAGCCAGAAGCTTATATATACGCCTACCCTGTAATCACTATGATATACATTTACATTTCCCGGTGATACTGCACAATCAGTCCGTATCCAAAATAATAATTCCGAAAAACAAAACAAAACAAAAAGAATTACATTTACTCAAGTACATGAACTTGAGTAACTTATAGAAGTAACTGTACGTCTTAGAGTATTGTATCCATACAGTACTTTAACATTTTTACTGTACTCTTACGTGAAAAAAAAATAAAAAAATAATAGTTACATTTTCCATCCGAAGAAAAGCTTCAGAACATCAAGAAACAACATTCACCTACGGATTACTACAATTAATCTTCTTTGAGTTTATCATTACTATGTCTCCGAGCTGGCCTGGTGTCACCTCGGGGTCCCCCCAGAACAGCTGGAGGAGGTGTGCGTGGATCGGGAAGTCTAGGCATCTCTGCTGAGACTGCTGCCCCTCAGTGTTAATTTTGACAACATATTTTAATTTAGTTTTAGTCGCGATTTAGTCAAAAAAATATCTTAAATTTTAGTCGAGTTTTAGTCGACTAAAATTGCAAGTCAATTTAGTCGACTAAATTTAAGACACATTTAATCGACTTTGTATTAATAATATTTATTATAATCATATTTAATCGAGGTCCTCTGCTTCATGGAGCTGCTCCCTCATGAACAAAGCTCAGAGCTGTTTCTTTGGCAGTGAATTTACATGATATGAGGCTCTTTCAGACTGTCAATAGAAGTTTGGATGATTTTAGTCTCTCCTTTCCATTTTTATTTAGTCTTATTTTAGTCGACTAAAATATCTGGACATTTTGGTCATAGTTTTAGTCTCATGAAAAACTTGTAATTTAGTTTTAGTCCAATTTTAGTCGTCAAAAAAATCACTTTGACTAAAATTAAGACTAAATATTTTAGTCGACGAAACACTGCTGCCCCTGCGACCCGGCCCCGGATAAAGAGGAAGAAAATGGATGGATGGATGGATGGCATTTTCACTCGTTCTTCAAGAACAGACTTTGTGCTCTACCGGAAGTGTCAATACAAAGGAAATAGTGCAAAATGGAAAAAAGAGTCAAAAGTGGGCGGGGCGGACTAAGGTGAATACAAATAAAATTTGATTGATTGAACATATGGTCTGCTGAGATACCGCACTCATGGGGGGGCAACTCTGGGACCTTTGCTGCATTATTGATGTGAAAATACAAAGCTCACACACAGTACAGTACTGTATAAAATAGCAATGTTTAATGTTCAATGCCACCACGAGGATCTCAGAAAATGGCTGCTGTTGCCAGGTCCCAGCTGCTTCCCAAACGCGCTCGTTTCAGCAGCGCCACGCCCCTTAAATTTGGTTGATACAATACGTGCATTTAACGGCAATAATTAGATGGCACAAAGATCTGGGGAGAGAAGGAGGAAGCACAGAAATAGACAAGAGTGCATTCACCAATTTCCTTACAATAATTGGAAGGTTTAAATAGGGGCTGAATTACGAAGCAGATGTCTCAAAAACCTCTATGATATATCCGTCTATACATAGGCCTAAAGGGACAGCTGCGGGAACATAGATTTTCTTGTCAATGGAGAAAGCCGATTTGTCCAGCATAGATATTAATAGACATGTCCCTTTTCAGTTCATTTCGAATGTGACCAGCTGCGGTTTTGACTCGATTATTGAAATAGCCTATCTGAGCTATTCTTTGGGAATTATTGTCAATCGAGACAAAGACTGACAAGCAGCCAAGGTCTCATTAATATCGATCATTTGGATTCACCAGTTCACCGATACTGCACGTCTCGCAATTCAATAACGGACCAGAGTTGACCCATTGGTGCAGTTCATGTTAGTTCATGTTCGTTCAGTTCTGTCTTCAACAAAACACAGATCTCAGCCTGATCAGCCAGGCCATTAAACTCTGACTGAAGGGCCTTTTATTCAAAGCATTTCCTGCCGAACTCGTTCCAGCTCGACCCATTACATTGTAGTTGCTAAAAATGTAATACCCCATCTTTATTCTCTAATTGGTTCTCTACAAAAAATATAATAAGCGGCAAGAGGTGAAAGTTGCAGAAAAAAACTATTTAAAAACACTAGACAAAGCACTAATAGGCTATATATGCGTTTTAACCCAAGCTATAATTTAAAGTGAATTACTGAACTGTGATTTGCTATTATACTGATAATCTTGCTTTGGATTTATAATACTGTACGTTTCTGGCCAAAGCAGCTTTCTCTGACTCATCCAATGTATGCTTCAGCGCTGAGCTAAGAAATAATGATTTTTGACCTGAATGGATTTTTCTGTAACAATATTAAACAAACTAACCAATACAAATAATCCAAATAGTGTTATTTAGGGCTGCACGATATCTTGCCAAATTGATTTGTGCAACAAGAAATCACCAATGATGTCTTTGGACTGAAATGTATTTGTTTTGCTAACAGACATTAAAAAACAAAAGCTCAGGGTAACTTAAAAATGCATGCAGTTTTAGTCCTAAAGTAATTCCTTTTTAGCCTTGTTTGGGTTTGATTTACTGTTTATTGTCTTGTTTTGAGACTGTTTTGTAAAATATCGCCATAATATTGTTGCAATATTCAAGACACTTCCACGATCAAATTTTTTCCCTCACTCCATGCGGCTATAAAGTTATCATTTTATGCTTTATATCACTCCACTTTTGAATGAAACACTCTACAAACGATAATGCACTTGAACCTCTTTAGCATAACTGGAGAGCAGCGCCTTCCTCCCCATTCCAGAATATTTAGTCATATCTGCAGCAGCTCTTGATCTGATGCTAGATTTGTTTCACATCACAAATAGACTGTATGCAGTGTTGATCCCTTTATGCATTAGGAAAGACTGACAATATGGGTTGCCATAGGTATGTTTGCCTGCTCATAACACAAGCGTTTATTTATTAATTTTTTACTTTTGTGTGGCTTTGCTCTCTGTTGACCCAGAAAAACTCACCATCTCCCTCAAAGACTGTTTAAAAACAGGGCACCATTTCTTGTTTAAATTTGTTTAACTGGAGGTGACGTAGAACTCCTCCCATCTGTTAAAGGGGTTTGTTGTACCCATTCTTTTACAAACCCACTTTCAATATAAAAGAGGTCACATTATTGGGTACAGATGCAGCGCTTTCAAATAATCTCTGGAGTAAAAGTTCTTATTCACCTTATTCTGCCCCGCCCACTTTTGCCTCTTTTTGCCATGGATCGTCACTTTCATTGTATTGATGATATTTAGTAGATTGATTTATGTTACGTGTAGAACAGATTTTCGCTTGACTTCTCCAGTCCTATGTAAACTAATCGGAGTGATGGTGCGGCCACAATTCACAATGCACTCACGCAAACTTCCAGAATAAGGTGACTAGGCTACAATAATAAGATGACTGCTCATGTTGAGCTTTTTTTTTACCGTTTAGGAAGTAAATGCAAACATTGTTCAATTTGTAATACAGGCCCCCTCACTTCCATCAATCTACCCCAGGGCGGCTGTGGCTACAACAGTAGCGTACGACAGTGACAGTGTAGCGCTCTGAGAAACTTGGTAATACAAGCTTGTAAAGCGCATTACAAGTGCAAGACTTTCAGTTAGAGAAAGGGTTGCCTTTGCAATTTTATTTATGTTGCTGCACTTTCATTAAATACAATACATATATACTATATTTTAAGGCTGAAACGACGCGTCGACGTAGTCGACGTCATCGATTACGTAAATACTTCGACGCAGTTTTTGTGCGTCGACGCGTCGCTTGTTTACATCATGGCGGCGCGCGATGCTGGCGATGCGAGCGAGGGGAAAAAGGCACGCCAAAAGTTATCAAAAGTGTGGGAGTATTTCCAGAAACGGCCAAATAATGTTGTTTATGCACACTGTGTCGAGCGGAAATGGCCTACCACAGCAGCACAACGGCTATGAACGAACATTTAAAACGAAAACACCCGACAGCGTTCATGCCATCAACCAGTCAATCGGCCGCGTGAGTAATTTTCATTACACAAAAACATTAATGTATTATTTGTATCTGCGTTGTAAATTCATAAACTAAAGCACTGTTCCGCTCTGAGAGGAGTCAAAAACGCGCGTGTCTAACGCAACATAACGTTACGTTAGTTGTGTAACTAACTAAACTACCTTTGTACAACATTAACAGTTATGTACAAACGAACAATTAACTTTAATCATACAATCATTGTTGTGTGCTGGTTATTTATTTTTTATTTTGCGCATTTTAAAGCAAATAAGCAATACTTTTACTTTTATTCAAATGTTTACAGTGAGTGTTCCAGAAATTGCACATTTTATAGGCTACTGAGTTGCACATTGAGCCATAATTTTATTTGGTTAAATAAAAGCCATGCCATTTGAAAATACTGGCCTACGTCAATTTTTTCCCCTTCATTTTAAATGAAAAAATAATCGGTAAAAGGAAAAATAATCTATAGATTAATCGAAAAAATAATCTATAGATTAATCGATTAATCGAAAAAATAATCTATAGATTAATCGATAGAAAAATAATCGTTAGCTGCAGCCTTACTATATTTAAAATATATTTACAGTTCACCCTTATTTTGTTTAAAATTTTGGGAGAAAAAAAATCAAATCGAATCGTAAATTGTGTTTTTTATTAAAAAATTGCAGATTTTTTTGGGGGGGGGGGGGGGAAATCGCCCAGCTCTACAATATATAAAGTGACCGATGAGTGTCGAGTACCAGCACAATTCACTATAGTTGCATAGCTAATCTAAATCCAGGCTAAGGTCAGAGGCTCATGGAAATGCACAAGAGTCCAAACAGAGCAGTGTGTTTGTTTAAGAGTGGAGTACCTCTCAGGAATGTACAGCAGAGCCTCCAGACACAACAAGCTTATCGCGGGCAGGAGCCGTTTCCCCAGTCACAGTCGAAACTCAAGTAAAACATTGACAGTGCCATGCCCTGAAACTTTGAAATCTGTCAGAGTATATGTATGGTTAGCCTCGCAATACTGCTGCATTTTAGAGAAACCGGCATTAACTTTACAGATTTGAAATAAGGAAGAGGTACAGTCCATGTAAATGGAAGGAATGGATGCTCACCGAGAGACCTTAGCCACCCACACTTGCACCTAGTAATATCCGTACAAGTTATGCTTTTTGAATGAAACCAAACACCCAAGTCAATCAAAGTTAACCATGTCTTTCGTACGTTTCAGTAATCCTGCATATTCAGTTTGTCTCCCTACTCCCAGCTCCCTAAAGTAGTTTAAAAATCCTGAACTTTACAATGACCCAGTGTAGAATAGCAATTTTTTTGGTATTGTGGAGCTAATTTTGCATGACTCTGACCTTCAGGAAGGCACAATTTCTTGCATCAAATGTGAATTTTTGAGGAAAGCATCTACGAACGAGGAACCCGCGTCATCGAGTGTAAAAATAAATCAAAGGGTGACTGTTCATCAGGGAAGAAGGCAGTACATCCAATCCTACACATGCAAGGCTGCCATGTTTGTTTTTGTTTTACGGCTGACAGAATATGGGCTTGTTACCTCCTTACCTAATTGCCTGCTTGGCATCTAGCGCATATGAAATCAGAGCGATTACAGACTGACAGCATGAAGAGCACAGCCATGCGCCAAGGAAAAACTGTGACCATATTTAGAATCCAGGAGACACAGAACATTCGAATTGCATTTTTTAGATTAAACCGACTACACTGTCATCAATCATCGTGGCTTCTGTGCTGGCACCATTGCGCTTTCAAACCAATGGTCTTACAATATGTTTTATTTATATACGACTGAGAAAAATATCTTATTGCTATTTTTCTGACAAGTATTGGGATTGGGATTTGCAATTTTTTCAAATCAAGATTCAGTACTGCAGGTCTATGAACATTAACATTTCAAAGACGGTAGGAATGTGAACTGCCAAAATAATAAGATATGCTTTTTTTGATCTCACAGTTGAGAAATGTACTTGTTATAGCAGCTCTTAAAACACACAGAGCGGTGCAAAGAGGTAGAAAATCTGCAATCAAAGACCAGGTAAACATGCACTCAAGTAATAATGATAGAATAAATGTATATTATACGGTATAAAAGGAATAATAACAAATGGCGGTTTGAGAACCTGTTCGACTTCACAAATACAAGCATGATATTCATTTCAGATCTTGTTTGTAGAGGTCTAAAGTGCAGGGTTGACGAGTTTTATACAGAGGACATAATACTTCTAATTCATTTCCGCTATTCATGCCGCCCTATAGTGATGTGTTCCTTTTCTTGTTGTAGAAGAGGTCATCGTTATGCTTTTCACGGTCATCCTTATGCTCTTTCTAAGCCCACATTGACAGTGAGGGCTGTCATCTGGTTTGCATCCTTTTACTTATGAAAAACGGTTGTGTCGGTTTTGGACACTGTGCGAATTCAATTGGAAGGTATTGTTCATACGCCAGTCCAGGGGTGCCCAAACGTTTTTCACCGGGGGGCGAAATGATTACGACATGGGCCACTGCATGGATCACACGGCGATCAGTGCAGTGAAGCATTCAACTGGGGGCGTTTAGTAGAAGTTTAAATCATGCTCCTTATCATTATTGATTTAATACCAGCTCTGTCTCACAATAAAAGTGTCGTTTTTGAGGTTGTAATTGTGTGGAAAATTGCTCTGAGGGCCACATTTTGCCCCCGGGCCGCATTTTGGACACCCCTGCTCTTGTCTAAACAGTCATTCTGCTCTCAAGAATCGATTCTGGTAGATTGTGTTGGCACGGCGGAGCGCTCCACATCCAACAGGTCAGTTACAGTGTATTATATTTGTCAATCCTTCAACCTAAGTTCAAAAATTGTTTCCAGTTTCAAAACAGAAATGCGTAGTTCATTGCATTGGTTATATTAGGTTTGAGATGCACGGATGGGTTGGATCGATGAAAGTTCCCTAGACTTTAAGTGACATGGGAATACTTTACTTTAAAAAAATATACTTTTTTTATTGGACGGAGCTATAAACCCCATGTCGACGTATCGCATTGGTAATCATTTCCCACGTAGCGGAAAGCGCCACATGATCCGGAGAGCCTATTATTAGCCGCCGAGACTGAACATATGTGTCACATGCCAAAAGGAGTTTTGCGGGCACGCTTGCATGCCCCCTATGGTGAGGGCCCGTGGCAGTTCCGGTATGGTGGATTTTCCTGGCAAACTCGCCGTTCTCTCAGCCTCCGGGACCTGAGTCAGATGCCAAAGGAGCCCATTTCAGCAGCGAGCATATCCTACCAGCATTTAGCTTGACATATCCCCTCTAATGGCAGGAGTTTGGCAGTGTCTTCTCCAGTTTGATAATGAGGTTGGAGAAAGTGTCAATGTTCGCGTTTTAGAAGCTCTATTTAAAACGATCCTTGCAGTGGACGTTTCCCCGCATCTGAAAATCTCGGTTGTACTTTTTGTCCGATGAGTCAACAACTGCAGTCTGTGTTTTGTCCTTCAACCCAAGTCCTTTTCCCGTCATCTTCATTTCATAATCTAGGCTTATAAGAAAGGCTGCGTGATATGAGAAAAAAAAAAGATAACTGTCTCGAATATTGTGAGAAATTGCAGTGTTCAACAAAACTTCACCACAGTACGTTTCAATTTAAAATGAAATAAAAATCACAAGCAATTTGGTTTTCATCATCAAATTATGTAAAAATGAATAGATTAAACAAAACAACAAGGGTGAAATGGAACTACCTTTATGAAAAAAAAAATCATGATTCAAACCTAACTTTTTCACCTTATAACCATGTCTTGAATCTCAGCTGGAAGGCCTCAGTGATCTTTGTGATATTATGTGGCTTTTTGCTAAATGGATATGGGGTCAGCTGATATTGCAATAATGGAGATATAGTTTGCCGTCCTATTTGTTAGTGTTTTATGCCTCAAATAAGCTGAGTGGGCGTCAGTAGATCTATTTAGAGGAGAAAAAAGTGTCCTCTTTGAAGGGAATGGTTATTTTTGCACCCAGTGGAAGAGCAGAAACTGGGACAGGAGATGACTTTGGCACATCGCGTTAAATGGGTCACCTTGAGTGTAGTATGTGTCTGTGTGGGCCTATTAGAGGAGAGGGAAGGGTACGCACCTCACGTCTGAAAGTGCGCATCTTATTGTTCCCTAATGAATGAAAGCTATTTCAGTTCTGCTCTGATGCGCTGTCACACACGCCCACCTGAGGAGCCGCAGTTTGTGGCTGAGGTCTTATTTCACTTAAAAATCTATTAATGTAATATCATTTATTACTGCAAGTCAATAAACAGTGTCAGACTTTGCAAAACAAACAGCACAGTGAATACAAGCGACTATCCTGTAATATGTTTGTGTAGACTCTCAGTCGTCCATCGTAGAGGTTTTTAAAGTTATGGACTGAATTGGGTGTTATGTCGCTTTGACTTTGAACTTTGAAAAACCTTTACTCTGCTATCCTGTAGTAAAATATTCACTTGTTTCTTTTAGCGGCCCTAAGTTTGCTTGTATTGCGTGGCATATTTTGATTGTTCATTTGATGTAACATTGCAAAAAATGGATCATGACCATGGATAATGAATTTAATGTGTATACTTTATTTGAGCTGAAACAACCACTTTACTGCTGGCAGTAAAGGCATCAGAACTTGGTCTCTATTATATATATTTTTTGATAATAGTACCTAAGCTTTTTTCCCCTGTTACCATACTGGGTTCATTAACTGTACCCTGCCCTCAGTTAGCCTGGCTAACGCCAGACTGCTGTGTGCACTCGAATCATTTCGAACTGCACAGCAGTCTGGGGACCATGGCTGAAATTTTCGCTTGGATTTGGGGACCAATCCCAGAACAAGGAGGGACGGTAAGATGATAGCGCACTATTCGACATACGGAAGCTTGTAGTTTGTTTAGCGATAAAAAAAATAAAAAAGTTTATTTACGGATCCTACATGACAGCAGCAGATGCACCGCCATCTTTCGATCAAGCTTTAGACCGTGTTAGTTTACCTTGAAGGTTTACAGCGGGTACATCGTACGTCATCTGATATGATGATATCATGCTACGATTGGCTATGGCTACGTGCATAGACATGATAGACATTCATAGCGCCCAATAAACGGCTATAGACAGTCGTAAACCACACCTCTCCTACGAGAAAATGAATTGGTGGTCCCCAGACTAAATATCACTTGTGATTTTAGTCTGGCGTTGGCCAAGCTAGTACTCAGTATTATTGTGGTGAATTAGAATTTGTGAAAATCCCCTTCCCTAAATTGCTGAAAGTGAATGTATGTGGGTTAATGCTCAGGCCTTTGAGCTGGTTATTGTCCTTGGGCCCTTTGTCGCCCAAGTTCCTCCTCTGAGCCCTGATAAGAACAGGCAAAGAAATAATTTAACACACAGAGTAACATAAGATACCGGCGATAACAAACTCTGTGATGTGTTATCTTAATTCATTATGTCTTATCATTGTGCCTTAGACTGTTGTTTTCAGAGTCCTTGCTCTTTTCGACTCCAGCTGTTGTGGAGACTTTGTGTTTAATGGAGTGAGATGCTGTTGCCACTTGTCGGGGCAGGCCTCATACATGTGTGCATGGCTATATGTGACATGATCCGAGCCCTCCCACTCCGTGCAAAGAACGTCATGTGAGTGTAAATAGTCACAGAGCGCAGCAGGGCCCACCGTGTAAAATGTGACATAATGTACTGGGCACAAAAGGACAGTGTCGTTGCGGCTCGTGTAGGCAGCACTTGATGGACAAATGCTAGGAAAAACGAAAAAAGAAAGGCTCCGTGCCAAAGATCTTTAAATTTTTCACACCAAGTACCACCTCAGGTAATAATATGACTTTAAAGCACCATCTCGCAAAGTGAGCATGGATAAATAAGGACATAACAGATATTGATACGAAACAAGGACTAGGACGTAAGAAGGGCTAATGCTAAACAAAATCAAGCCAAAACAGGTTCAAGAAAAGGACTGAACCTTGTACGAACAAAAACTAGCACAGGAACAAAGACAAAAATATCTCATTGAGATTTTTCCGGCAAGATTTCCAATTGTGATTAGATTTGTAATTCAAAATCCAGATTCAGAAAATCAAGAAGCATTAACATTTGAGAGAACACTGAATGAACTGCCGATATAATATAAGGGTCACTGTGCATTTCAGAAAAGGATTAGCTGGTTTTATGATAAAACCTCATGGATTTTGTCATTTGCAACCTATAGTTGTTTATTTGGAAACCTTGGCAAGAACATTTAAAACACAACTCAACAGGTCAAAGGCTTGTCATGTGTCATGGGAGTCATCTGGATCGGGATTGTACCAGCCATAAACCTTGACAAAACAAACTAAACTAACCCTAAAACAATAGAGGTGGGCAATATATCGTCGACAAGATAATATAAAATTTACAATATCGAGTATATCTCCAATGTCAAGAAACCAACCAAAAAGTTGCAAAAACTGTTCCTAAAAATACATATAAAGTATACTTGATATGTCTCTAAATAAAGGGTATTCAGTGGATTATTTTTCTGCCCTTTTTTAGTTTTTTCCAGACAATGTTCTTTTTGAGCGTCAATGCAATGCAAATGTAGACGTTTGGCAGCACATATTTCTTATGGTTTGCAAAAGATATTCATTTTTGTCAATATCGCCCACCTCTAGAACTGAACCAGTGAGACATGGCCAAAGCAGAAGGAAAGCACAAAGCAATATACCAGGTCTTAACCAGGAAACATTAAGGGCTGAACTGTAAGACCTTTGTAGGGGTCTCAACTCCACAGCTAATCCAACTAGAACAAGACAGCACCTCTAAATGAAAGTCAATCTGAACTGACTCCTCCATGTCCCACCGGCTGTACATCCTTCAGACTGAGACCCACTGCGCTTGTCTCACACAGGTTTCAGTGTGTGGTTTATTGGCTTCTTTGTAGGGAAGATGTCCAATTCTTAACTGCAGCTGTCTCTTGTGACTTAAAAGCCGTTATTGTTGCTGTTTGTATAATGTTGAACAGAGCCTCAGCCTCCTGCCTCAGAGATAGATGCTCCGGGGACCGACGAGAAAACACCGCCTCCCAATAACAGATGTTTGTGCATATGGAAATCTATGGAGGGCACTCTCTGCTATTGTAATAATATATTCTCTTAGTTTCACATTTGCTTTTAATTTTATACCAGTATTTTACAGCGCTCAAATCGGCCTTCAAGGACTTCCCCATTTTAAGACGGTATCTAACATGCGAGCGACCATTTTTTTTCCTAGGCTAGTTGGTACATCAACCAATCACATCAAGTAAGGAGAGTGAAATATATCAATCAGCTTAACCCGGACCCTGCCCTAGCCACTAACCTTAAGGAGTGTGGAGCCGGTGCCTAATCTTAAACATCCCTGATGAAGGATGAAGAATGTACACCGTGTACCAACTATCCTAAGAAAAAATTGCAACCCGGGAATAAACCAGGTCAAATGTATAATACAGTGCAGGACTAAACCAGAATTATAATTAAACAATCATAGGGTATGTAGGATGTGTTTTTAATATTTCACAAACATGCCATATTTCCTATCTGCTTTCATGGATATGTGGTAAACATCCTCATATCAAATATTTGTTTTAAAAGTAATGTTGATTGACACTATACACAATACTTTTTTGCAAAACGATGATCCATTTCAGAAAGCAAGAATGACCCCCATATTAAGGATTTCGCGTTCAGCTCACACTGAAACTGGTCCTTGTGTCCTCTTTATATGCTGTTTAAAGCAACCCAGGTTCAATTCCAGTTGTAGTCCCTTTTAAGAGTGCATCCTACAAACATAATCTTTAAAAGAGGCATTAAGCAGGACTAAACCAGGAATAAAACAAGATCTATGATGAATTTCACAATCTGGAGGTTTTTGTTCTGATTTTGACCTAGATGCCGGTCGTCGATATTATGACGCATTATGCATTTTGTGTTGTGAATATCCAACCCTCAGGAAAATATAGTTGATTTGTTATTGTCTTCTAGTATAAAACCAAACTTAGAAACACAAAACCAAGTAAAACCATAATTAAAAGAGGAATAAAGCAGGACTAAACCAAGAGTGGTGAGAAGACGGATCCGAGGTTAACCGAGTTGCAACACATTTATTTTAGTGTATCTCTTGATTTAAAATTTGCTACTCTAACTGAACAGTTTGTACTGAGAGATTGGCCGATGTGTTATTGACAAAAGTCACAGCCAAGTTCATGTTTGATTTCCTTATTTGGAAAATGAACAAACAAAAGAGGAGGAGGCGCGGGGCTGTCTTGACTAATTGTTGTGTGGAAGATACAGAAGATGACTGTTTATACCAAAACCATCAACAATCCTATTATGAAAAGTATTGTATGACTATTTTTGACACTTACAGCATTGACTCATTATATATTATGTGAAGATAAGAGGGAAATGTTCTGCTTTTCTTTCAGTCGTAGCATAGCAATATTGTCATCTCAATAAATGTGCAATTTTACATTTTACACAAGTGCATAGGAGCGTCAAATTCCATTTTCCATTCAGCAGCCGCAAAAAATGCTTTGAATAAAGTTCCAATTTCTGGGTTCGCCGTTTTCAGGACAGTTATGAAAATTGATACAGGGGTGATTTGTCTGTTAAGAGAAAGTCATAGATATATCAAGTGCATTTTATTGCTCTTTGTAGCAAACCATTTTCAGATTTTTTTTCTGCCACATTCACAATTATATTGGGTTATTACATTATTGCAGCTCGGGAGCTTCTGCCCTATTCAAGAAGCTCCCCAAAGGATTTCCACATTTCTTCATAGACTGATGAGTCAAATTTGATACTGTCTTGGCAAATTAATTTTTCACTTTCCTTTTGTTGTCCAGGGTGTTAACCCATGTAATCAGTATTCTCGGAGGATAGCTCTTCGCTGGTTTTATTTTAGCGTAGTCACATTTAGAAAAGTTTGGAAATCCTTTCTTTATTGCATTGTCTACAAGTAATAATTGGATTTTACAGTTACATTGTTCTCTTTCCAACATAGAGCAATACATTTTGACGCATCAAAAAGGAGAACAATATATGGGAAAGTAACCACAAAAATGAACAGACTTTTCTATGAAACTTTAATGAATAGATTTAACATGGATTTTACCGCGTTACAGGAGGTAGCATCTTTTCTTTTGTTAACAGATACAATTTGTAGCACATAGACGGTTCCAATACAAGCAGATCATTATACATTTGCCATTAGCAGGAGCTATTGATCGGCCTCTCAGTTCGTAGCTGCAGTCCCATGGCTACATCTGTGTTTGTCATGCTGCGGAGGGGCGGACAGTGACCATCAGAACGAATCATTTACCCAGCGTGGCTCACTCCCACGACCACATTGGGATTTCTGAAGAGCTCTGAAAGCAGATGTTTACAGAAAAGCTCTCAGCAGTATCTTTCCCGCCTCTCATTTTTTACTGTAGTTTTTGGAGTCAGGGCTAACACAAAGTGACTCGAACGACTGGTGTGAATTAGAGCAAAAAATAACATTGCCTTCATATGCGGCGCAAAGAGGGATCTGCCCTGTTAAAACTTTTACAATGACATCTGGTTACAGCCTCAGCAGCCTCTTTAGACCTCAGCAAGGTTTTTATACTATTGTACAGAGCACAGTTGTGTAGAAGATATAACATTTACTTACAAGCATTGTGATTATTTTTATGCTGTGTTTTGTCTGTGAGCTGAAGACATTATGTTACTAAATAATTGCAGTCAATTTGCGTAGTGTGACTAATGCAGTTTGATTTCATTGTGCCCTTAATTGTGTAGAAAACCTGCTCTTCTTCTTAGCCTTCTTCATGAGGCATGGACTTTTTATGTTGCAATTTAACCAAGATGTGAGATGGGGGGATAATGACGTGGCCACCGCAGTGACTCTTGATTAAATGTTATATTCAGGAGGAACCACTTCCAACCAAAGCAATTCAGGTTATGATCAAAGTGTTTTACTGTAGCTGTAGCTGTCTTATTATTAATGTAAAAAGAATGGCATTTAGTAAACCTACAATTCATATAAAAGGCTATTATCAAAAATTGGCAGATAAAGTATGAATCGAGTAAGTGGGAGTGACTAAACAGCGGTTTCTGCCCTTGGGGATTAATACAGTTTAATTAGATCCACTTAATACAATTATACATAAAACCTCTATGATACAGCTGGCGGGAACTATAAGATAGCATCACATTCATCCTCTGGCAAGCAGCTCTTACATAGATGTTGTGGATATTGTGTTTTTACTTATATTGTGCTGTCTGTAAGATAGGCCGTATTCTATCGTATACTGTAATTAGCAATGTACTCTGCAGTTCTGGCCGTCTCTTGTCTCTGCCTCTGAGCTTAAACATGTTATTTAGTGCCCGGTTGATGATGCTCTCCTACAGTGAGGCTTGTGTGAGTCAGGCGTTGGCTGGGAGCTGGAGGATCCATGCTGCAGCGGCCCAGGGCTCAGTGACTGAGGGGAAACTGGAGCAGTGCTCTGAGCCACAGGCACAAATACAGGCCTAAGTAGGACATGAGGAGAAACAGGGCAGCTCACGCCTCGCACCGACATGATAAAGAGGAGAGACACATAACCTCTGTTCAACATGTGAATTCTAGCGTAATATGCCAGACATATGGCAACACCTTTACCAGTTTGTATCAATTTCATAGTTTATTCCATCTTTCATAATTGAGAAAGTAGCAGTAGTAGCGCATGTGGGCTAAAAGTGCACCCTCCAACACTGGGCAAGAGACACACGTCACATCACAGTATGTGGTTGGGTGCAATGGTGAAAGTGTGAAACCTGACAAATAGCGTGGAGCATGATGCTAGTTCCGTTTCACTTAAAATGCCAGGGATGATGACATCCGGTCCCATAGTGTTCCTATGGAGGGTTAGCGACAAATCAATATTTTAAGAATATCCACGGTGTACAGTGAGATACTGATGGCAAATCACTGACAATTGAAATACAGTAAGACAGAAAGTGGTAATCTCTGACATTTGAGAAAAATGGAACGATCCACTTTCTCAGTGAAAATGGTCTATTACAGCACGACTGGTTCATGTGGTTAGCCTGAATCATGACGGTATTGAAAGAATAAAAAGCTGCATTATTTTTTCCATTCACTACTTGTATTCTCTTCATAATATGCCAGTACAAACACACTGCAGTCAAATTAAAATGAAGAAATGTGAAAAGTGAGTTTTGCATCTTGAATGAACAAATTAAAAATAACTAAATCTACACTTTGTAAAACTCTGAGAATTCGTGCAGCAAATGAAACAATATGTCACAACTGGAGGACTATTGATTTCTTTCTTCGCCCAGATGGATGTGGAATAGAAAAATTAAAATCGCACCATTCGTTTCAGTTGTATACAGCCCTGTCAAAAGCTCTGCATGTTACAATGGATTTCCTCCTCCTGTGTTTCTTACAGGACACCAATGAAATCGTTGCCATCAAAAAGTTCAAGGACAGTGAAGGTGAGAACAGCGTTTGTTTCTCAATGCACTCGGTAACAATGCATAACCTGGATTATGTGTGTGCAGAAAATGAGGAGGTCAAAGAAACCACGCTGCGTGAGCTCAAAATGCTCCGGACGCTCAAACAGGAGAACATTGTGGAGCTTAAGGAGGCCTTTCGCCGAAGAGGGAAACTCTACCTGGTGTTCGAGTACGTGGAGAAGGTCGGTGTTTTAGTCCTCTCCTGTGATCGCGGCCCCGTCTGAAGTCTTGTGCAATGACGGTGATTTCTTTCTCTCGTAGAACATGCTCGAGCTGCTGGAGGAGTTGCCCAATGGGGTGTCGACGGAGAAAGCGCGCAGCTACATACACCAGTTAATCAAAGCTATTCACTGGTGCCATAAGCATGACATCGTCCATCGAGGTGAAGGGGCTATCATGAGCGACAGAACCATCTGGCTACAAGTGCATGTCATAATACATATAATGATTATTGTAAAGTCAGGAGTTCATTCCAAATTGAAACATATTTATGGTCAAAAGGTGAACTGTAATTGTGAAAGAAATCAATGCATTCACCTAAATATTAATCCTTCTTTTTTACTACATTAGATGAACCACCAGGACATTGATCAGCTAATCAGTGAGTTGAGACAGAAGATATATCGGTAACAATTTATAATACCTACACCCTAATCAGCCATAACAAGTCATTTATTAAGGCTAAATAAGGTGAAGTTATTATAAAGTGTTGCCAATATATCTATACACATTATGAGCTTGCGTTACTAAAGTCAATGTCAAAACAGATATTTTTTTTACTTATGTGTACGTAAAAGATCTTATTGTGAAGCTGTAGCAAATTTGCAATCTGTGCTCCTCAGAGCCACCGACATCAAATTGCAACAACAAAAAAACAGTACATTTCTATTCTTATCATGAAACAATAGCACAGTGCTGCCAGTTTGTCTGATGTGCTTCGTCTAACCATTGTATTATTCACACGACGTGAGCTCTTGGCACTTCAGTGTGAGCAGAACAGGAGACCAGATGGCCCTTGTGAGCTTTTGGCGCTCGGGATGCAACAGAGCAAGCCTCCAAATGGCCTGTGGTATATCCAGCCATACAGAACCAGAAACCATACAGAAACAAGGCTAACGTTCACATTCAATGCTTGTTTGTGACTTGGGGGATGAGCAAGCGAGTGCGATTTAGAGCTGCAATTTATCTCAAATTCAGATTCAAATCACCGTTCACATTTTAATCGTGTCCAGGAGTAATATAAACCTATGCAAGGATCACATGCACTTAGTAACATGTTTGTCAAAGTGTAAACTGTGGGTTTAATTGGTTTAATATACAGTAAAGTATGATTGTTTGCAGAGGACATTAAATTAGTTAAATCAATGGTTTTCCAAGTACAACTACAAAAAATATTCCCCAATTGCACCGGAAATAGATTAGGATTAAAAGTCAGGTCTAATAAAAGGGGTTAAAATAGACTAAAATCATGACACAATCTAAAAAGATAAAACTTAAACATGCAATTACAACTTAATATGAGCCCAAGGACCACTGTTTCAGTTTGACTTAAAGGGACTATATCATGCTATTTTAGCCGAAGTAAACTATAGGCATTTATATTATATATTTTACCTTTAACACTATGGAGTACTCATTTTTGTGAAAAATATAAGTATTTTCTGGGAGTATTTTACCAACCTGGAAGACAAGATGCTTGGATTCAGTTAACTCTGCCACTCTCTCCGAGTTGATGCCGCCCATGCAACATTATCAGTAGTAGAAATATAAATATCACTGCAATAAGTGAAGTTACTTCATAATGCAGTTATAAGGAGTTAACATATACAGCACAGCTTCATAAATGGCTTGCACGCGATTTACTGCTCTGGCCTCTCCATCGGGTATTTTTCTTGTGTGAATCATGCTGGTTAGAGTTTAATCCACCATGGTTCTGGCCAAGGTTCGCCAAGCAGCCATCGGTGAAGTGACAAACATATTCTGGCTGGTTAGTCGCTGAATCCCAGAGAGAAATTTCAACTGGCAAGTGGACTCTTCTTTAGGAAGGGTGAATGAAGTCTTGCACCTCTCGTAGCCAAACGCGCATTTTTGCCGACACTTTTTTGTTAGGTAAGAACAAAAGAAAAGGCGGTGTCCAGAGGAGCCCCTTTTTAGCAACTTCAGGGCAAAAATGGCTGTTCAGACGCTCAGGGGGGGGTGTTACTCTGCAGGGGCAGCGCCACGGAAGTATACGGCTGCGCGGACACATTTTTTACTTACATCAAAAATAATGAAAAAGCTGTTTATAAATGAAAATCAGGCCGTAAGGCATTCAATTACAGACGTCGGGCACTTCCTGGTTTTACAATCATACGTAAAATGCCTAACATTGGCACAAGCCACTCGTTTACCAGGAGAGGGTGGAGGATTACACAGACATGCGTGAATGAAGCCAAAAACCACTCTGGGTGTGTTTTGATAAGGAAATAGGATTACAACAGTTGGTTTTGCTTGATATAGGACCTTTATATAAATGCAGCTTTGGCTATTTTGTAAATGTAATCAAAAATTACAATTTGAGATTAATCTTGCAACGTACAGGCGCATGCAAGGCTATAACTGCACATTCAAGGCTTGTCAGTGAATACCCTTTTATTCCTCTGTTGCGAGACTCTTCTCAGTTATGGCGGGGGAACAGGTGGCGCAGGGGAATGATGGTGCTCGTAGTGATGATGTAATAATGACAGCTTCCTCCCCATCTGTGCTCCTCTTCCTCAGACATCAAGCCGGAAAACCTTCTCATCAGCTCCGAGGATGTCCTCAAGCTATGTGACTTTGGTGAGTGTCGGAATCCTACGCAACCACCAACGGTTTTAATATAATAGCAAGATAATATGTATTGAGCCCTGTTGTTTTCTGTCAACTTTCTTTGTGCGTTTGAAACAATGTTATAATGATTTTTCGTCGTGACAAACACACTTGGAATTGTGTTTTGTTTTCATTCACACATTAATATTCTTGTATACTCAGTCACACTCCCGTTAGCTAAAAAACATTTGCCTCCGTCCACCACCTGCTGATGTCACAAGGTGATGCTCCTATGTGTTTTGAAAGTCAACATTTTACCAGACTTTTCCGATCATTTCAGCGCATAGATTGCCGCCACTACAAATCATGAGTTTGTTATAGCTCGCAGTTACTGTTTTTAGCCTTTTAATGCTGCTTAACTTCCTTGTGTTTGAGCAGAGATTAGGATCGGCGCATTTTGCGGTCTCTGAGGTGTTTGTTTTCATATATTTATTCAAGTTATAATATGGGAAACACTAAAGTGTTGAAATCTTCTTTTTTAATATTTGTTTTTTTAAAGCAAACGTCCAGCCATTACGATGAAGTGGCTTTTACTTTTTTTTTTTTATTATTATTGTTGTGTAGCAGTCTGTTATACATTTACTTCCTAATCGGATTCTGGAGCGTCCTAGAGACCACTGTGATGGAAAGTAAAGGCGCCATGCTGACCACTCATACAGCCACTGGGTCACAACTAGGGCAAATACGCACAAATATCAACAGTTTTTTTTTTTTTTTTCAAATAAAAGGTTGCATAATGCACCTTTAATTTATATTTCTACAGTGATAACCCGATAATAATTAAAACAGACATTCCTGATGTTTTCAGAGGTCTGTGGTGGAAATTTTCCATTTGTTGCTTGTGTCAGAAATGTGTATTTTGTATAACTGACCCACAATTAACCCACTGAAGCAATTACCACAGATCCAGCATCATGACATTATCGCCTCGTGCTTATTACTGTTGTTCAGATTGCCATGTAATTTTATATTTATGGATACTGGCCTATTGCGATCATTTTAAGCAACACGAGCTTTGACAGTCGGCTTGGTCCACACAGACCAGTCCTCACGCCTCATGTGCATCACTTGCCGTTCTACTGTTACTTCTTTGTAAAACTTGTACTACTGACTATTGTTGACCAGGAAGTCGAGCTGCTAGTCCTTGCCACTCAACTCTCAAATACTCCTGACCACGGCTAGGAGTATCTAAATGTTACGCGTACAGTATCGCACACTATGCATTACTCTGGAGGGACTGTGTGAGGGGGGAACAAACGTTGAACCAAGCTGCTCGCGTCACAACAAATCACGGGGATATTCTAAACACGCCATATCCGGCATCATGTGAGCAATCTGGAGTGAGAGACGCCAGACCTGCTGTT
This sequence comes from Proterorhinus semilunaris, assembly GCA_021464625.1. Lineage (NCBI taxonomy): Eukaryota > Metazoa > Chordata > Actinopteri > Gobiiformes > Gobiidae > Proterorhinus > Proterorhinus semilunaris. The sequence continues at coordinate 11,635,743 of CM038351.1, read as the reverse complement.
TGCTCTGTGTCAGCCAAAGGAGCTCCTTCAACAGGCTTAGGGGCACGACGTACAACTGAGTCAGATAGGTTTGGGACACTTTATCCCCAAAAGTAGACATTCAGAGTGTGCAAAGACCCCATGAGCTCATCCATTTCATAACATGCTAACAACACTTTCAAAACATTTTCAACTAAAACAAATCAATCACAACTCTAAATGTGTTTATTGATGTATTTACTAATCATTTATTCAATATCTCTCAGAATGTAACTAATGGATGGACCTATACAAGTGCCTCACTCACTGATGAGACATGTACAGAATTTTCCACAGTCTTCTTTAATGACTATAATAATGATTACATTCGCTAATGTGTTTTTGTAATCAACAAAAGTCATTATTGATGTGTCTTTTCCGTATCTGTTAAAAGCTACAATAATTCAAGTTCTATCGATTTGCAATTTTTAGCTTATTTCCATAGACTTTACACAATAGTGCATACATGCACTAATGGCTAATTCGTAGCAATTAACTAAGGTTGGCATTGATTTTCTGTCCAGGATATTGAAAGCCTCTGTAAACATGTATTATTTAAGCAAAGCACGAGATTGATTTGACTCCCTGTGCTAGGCTGTGCTCCCCGGGGACTCATCATCTCCTATTCAGATGTTGCTTTTACCTGAGCCAGTTCCTTCAGGATTATTGTACACTTCTGAATCCTAATAAGCTCTCAAAGAGGTGCCCACAAGTCATTTTTTGAGGTCTCGGCATGAGGGGAATATCAAAAAGCCGCTCATTATATGTGTATTGCTTTCTTCTGTATTCTCCTGCCAGGCTTTGCACGTAATCTCTCCGAGGGGACCGATGCCAATTACACGGAGTATGTGGCCACAAGATGGTACCGCTCTCCGGAGCTGCTGCTGGGGTATGTCTTTTTTTATTTTATTTACTTCCTTCCCAACCTTTAACTTTCACAAGAACATCAAAATAGCTGTTTTTATCCTGTTAAGCCAGCCAAAATACTATGTATCAGTAAATAAATACATGTTGAAAGTACTGACTCTAGCTTCTGTTGCCTTTTAAACATCGTGTAAACATTTGCCGTGTCCGAATCTGTGCGCCTGTCTACGGGCACATGCAGGTATCATTTTAATGTCTACACACTGATTAGTATTGGAAATCCAAGTAATTTGCATAGAGTTGGAATTGCCTTCCCAAATTAATGCAGAATATCAACTCTAATAATCTCTTCCTCTTTCCTCCCAGGGCTCCTTACGGTAAAGCGGTGGACATGTGGTCAGTGGGCTGCATTTTGGGGGAGCTGAGCGATGGGCAGCCTCTGTTTCCTGGAGAGAGTGAGATCGACCAGCTCTTCACCATCCAGAAAGTCCTGGGACCACTTCCTCCTGAGCAGATGAAGCTCTTCTACAACAACCCTCGCTTCCACGGGCTGCGGGTACCACTGAAACATCTCACACACACCATCTGTCCTCCATCACTGATGCTCAACTTTATTTTACATTTGCCGTCACTCCAGTTAATACAGTACTAGACAGCTTTATGGGCAAAATTTATATTACGGCATAAAAGAGAAACGTCACAATAACTATTTAAGACTAGTCTATAATGCTGTATATTGATGCCTGTAAAAAAGTCTAAGCCTCAGAGAATCACATTTAGTTTGCATAATAGAAATCTAATCAATCAACCTTTATTTGTACAGCGCTTTACAACAGCACCTGCTGAACCAAAGTGCTTTCCATAAGTGCTTTGTAATAAGAACAATGTAACCTCTTACCCCCGCCTTTACCGAGCACATTTTCTCCATTTCGGCTTTACCCTAGCCTGGTTTTACCATACCCTCGTACTCATTTTGTTTTGTACAAGGGTCTGGATCTTCACAATTGAGCTCCGTTATCAAGTCTGAGGGGTGAACTCCTTTGAAACGATTGGATCTGATTTTCGCTAGCGTTTGGTTATGACGTATGTAATGCGCCCGAGTTGAGTGAAGCAGCTATCAGAACTCTTGGGGGCATTCCTAGCGCATTCGAAGGCTTCAATTATAATTCCTGGATATTTGGGAGCCGTGCCAGAACAGATTGAAGAGCTTCCATTACTTTCGTATCTGCCGCCATTACTTACAATCAGCAAATGTGGCGCAAATGCTTGACGTCACCTACAACACCTGCCTCACGCGCTCGCTGAATGGTAGGTTGACATTCAACGCGGCCACTAGATCAGACTCAGACGTGCGTGTACGTGGCTAAGGCCAGGCTAACTTTACCCAAATCTAAAAGCTTCTCGACTGTAGAGCTTGGCCAGTGTAACGCCTCACTTGAAAGCCAAGACCTGCAAAACTCATCGGAACTTTTTGTCACATTGTTGCTGTGTTTTTTTATCACATAAAAACAAAAACAAATGTGGGTGTCTCTTTTTTCTAGCTTTTTTCAACACTTTTTGTCACTTTTATGTGGCTTTTCATCACTCTTTTGTTAAGTTTTTAGTTGCTTTCATCAAGAAGCTTTGAGATCTGGGTGATGCCGAACTGGAGAAAATGTGCTCGGTTAAGGTGGGGGTTAACACCACAATGAAAAGTAGCGGATCTAAACAGGTGAGTTTTAAACAGTGTCAGGTCAGTGATGGCGCGTAACTCAAAAGAGTCGCAAGTGAGCGCCGCAGTCCTGCTCCACAGCGCGATTTTCCTAAACACAACGTTCAGCTTTAGTCGTGATTATTTTGTTAATTTTAGACTTGTTTTCGTCCTGATTTTGGCTTTTTTTAAAAGTCTTGTTTTGACCAAATTTTATGAAAAAAAAAAAAAACATAATTTAATAGATCGCAGTTTAATATCGCAGTATTTTTTCCATGCTCTGCTTCCTGCTGTCAAGGTCTTCATAAGTTTGTCTTGAATATTTGGTAATATACAACGCCCACCTGTGCAGCCAGGCACATTCAATGGACTGCAGGGTAAAGCTTCAAAAGCATCGTACCTCCCCTCTGTCCTCCATCACTTCTGCTCCATTGACTTGATATTTTTCATTCGCCTCCACTCTTTCCTCTCCTCCCTTGTATTTATTATCTCACCCTGCCGTGTTTCTACGCTTGTTTTTTTGCTGTGCCGTGACTGATTGGATCACAGTGACTCATCCTGTATCATGTATTCTGTATGCCGCATGAAGGAGAGCGTGGACGCCGCTGCAGCAGCAGACCAGGGTCGTCGTTCCACTTCTTCCCTTTTTCTCTTCATTGCCCACGCCGCAGGATGTAATTATCAGACAGGAAACGAGCCCCTTCTCTGTGCGTCGTTGACCATGAAAACCACAGATAATGAGGCCCCTGTTTGATGGCCATTTCAGTCACTCGTTGAGTCGTTGGTGATCAATTTGCTTTGCTCAAAAAAAAAAAAAAAATACTTATCATACTTCTTAGTTCTTGGCAATATGGTTTAACCTCTTAACCCCCGCCTGAACCGAGCACATTTTCTTCAGATCAGCATTGCTAAAAAAAAAAGGATGAAAACGTAGCAAAAAAAACAACAAAAAAAGCTACAAAAGAGTGACAAAAATGTGCAGGAAAAGCAACAATAATACAATAAAAAAATTACAAAAACCTGACAAAAACACACACCAAAAAACCTACGAAACACAATAAAAAGGAGATGAAAACGCGACAAAAGGTTTGATTCTCACCTGGACGGGGCCTTTCTCTGTGGAGTTTGCATGTTCTCCCCGTGTCTGCGTAGGTTTCCTCCGGTTTCCACTACCACTAAAAACATGTACAACAGGCCAGGATGTTTGAGAGTGCGCATGGGGGATGACGGATGGAAATTAGCCCACGCTACAATCCAGTGTGGCGTGTTTACATACTTAAGACCCATGTATGTTCATTAACATGCACTGTCCTGACCAAATAAACCAATAAAGAAAAATAAATAAACAAACAAAAAAGTTACAAACAGTTTTGTAGGTGTTAGCTTTCAAATGAAGACTTACACTGGTCTATAGGCCGGAGAAAATGTGCTTGGTTAAAGTGGTAGGTTAATTAACTTAAATGCGAAAATATACAGGTACATTCAAACATTCAAAACTTACAGCCGTATGTATTTTTGTTGACCCTTGTGTTGTGATGCACTTTCCGGCCCAATGATGGGGTAAGATTTTCCATCTAAAATTAAAGAAAAGGAAAGTATAATTTTTATACATAATAGCTAATTTTTACATTCATTTTCTGGATTCAATCATTCTAGCCTGTTTTCTATTTACCGAGCACTGAATAGAGGCTCCGTTTACAGATTGCAATATAGCTATTTGCAAAAAAATCTATTTCTTCTACGGTGAAATAACAGTGTTTCAATAACGTGTTGGCCTGGCTCTGGATTAATCTAACACTCAATACAGAAAGTCGTTTTCTAAAAAGGTAGCACGAAACCAGACGCTTTGATTGATGTCTCTTTGAAGTGGGCTGCACAGGCTTGGACACCTGCTGCGATATTTATGTAACATGATAACACAAAGAACAGCGAGTGGACATTTGACTTGAACCCACAGTACCTTTATAAAGGACTTGTACAGGGAAAGAAATCAGAGCAGTACATTACAGCAAAAGGTAAAGACATCGTAAGAATCAGTCACAATTGAGATACACATTCACACTTTGTATGTGACAATAGTCTGACATGGAGCCATAAAATTAACAATAACAATTAGCTATTTTATGTACCAGTGGAAGAATCACTGGCAAGAACAATGAAAATGATGCTTTGTGTGAAATATCAATTATATAAATGGGCAAAATGACATTTTAATGGGTGTTATTAACTTGGCTGTTAATTAAATAAATAACAGCATGAAAAACAATGGATAAAGAAGCCAGACCAGGAAATCTGGTCAAAGATGACTTCATTTACAGAGACATTGTTGTTGCACAACCTAATTCTAATTATGTAAATTACAAATATGGCTGCACAGTTAGATTCATCCCACTTAAGTCGAAATTGCAGTTTGAGTGATAGCAAGAAGCAAATCATAAACACCGCACTTATTTAGGGAGTAAGAAATCCTTTGTAACTACCGGTAAATACAGAATCTTGAGTCTATGGGGCCTTACGTATAAAACCGGCTAATCCTGTAACGCCGACCTCTACAATCATACTCTGAAATGCATGTGTTTCTTGTATTAGTGCAACAGTGCATATTTCTTTCTAATGCTAATGTTCCCAGATATTTGCAAATCCAATCACATTTGCAGTACTAAAAATTACAATTAGATTTTTTCAGATCTTCCAGAATTATGCAGCCCAACAAGCTTGCAATAAGTATGGCTGCTTTCCACATGTCTAACAGTATCCTTTTTTTTTCTTTTTTCAATTTCAGTTCCCGTCGGTGAACCACCCACAGACATTAGAGCGCAGATACCTGGGCATTATCGGTGGAGCTTTACTGGACCTTCTCAAGGTAAAAGAAAATGGACAAAGCCGTTTCTATCTTCGGTTTAACCCTGCCCACATGCACTATTAAAAGCTCAGCCTGTGTCCACTCCGCCCCCCTGTTCTCTGAAACTACTAAAAGCTATGCTGTCCACGTTATAATTGCATGTCTATTAGCATTATGTTAACATTACTGCTGCATTTCTTGGCGCATATCCCGGCGCTGCTGTGTCTGCTGTTACATGTTGAGAATGTGGGCAGCACTTGTGGAGTTTTTCACCAGCAGATAATGACTCACTGCTAACACAATGTCAGTTGAGGCCTGACTTTAGCAAAAATCTGCTTCTCTAATAAAGGCTTGTTCAAAACAAACACCATTGACATATTAATAATTGCTTGCATTGTTTTAGAGGCAGAGAGCAAGAAACATTGTTATCGTCAGTCATTGAAACAAAAGCTGCCCCCACGATGTACTTGAATGCAAGTGCCGGCAATAGGGCTTAACAAGAGAATGGGCTGTTATTGCACGGGTAGCTTTTGCAATATTCACCCTTCAAAACAAATGTTCAACCAGATGTGGTGCACAAACCTAATTTACTCCCTGTTAAGGTCTAGTTTATATCTGTTTTACCACTACGTCCTGCATATTTTCATATAAATTCATATAAATTCATAGAACCCTGTCTGTGTCTAAAAATGTATGTAACTCATCTGCCTATACTTAAGATCATAAGTTGCATCACGTCTACGTCTAGTACTGTGCAGGTCTAAATTACTTTTCTTTTAACTGTAGTAAAAGTACATAGAAACAGGTGTCAGGATTTATTTAATTAATTTACTAATTTGTCACGATTACATTTCACACTTTGCGCGGCCTGTTCGGTGACACAGTGGCGTGGAGCAGCCTGACTTTTATGATAATGGCGCCGTTGACTCATTAGACACAACTGTTGGGCTTTCGGGAGCTGTAGAACTCAGACCGGGGTGGGCAGACTGTGGTGGAAGTAAAAGGTGCTTATTCACTCAAGTAAAAGTAGGAAAGTATAACGAGATAAAAATTGGGCAGACATAAGATATGATATAATACAGTATACACATTTAAAAATCTTGTATTACTTTGACAGAGTTACACGTTTATAACCAATATAAACATGTGAATCTGTTTCCTTCAAGTGCACGCCAACAAATTGGTCCACATAAAGTTGGCTTGACGCATTGGGGGGTTTTGGGGCTGAATAATGCATGTAGTGCCTGTATTCAGGGCGACATATGCTTTCAAATGAGGTATAACATGACCAGTTTTGATACTTGGCCATCGTATTGATCCTTGTATAAATAAGCAAAATAAATTGTATTAAAAGTATCATGTATTTTAAAATTTCAATCTCTTATGCAAATCAATGCCCACCTCCTTTTGTGTGTACATGCCTTTGTCTCTCAGAACCTGCTCCTGCTGAATCCCACCGAGCGGTTCCTGACGGAGCAAAGCCTGAACCACCACGCCTTTCAGGCCGCGCGTCACGTGGACCGTCCCGGGCCGCCCACCCCCACACCTGTGCGCTCGTCCAAGAGGAAACCACACCACGGCGACAACTCCACCCCGAGCAGGTCTGCGCCACACCCCACGACGGCTGTAATCACTGGTCAACATGGGGTCCCCAACCTTTTCACCCCCGTGAGCTCAGATATCGAAGAAGAGAGCGCAGCACTGAACCGTGGCCTGTGCACACTGACAGTGCTAATTCACAGATAACTACTTGGTCAAATGCATTCATCGCGGCAGCTCTGAATCAGTCCCCGCCCCGGTAGTTTTCCATTTTTGCACCGCTTTCTGAGCTCATCATCCGTGACAGCTGTGATATTTGTCTGTCAAAAAAAAAATTCTCGGTGTTCATTTCTGCACTAAAGATGTTGCTATAGTGACATGGCGTGTGATTTAGAGAGCGAACTAATAGTGATTTATGTACCATAGATGACTCATAAAAGTAGGTCATGAACAGAAACAAGCTCACTTTTCATTTTCTGTTTCTCCCCCCCCCCCCCAAGCTAATCTCTAACATCCAAGTCCCCGCAATCCCCTGTATCCTCTTATCTCACTTTATGTTCTGTTTTATAAATCTGTATTTATAAAACTTATTAGTAAAGACATGAAATAGAACTGTAGCTGTAGTGGAATATTGTCCTTTGGATGGGGTTCATCCTTCAATGCCACTGGGGCAACCTGTCTGGAGCAGTGGGCGCATGCAGTGCAACGCCCAAGGACCCTTCTTCTACAAAGCTGAGCCAAGCTTGTGGTCAGACACGTCCTAGCTGCCCACTGTGCATATTGGATCGATGGGGAAAATTGTACCGGGCAAACTCATCCAGATACAGGGGATTCAGACGACTTTATGTATCATGCAGTGGCATCAGAGGAACACATACAAACGTACACAATTGAGTCCAGTCTTAAATTACATGGTAAAAAGTCTTGAGACAATAGGAGAACAAAATAAATCTCAAAGTCAACGGACATGCTGTGTAGAAGCTCGGAGGCACATTGAAACTCCACACAGAAACGGCCCCAGCAAAAATCAATTAATCTCTTAATGACATCCGCTTTTCTCATTATTGCTCAGGAGTCACGGGGGGAAGAGCTCAGGAGGTCATCGTTCCAGCAGCCGGGAGTGCTCCAGCCTGCCGCGCCACGAAGACGTCCAACCGAACAACGACTGCTTCCTGAACGGCAACATGCCCGCGGCCCTCAACCTCAGCCCCACTCTGCACCCCAAAAACTACCAGCCCTCCCTCTTCAACCACGCCACCTCTTGCAACATGGATTTGGCCAGCAGCAACCTGCCGCACCTGCTCAGCTCCAGCGAGGGCCAGAGCACGGCAGACTTTGACATCAACGTCAGCTCAGAAGGATACCTCAAATCCAACTTTCGCTCCCAGACGCGCCATTCGTTTGTGGAGGGGAAGACCAACACGCTTCAATCAGGAGACAAACATAACCGGCACTATGTGGACACGCACGGCTCGGGCTCCTCCACTAATAAGTTTGCATATCTGAACTTATCCAAAAGCTACGGCAACCTCAGCGACGCTAAGTCCGTGGGGAATTTAAACGACGTTCACCTTTACGCGGACGAGCCCACCTCTCGATACTTCCCCTCCAGTTGCCTTGACCTGAGCGCCGCCCAGAGCAGCCCCGCCGCGTCCCGCAGAGTGGAACGGCTCGGGCCAATCAGCAGAAGCAGCATGCGCGAGAGAGAGAGCAACACACTGGACTCCTCTTACCGACGCTCCTCCACTCGTCATAAAAGCTCGGAGGACGGGGACGAACCGGCGGAGGACAGGGGTCACGGGCACTCTCTCTCCGCCCCGCACGACCCTCTGTACGGTCAGGGGTACACCAGCCCGTTCTCCTCTCAGCAGCGGCCCCATAGACACTCCATGTACGTGCGCCGGGACCACCAGAGGACCCACGAGGAGGGGCTCTCCGTGGGCCAGGGCATTCCGACCCGAGCCAGCAGCCTCCAGCTCCTGTCTCCACAACTGCAGCACCGAACACTGCCTCGTCACGCCGGATCGTCCAGAGAAGACGACATGAGCAGGGTCAGTCCCACTCCAATCTCTCCTCTATGGGAAATCCCATGGGAATTAATCATAGCAGCCTATACCTGTGCGTGTTGGCTAGAGCCGTATAACAAGGACACAGAGCTTTTTAATGAGTGCTTTAAATCGTTCCCCAGATGTTCCCCAATAGCAGCATCATGCCCAGAAGGGAAGGGTAGGAGAAAGTTTGAATGATTAATGATGAATAGTTGTTATTTGTTTGAGAAATGTAGTCCTACCATAGTGCCCTTAAGCCACTCTACAAATGTCTTACACCAATTACTTGTTAGGCTGCACAAATGATTGTTATTACAATATTACACATATTGACACAGTTGTAGTTAGTTATTGTTGTGGTCATACATTTTCTAACTTATTTGTGCTGTGTTTTAGTGCTGATGTGTTATTTTCTGAAGTCTTGTTTGTTAAAATAACATATTGTTTATGATTTTATATTCAAGACAATTATCAAAACCATCAATTTGTTCTCCTATTGTACAGCCGTATACCATGCACTGGTTTAAAAATGCTTAGAAATAGGAATTTTTTAAAATGTTGTTGTGTTTTTGTGCTCTTGCTACATGTCTGTAATTATTACTATTATTCTACCGACCTCTAACCAAGCAGCAGACGCTGCTTGTTAAAGAAATTCACTTTACCAAGCAGCGTTTTCTGCTTGGTTAGAGCATACTATGTTTATTTTTACTGTACTGTGTACAAATGCAGGATGACTTTACCTTGTGCTTTTGCTTGTGCTGCAGTGCTGAGCTCACTTCATGCTTCATCATGTCTCCATTAACAGAGTGAACAGGCTCCCACTGAGGTCAGCCACAGCAGACCCCCCATAAGAGACTCAACAAGGGACAACACCACATCTTTTCACTCACAGCGGCAAAAAAACGAGGTCCGACATTGTGCCTGCTCCCACCTCTCCCCACCCACACCCAGTCTCTGCAAGTGCAGTGTGGGTGGATTCTGCTACTGTCATGCCCTGCTCTCTCTCTCTCTCTGCATCTAAATGCCTCCTCATTTTCTCTGTACGCTTTGCTTCCCTCTCATGTGACTATTAAGATAGCACAGTCACTGGAGAAAACAGCATTGGTTGCAATTTTTAGCATCCACAGTTGGTAAATCAATAATTTCTTTGGGCGTGCAAAATGAAATACATAGCTCCAATGTAAAGTGTTTGGCCTCCACGGTTTTCATGTGACCCTCACGTGTGATGACTTAGGTCGGCCTGTATCACGAGCAGCAGGGAGAGGACGGCAGCTCCAGCAAAGAGAACCGGAATATCTACAGCGAGTCTATGCCCCGGAGGGTGGGCAGCTTCTACAGAGGTGGGTTCAGCCAACTAATGAGGGTCATTTGGCAAGCGTTTGCTCATGTGCAAAACAAGTAGCACGTGCAAGCAGCAGTGTCTGCGTACACTGGTGTATGAATGAGAGTGTGAATGGGTGAGTGGATCCTTGCTGTAAAGCGCTTTGAGTGCCTAATGAAAGTGGAAAAGCGCTTAAGTTGAGACCATTTACCAGTTGATTGCACATTTTTAGCTCATGCATCATTCTCCAATTTACATAATCAGATGTAGGGCCCTATTTCTGTAATGCATACAGTTTCAAATAGTAAATTAGTTGCAACATGCCCCAAAATAGCCATACACTATTCTCCAGCTTGCACTTGCCATTTAGCACCTGTCTTGATACTGTACATGACTCACTAGGTGTACCATCGACAGTACATCTGATACAAACACACAGTGATGGAGACTATGATTTCTCCACTTTAGTTTAAAAATAAACTGCAGAATTAATTGGTTTGGCAATTTATACTTTTTGTTTCTTCAAATGTAAGTTACATTTTATTACAACAGGCATATAAACGATAAATATTAAAATGAGTATTGTCAGTAACCCCATTATCTTAGCAGATGTCTTTATGAAACACGGCTAATTCTGGAACTCTTATTGATCAGGGGAAACATTGTGCCCGCCTGCATTACTGGACCTTTGACTACTTCCCTGAATTGCCTATAATTGGCTGAGACAATGAACAATTGAAATCAATAAGGTAAAGTGACAATGTTATGCCTAAATGTGGTATATAACACTAGATATCCAAGGCACTAGTAAAAGTAATTTGACCAACATGTAGAAACAAACTTGATTTGATTACCATTCACTGACAAAACACCCCACTAATATGACAATCGTGTTAATAAAGTCTTGGAGTCGACCCGTTTAAGTAAATTTCCCCATTATGGAACAAATAAAGGTGTTGTTATATCTTATCTAAATCTATCTTAGAAATGCCCAATGATATATAACAAACGTAACTAAAAGAATTGAGATATCTTGGAAATAAAACAGATATACTGCCAAAACCCTTTTATTTTCTCACCACAGTAGTCACTAACAATTTATAACACGGATAGATATATCCACTGAAATGTCAAGGGTTAATTATGATTTTTGTTCTGCTGTGTGTTCAGTCCCCTCTCCGCGTCCAGACAACTCGTTCCATGACGGCAGGGGGCAGAGGGCGGGGGACAGCGGCGGTTTGACAAACCACTCAAAACGTCAGCCCAACTTCGACCCGTGGTAATTATCTGAGTAATCAGCGAACATGATCACACTCCCCTCCGTGGCCATCAGACACACACAAGGCTGAATGTTATGTAGGAGCTCATACTCTGCTAAACTGACTCTCATGAAAGAGTATAATCTGTGGATATTGTATGGAGTTCTATGGCACAGAACCATGGACTGATTTACTATCACCCACATTCCACTGTGTGTATTGTAAGTTTTAGCATTGGTAATTGATGTGTAATAATTTAGAATAAGGCTTATGCATGAACAGGTGATTGCAAATCTGTAAAAAAATGTCAATGCATAAGTGCGTTTTTTGTTTTACGTTTTTAAGTGACACTAATTGTGATTTATTTATTTATTTTATCCTTTTTTTGTCAAAGGAATGGTCCGGACACTGTAGTTTTAAATCCAACAGAGCCATCCAAAGAAAAGGAGAAGCAGGGTTTCTTTAGAGCAATAAAGAAGAAAAAGAAAAAGTCACAGTTGGTGAGTTATTGTATACACTGTTGATGATATCGCTGTTTCTGGACATCTCATTTCTATCAGGCAAAACCTTATGACCACTGACTAATCAACAATACTAGCATGGCCAACTAGACTACTACTGCTTTTCCAATTCTTTCCAAAGCTGTGTAGCCTGGTAGTCGTCGTTATCTCTGCTGCTTACCGTGTACGAAAACATACAATTTAACCAAAAAATATTGCACTGAAAATCGCCCTCTTCCGCCAAATCAACAGGCAAACTACTAAACTATAATTACAGCTGAGAATTTATGAAGTTTGTTCTGAATGATACGCTTCAGTCTTTCACATTGGGGCGTTGCAAATTTGCATCTGTGATTGGAAACGATATAAACCATAACGGGTCACGATTGGCTCCAAGCAGCCCCCCAGACAACCTCCACTGCTTTTGAATAGAAAACCGTAGAGGTTGTGCTTTCCGGGCTACAATCATCCATCGTGGAATATATCAGTAGGCGAAATCTCATGGGTTTCAAGGAAGCTTCTTATCCTGGACCAAATGATTGACTGAACTAGGTCTCAGTATCTCCAAAACTGCAGTACTTGAGAGGTGTTTTGGGTTTCCAGACAAGATTCAGTCCTGCATTATATCTGTTTAAGTGCAGCTTTTGTAAGATGCTTTGGGTCTGCATTAATCAAAGTCTAGTGTGTGTAGGGATGATGCACGTAGCGGTGATATTGGGCTATACAAAAGTAAATGTAACTTAATAAACTGCTGTAGCTTTAGAAATGAAAGCCAATATTGAATAATAGGAGTGGTCTTAAAGTTATGCCCGATTGTTGTATTGTGTACCTGTTTCTTGGGTATCTGTCCACATCTTCTCTCTGGAGTGTTTTTTTCCTCTGAGCTGCTTGTCTTGGATTGACCATTTCTCCCTGTTATTGCAGTTGTGGCCCACTTATTTCCCTGTCCCATCAGTGTTGTGCCTCTGTATTGCAGATTGAGGTGCCCGATCGAAGACCTCCTGTCCTCAAGAAAAGTCTTTTCCCTCTGTTTAGCCCAAAGAATCACATAAAGCGTAGTTCGTCTGTGAGAGTGCTCCCTGTAGTGTCCTCTCCCATGGTACTTGTTAAACACCTTACCCTCTTCTTTATGTCATAACTCCACTCAATTTGCATGCGTCATTCAGTAGTATCTGTTTGAATATTTGTTTTTACATTTTTATATGTTGAAACATCTTATTCGTAAATCATTGTTCGTCCAACCAGATCTATCATAAACATTCTGACTCTTCCACTGTAGTACACGCACATCTAGGTTAGTGTTATGTTTGGGTCTGGTTGGGGAATTATGCTTTATTTGATTGTAGGGCTGCACAGTACAATGCAATAAATACTGCAATCCATATTAAAAGCTAAAGCTGTTCTTCTTTCTTCCATGTCATTTACTTTGTGCATCACAAAACATTGACTTACAGTTGGGTTATGGTGTGTCTGTTTTAAGTGTTCAAAATCAGATTTATTTAACACTGATTTGATCCAAAACATTGTCAAAAGGTGTCTTTCGAAAGTTGCCCTTTGTTGTCCTTTGTTACCTACAGCGCAGTGCTAATACTGTGCAGCCCTAGTTGTCAGTGATTGGTGCCACGCTGCTAACAGCATGTCTTTTAATTATGATCTGAGGAGGAGTGAGAGAGGTTCTCACTTCCTCTGGTTACTACTACAGTACATCCCACATCCCTATCCTTTTTTTTTAGCAATACTTTTACTGCGCAAGAAGTGATACGTGGGAAAAACAACTGACTAGATTTGTTAAGTGTAAAATAGTCTGTAATCTGAAATGCTGCGCTGACTGCATCGCGGCGCTTACAAACAGGTGTTGGGACTCTTGCTTTCCTCTGTGTGTCTATTTTTACGTGACAGTTTGTTCAGATGTGAGGAGGGGTTACTGCTGGTGCCATCGCAAAAAACAAACACAGTCTGGTTGGTTTGACAGATGCTGGCTATACTGCACACCACGGCCATCTTAAATGAAATAACGGGTTAAAACTGCTTGATATAAGAGCGCAAATCTTGACTTTGTGTGTATGTTTGGACTAGTCTTAAAATAAGATTACCAGCTCATCTCCATGGAGATGTTGCTGCTTTGTTTTGACTACAGATAGCCAAACATGAGGTTTAATCCTCTTCCAAATATTATATTTATACCAAATTGCTAAAATAGAATTGTTGGTGCACGTTTGGCTTCGTAGGCATATTTGTCTGTACTTCAGCGTAATGCAACAGTTTAGATTCTCCTGTGACATTGCAACATACTATACCTTGAATGTTTTCGAGTGAGTTCACTTCACTGGCCTCAATAGTCCTTCATCCTTCACAGATATAAATATGTTACAGGAATATTATACTTGCTTAATAATGACGACGCAAGATTACACCTCACAGTTGTATCTTGTAACAGTACCTTCACACGAGGAGGACAACACACCCACAGATGTGCTTAAAAATGATGAGGCATCTTACACCATTTTAAGCACATTCACGTTGTCCTTGAGAAAGTGTGGATTTGTACTGGACTACGGTCAGAGGATGTGGATACTGACTGTGTGCATCCCGGGACAGGTGCCCAACGAGGGGGTGGATAGTGTCCTACAGAAGTCGTCCAGGTCGGGACACGGGCGCCACAGATCCCGGGACAAGAGCCGAGAGCGCGACCAGGAGCGGGACAGAGACAAGGACTGGCCTCCAGAGAAACTGTCTGATTCACACTCTCCGGTATGAAGCCACACAGTGAATTTACATGTAGATGTGCAATTTTAAATGCTTTATGACAATTTTTTTTTTATGTTATTCTAATTATTGCTTAGTTTGATGGGATAATACATGTGGTAAGTATTAATCTCCATCTAGTACCTGCAAACTGCTTCAGTTTAGACTCAGGCTTCTTACTTTGTATAGGTTCTATTCTAAAAGTGCTTTGGGCCACACTTGCTTCTTCGTCTATTCCACCCACACATAATGTAACGCGATCATCAAGACCATCGATCCTTTATATTACATATATGAATAAATGAGCTGCAATGTGTACCGACTTAAATTACACCTTTCTCCTTTTAGTTCCGTTTAGGCTATGCTTTAATTGCTTCAAGTGCATCTGACAGATTTGACGTGTTTGGCTTCTTCAATCAATCAATAAATCTTTATTTATAGAGAGCGCTTTTCATACACAGGTGCATCGCAAAGTGCTTGACATTTAAACATTTCTTTAATGGTATAAATCAGGGGTCTCCAACAGGCAGATGATTCAATCCGGCCCATGACTTGTAGAGCAAAAATTCAAGTATGTCAACAAAAAAAGTCAGTCTAGCTCATTCCTGTGCGGAGTTATTAATGTTTAAGAATATACCCAGTGTGCTCATTTCAGCCACTAGGGGGCAACTTAAATTAAAAAAAAAAAAGATTTCCACACGTGTCCAGCAGAGGGCACTGAAATGAAAAGACATCAGGATTTAAACATCACATTATAGCCACGTGGTAAATGCTCAGTCTGCCCCTGGGAAGCTGTGGCTACAAAGGTAGCTTACCACCACCAAGTGCTGAGTGAATGAATAATGACCACAGTGTCACAGAGACTTGTGACACAGGCTTGTAAAGTGCAATACACAAGACCAAAATAGAATTATAATACACAGAATATAATATGCCTGTCCCTACACAAGTCAAACGTTTGATAAATGTCAATAGTTTTTAATGTAATAATTAGAAACAACATTAGACTGATATTGGAACATATACCAGAAAGAACTACAGTATAAACCTGGGATTAATCTCCAGTTACATATTTACAAGTCAGATTAATGACGTAGTAATTCCTTTTTAGATATACCTCGTCCTATCAATTGTTCTTTTTCCTTTGGTTAATTCGGCAAACATCTGTAACAAATGCACCAAGCTGCTGTGTTATGCATTTAAATGCTCTTCATGGCAAATGTTGCTATTTCTGAAGCTTAAAGTTGATGATTGTATTGTTATAAATCTGTATCTGTTCAGCTCAAGAAGGACTTGTTTATATCTAAAGTCGATGTAATTTAGACCTTACAATTTATTATGCTATGTAAATGTATATTGAGTTGAACACGGGGTAGGCACTTATAAGCTTATTGCTTCAGCCTACTCCATTTTGAGCGTTCACAATTGTATGAATTTAAAACATTATTGTAAAATTTCTCAAAATAAAACTAAAACTAAACTAAAACAAGTATAAGCAGAGGTTACAGTCCTGCCAGGCTCATTATTATTCATTTATTGTAAAAAGTTTCCTCAATTCCCAATCAAAACACATTTTACTGGAGCTTTTGTTTCTAGACACTGGCAATTCACTCCCGATATATTTTGGCCCCCAGCGAAATTTACTTGGAGACCCCTGGTATAAATGGTTTAAACGTCATTTTGTATTTCTTTAAATATCATCAGTGTTTTGCCATAATCACTGTATGTGTATTTAGTGAAATTCATTTAAGAACATATTAATTTCACTGGTGAATTTTCATTACTGGGGGTCCCTGGAGTATCTTCAGCTCTGTTCCTTATTCCGCCATTAATTGTCCCTTCACTGAGATTAGTTTACACAGGACTGCAGACGTCAAGAGAAAATCCGTTACTACACAAAGCCGTGTTCAGGCCAGCCACAGAAACAGTGCAGTGTTAACTTGTTGGTGAACATTTTACACAAATCAGTCTACTGTACATCATATTTTATATATATACAGCAACATCTCGTATTGTATTAACTAAGTTCTTGTGAATAGATTAGTCTTCAACATAATGTGTTTTTTTGTCCATTTCAGAGTCAGCCGCTCAAGTCTCTGCGGAAACTCCTCCATCTGTCCTCCTCCTCATCCAATCAGACGGCTCAGTCCGACATGCGCTACCCTCCGATGGCCGCCCCCGGCCCGTCTCAGGGCGGTTTCGCGGAGGGAAGGGGCCACTCCGGGGTCAGTACGCCCCAGCTGAAGGCCCGCCAGTACCCGCACCCCTCGCAGCTAGAGTCCGGGTGGCACGCGTCCGCTTTAGGGCGTCCAGAAGGCAACCCTTACCCCGAGCAGATGAGCATTAAGGCAGGTCAGAATGGGCACGGGTTCGGACGGCCCTCGCGCTCCCGGATCCCAAACTTGAACGACCTGAAGGAGACGGCCCTGTGATCTAAGCTCTGGATCGCTCTGCTCCACTTTCCTCTGCCTCCCTTTGTTGCTCCTACTCGCTCCTTGCATAACACTACACCTGCCGCGCACACACTGCACTGATGCCAAACAATTCAACACTTTTGCTTGCTGATGGTCTCCTACAGGCCATGGTATATGTCTTAATTTTTTAAGCTTCCATGTTTGATAGACTTTATAGCATTATTTATGTAATTCTGAATATAATTTGTACTATAGAGTAAATATATTGCAGATCAAATATATATATATATATAAATGGATAAGTGTAGATTTTAAGTGTATTTATGTTTCTTATGAATAGATCTCTGGTACATTTATGATGTAGTCTTTACTATAGGAACCTAAGGCATTTAACGCAGACACTTTATCATTGTTTAGGTCGGTCATGTTGGAAACGTTCATCTCACCCAGAGTTATAGCTGTTGCCTTTGAACATGAGTGAGAGAAACCACTGTAGTGCAATTAATGTTACACTCTATAACGTAACCAAGAGACGTTTTAGGCTATTTATGGCTGGTATTTAGAAATTCAGCCATTTTAGATATTCTGGTGCCATGGCCTGACAGTAAACCTAAGCTACAGCGCCCTCTGTAGGACATAACCTGGCACTGCGCAAACCACTTCTAGTCGCACTAATAATGTACAGTATTATTTTGTAAGGTGTTAAATTTTATATACATTGGAATTAACCGCACATGAGATACTTTTGGTGCAAGTAAAAATCATGCAATTCATAAAACATGAATTATATGTGAGAAATTATGAGGATAAATAGAAAGTCTGTGTTATGTTGGACTGCTTTAACTAAATAGTTTAGCCCAGTGTTTCCCAACCGGGGTAAAAGGATCCCTGGGGTACTTGAGCACTGAGCAGGGCCTACTTGGAATTATTTCAGATAAAAAATTTGTTTTAAAACAATTCAAAGGGAAAGTTAATTTTAATGTATTAATATTAAGTATTTTACCAACAACAAAGAATCTGGATAATATTAGTTCAGCTGATGACCACATTGAGAAAATATTGGCAGAATTCTTGAGGTAGGGGGTACTAAAAATAGCTCAAGTGGTCCGCGAGCCAAAAAAGGTTGGGAACCACTGGTTTAGCCGATTAAGCCAATTCTTTTGGTCATATCCGTCACTTTGTGATAAATAGTGCTTCAGAAAAGCCCAAAAACTTCATTATGGCGGTCATTTTCCTGAAGAATTCCTAACCCCAATAATGATATTTTTGTTTCCTTTTTTTAATATTACTTTTGTCTAGAGTTGACCTCAACACATAAGAAGATCATAATTTTTTGCTGATTATTAGCATCATTGATCTTTTGTTTTTACCTTTTCAACTAAGGAAGAGAAGCAACGCCAACACCAAGTTATATCTGAGGTGCGGATGTTTCTTCAAAATTCATAAAAGCAGCATCACACAGTCAGATAGCCGATGTCCAAGATATATATTCGATAGATAACGTTTCAGCAGAGCCTTCTTCAGATCATTTTTTCTTTTTTCTTTTCTTGTTTTTGAACCACAGTGCATGCTTCTTCAGATCATGCAAATGATATGCAGAATACTCTGCAGAAAAGTTATCTATTTATAGACATTTGGCAAAAAAGGTAAATACATAAAACGACCATTGAATATGTTATTTTAGCTATAGTGCAGCTAAAAAGCTTTTCCGAAAGAGTAGGACCCAGAGAGCATTCTTACCAAATCCGAAGCTCACAAATTAAACTTTAACTACTTTATCTAAAGTCGAGTTACTCGTGGTTGGTGCTGATTCCAAATGAAATGTTATGATACATTTGCAAATATATTGATTTTAACTGCTGTAAGGATGTTAAGTATTTTATGTCTTTATTACTGTTGTTGTTACAAGGTAATTTTTACAGCAGTTAGAAGAAGACAAAAGCCATTCTGGATGTATCACCTCACTTTCATTTCGAGCAGTCTGTTGGACATTTTGATCATTTGTGTGAAGGAACATTTTATCACATTGAGATAAAGTGCCATGAATGAACTTTTATGTGGATCTTGAATTGTTTTAATGTTGCACTTTGAGAAGCCAGTGTGGGGCAGCAATATCCATATGACTTTGTACATTTCTCCTGATTGTGGCAACAACTGGGAAACAAGTCTGTGGAGTGTGGACCATTTTTGATGGGACGGTTACTTTGAACTTGGACACACAATTCTATTCTATATTTGGGATCCTGGTTCTGCTGAAGGAGCACTGTGTATTATATTAATACTGCTGTGACTACTGTTAATGGTAATGTTTATAACAGAAGATGTTTCAATGAATCAAGTATGAAGTATGTTCTTTATTACAGACACAAATTAGTAGCATAGTCAGTGTTTTCTGCTTATTTTCCTTTGGGACTAAAGCATTTACATCAAAACACAATAAATGCTCAGTTAGGATATTTATGTTTACATGTAACAGTGAACCTTAAATAAAGCCAACTCAGTTAATTTGACTCATGAAGGATGGCCTTTTTCGTCAGAAGAAAAAAAACAGACTAGAGTTGCAGTTGTAGCCATAAAATATAGTTGTATAGTGGACATGTAGAATGTTTGTAATTGTTACATTTTGATTCATTTATTGTCCTACATTTTGAGTGCACTGCGTGTTACTATTATTGCCAAAATGGCTGATTTGCGTTTCCAAATAGTCATCCTCCGGACTGGGTTGTTTGTTTTGTACCACACAATTGACGACATCACAAACCACTACTGCAATGAAAAAACCCATGGACGACTGAGAGCTTACACAAACATTTGCCTTTCCAGAGCACTGTGACGTGTCGTTCTTTTGCAATTATGTCCATCTTTCCAAGGTTCTCAAAGGGAAGCAGTAAGAACTTCAGGGGTTGCACTTGTTCATGCACATGAGCAGCTCCATCCGGAGCGCGATGCGGGTGTGCCAGCCCAGAGGCAGGATCCGCACGTACCGCGCCACAATGGGAGGCCTCAGCAGGTTCTGGACAGTGGAGGTCCGGTCCGAGTTCCCATAGAACACCTGGGATGAGAGGGAGAGGAGAGCGCACAGGTCTAGACGGAGTGATTTTATAGTCAATCATGTTTGAAACTAGGTAATTGGAATCATAAAAAGTAAATAATAAAATAAATAGCAATCTACCTTTTAAATCATGAAAAAAATACATTACAGCACAGTAATAGCAGATGGTAAGCACTTACATCAGTTTTTTAAATAAACCCTTACCATTGCAAAATAAAGAATATTTCATAACTCATTGTTGACACTCATTTGGCTTCTGTTGCCATGTGACATCATCTGCATACCTAATAGCATGGTAATTAAAACAAGACATCTAATTCATTTATGGAAAAAATCTGTGACTGATACGAACACCCAGTGTAAAGATTTTAAATCACCCAGGAGGAGACATGGCTTGTATTATAGTGATAATCATAGAGAAACAGGACTGCAAAAAGCATTGTTCCCAGTTACTATGCCATTTCTATCCTTTTACCATGTTATTATTGCAATGTTGTTATAGTGTTTTCCCTGCTATTCCTACACCCAGTATCTAGGAACAAGACACACATTTTGAATAGACTTGTTGTTTGGTAGAAAACAATGAGTGAGGTTTTGTCTGAAAAAAAAAAAGCTTGAAAATGCGTGTGCCGTTTTCCGGGACATTTTCACACGTTGCTTTTTTTCTTCATTGGACAAGTGTAAAACAAGCCTGGACCTGCTCCTCTGAGTTTCTCTGGTGCAGCAGCCACTGTGCAGTCTATAAAAGGCTTTAAGTGGCACAGAAACTAAGTAAATATCTTCTCGTCATTAGGAGGGGATCAACAGCACAGGGCAGCAGATGAGACAGAAACATTGGTATGTGTGAGGATTCAGTCAGTAAGACCCACACATTTTTATAGGTATGTGACTGTTCTGTGCTTTTACTCTGTTGTTTCCTGTCTGGTCTTTGTAGTAGATCCAGTTGAGGGAGTCCACGGTGCGGTACTGGACGCTGTACTTGGTCATCCACTCATCTGCGTCACAGCGGCCCTGAGTCAGTATCCCGGACACGACGGACACCTCCTTCAGGTCAATCTGAAGCCACTGATTCTGGTCATTGAACTTTGACAGCCAAGCACATCTGAGAAAGTGAAACACGGCACTTTAGACCCATGTATGTTCATTAACATGCACTGTCCCGACCAAATAAACCAGTAAATAAGTAACATAAATAAACAATAGAAATGCTGTTATTTAAAGCAGAAATGATCTCTCCTATGCTCCAAGTTTGTTTGTTTATCAATAAATTACCATTAGCCGTACTGACCAAAAAAACTAATAACAGTGTTCTGGGAGGTGCAGTGGTTTACCCAAAGCCCTGGTTGTTGAGGCGGGCCTTGCTGGGGAGCCAGGAGGAGTACCAGCCCGAGTACTGGTCCTGGTTGGAGCTGCTGATCTGGTCTGAGGTCACAAATCCAGACTCAAAGCCCAGAGCTCTGTGATAGGGGCACTCTGTGACAGAGGAGGCATCTCTTTGAAGACATTATTTTGACTTTAGTTTATTAATGCAACATACTGTATAATGCTGTTTTCCTGATGACCCAGTTTGGCTTTACCCAAATCATAGCGAAGAGACAAAGATGAAAATGCAACAAAAAAGTAAAAAAAAAAATGTAAACAGGAATAAGTAACAGGAATGCAACAAAAAGTGGCGACAGAACATGGCAACAAAAATCGGTTTTGTAGGTCTAAGCTTTCAAATCAGGCATTACACTGGCTGTGAACTCCAGTCGAGAAGCTTTTAAATTTGGGTAAAACTGGAGAAAATGCACTCAGTTGAGGTGGGGGTTAAGAGGTTAATGTTAACAGGAAGGAAATTAGTAACAGGAAATTCTCAAAGCTCTGTCCACACATAGTAGATATTGTTTTGAGTGTTTCATATGTTTGTCATTCAAGTTCTGTTCTTTTTCAAGTTACATTGACTTTCATGTTTCTGTCCAGAAACTAGAGTGACCCCCTACATTTTTTGAAAAAGTGGGACCAGTTACATATTTTGGTTGGATATGTAGGACTTTTTTAGGCTTTTTAATTCCCAAACTCCATAGGACATTTAATTAGATTTGGTATAGCAATAGACCCCCTGACCTAGTTGTTTATTTCTAAACAAGGAATATTTTGTAGTCATGGGTGCACCGCAATACAACCAGACGTGGTCAGACTATTGTAAACATAATATTCTCAGTATCCTGCATGTTTTTGTGGTCCATGGCAATTTTAAGATCCATTGTTACAGGCTGACTATGAGAATAATTTCATTATAGCACAAATGTTGTATTTGTGCAGGTTTGCGTGAGGGAGAGCAATGGGGACCAGGCCAGTTTCAGATGTATCATGTTTACACCAGGTGAAGTCCTATTTTGAGACTCTAATCTCACACAGGTAATCTGATTTTCTCACTGCATCAGTCACGCCACACGCTGCAATAACTACGGTATTTTTGCACAAAACGAGAAAATGCATCCATAAAAGTGGCACGAGTTGTTTTGCCAAGACAGTAATCAAATTCAACTCCACAACAGGTTTGGTGATGGGTGAAGTTTGCCAGGGCTTGGGTCTCACCTGGCATGCACCTGAGTAGTAGACTCTGGGGGGTAACCATGGACAGGACAGGGGTCGGTGTAGGCTGGGCAGATTCACAGTCGCAGGTGCATGCTCTCATGCTCCTCGGCCATGAGTCCAACAGGGTATGGTCCTCCTGCTGTACCTCCTCTACCTTCACTGACTCCTCCTGGTCAGGAGTCTCCTTAAAGACATGTGGCAAATTGAAAAAATCCAAGGTCTGAATCAAATCATGAACCGTATGTGTAACTGTGTCCTACCTCTTGTGAATGAACAGCGACGAGGACTGCCAGACATGATTGCATGCAGAAAGTATGAGACATGTAATTTGTCAAATTAAAATAAATAGTTCTCATCAAGTGTATTAGAAATCAGCTATAAAAAAGGCAGAAGATATTAAATCTTAAATGTGGGAGCAGGGTTGCGTTAATATTACTGTAAGGGTCAAACCAATAATCAGTAAACAATTAATTTTGTCTGCTTGTGTTAAACTTCCAAAATGTTTTCTTTTCTATCAGACGTATCAGTGTAGTATGAAAAAACACAAAGGTCTGATAAAAAAGAAAACGTTTCACAATGAATTAAACTAGGTCTTAACCAGAATGCAGCCAGGACTAAGTGATCTGCACTTTGAGTGTATTCCACACCCAGCAGCACTATAGTATAGTACTAAATCTTGCACTATAAATCTGTGTGCCACCAGCAGTACCCATACCATGTACTCTGCCTTCTACAATGAGCCTGGGACTCACCCTGAGACAGGAGCAGGAGGAACAGCGCTGCAGCTCGAGGTGTGACCTCCATTTTGCTCAAACTGAGCAGGGATACGGTGACTTGGATACTGAAAGGAGGATGGGATTAGAGTAATCCATGTTCTCATCACTGTTTTATCTAGCACCTTTCATTGGCCTGACACACACCTCCCTCTGTCACACACTTGACCTCATGAGGATGAACTGGACTGGCATCCTAGCATAAATACAAATAACTCTTATTACCTATGACTTATGTATATATATATATATATATATATATATATATATATATATATATATATATATATATATATGCCAGTAAATGTATCTTTTTAATTGATTGTTTTATTTCTGCTTATTGCTTTTATTATAATAATTAATGTGCAAAACTGAAACTTTGTAAACAAACTGTTGACAGAAAGTTCTGAAGACAACATTTGCCACGGGCACATTCAAATTATTTTATAAATCGCACATATTTATTGAGATGTACAGCAGTATATTACAGAAATATACTGTTGTGAAAAACTAATAGAAAACTTCCATTCAGCTGCTGGTCACGTAGGCGGGACAACCCGGCTCTGTATGTTGTGATTGACGTTTGCTGTAGCCAATGACATCCTCCACTTCCAGCTCAACGCTTCGGAGAAGGCGGGCCTTAAAGTAGAATCAGCCAATCAGGAGCGGCCTCTGAGCGGCTCGGCACCTGTCCGTGTGTCGGCGAACGCGCAGAGGGCTCAGTGTGTGGAGCTTACGCTGTTTATTTAAGGTAAGCGGGCTTGTTTACCCGGACGCTTACTTTGCATTTTGAGCTGCTATATACTTCTTTATTTACTTGACGATAGCACGACAGGGGCAGTGGCTAAAAAGAGCTAACGCTAACCAGGGAATAACGGGCGGTAGCGGTACTTGTTTAGACTGTGTTTATGTCACGCGCTGGCAGGCGAGGTCCACTCCGACCGTCTGGGACCCAACAAGCCCAGCAAAATATTAAAACATCCGCTTTGTTGTAGTCGCGTTGTTGAAGATTGAGATTTGAAACTGATAATAGTGTTGTTGTTTTTTTAAGTTGTAAGTATTGTGTTTGTCCGGAGTCATAGTGTTAACGGCTGTTGCTGCTACAACTTATGCGGCTTTATGTCAACATGGAAAGTCCTTTTTAAAGTTAGAAACTGTTAACGTAGGCATTTTCTGGCAATATATCTGATATTACAAATAAATAGAATAATTACATTGTTTTGTTACACTTGAAACAACTTAAACTATTAGATTGTGAATTTCTTGGGATAACTGCAAAAAGGATTCATTATTTAGAGATCAGTAGAAACGTATGTAACCCTGGTGCTATTGAATACTACAAACAAGGTGGGAAAACAATAGCATCTTATTAAAGGCAGCTGCGTTGAAAAGTAAAACAATGACTCACATTTATGATCAAATTACAGCAAACAATAAAGGTTTAACAAATATTTAACACAGATGGGAAGTTGACGTTGGTGTTAAACTGGAAGACCAGATATGGAGCAGAGTATTAGATTATGCAAGACAAATTACTAAATCAAGTACAATATAAAACAAGCTGCATGTGACTCCTTTAACTCGGAGTAAATATGACACATGTACAAAATTGTGTCTGAAATGTAAAAAGGATACAGGAACTTATTTCCACTTAATGTGTACCTGTCCTCTAATTGCATCATCCTGCTCTTTCTGGTTGTTCAGGAAATTGAAAAATCTTTTGGGATTAAAGTGCCACTGGATCCCAAAATGTGTATTCTTGGTGTAAACAACTGTGTGCCGGGCTAATGTGTGGCCATATCAGCTAATATGCAAATCCCAGCTAATGCTCTGGAGTCCTTTTTTAGGTATCTCTTCAGGTCTGTTTGTCGCGTTCTCCTGTCCTCTCATCTCCCATTATGTCACGTCTATTTCGTCTGCTCATTTTAGATGCAGTTCATGCTCCTGTTCAGTCGTCAAGGCAAGCTCCGGCTTCAGAAATGGTACGTGCCTTTGTCGGACAAAGAGAAGAAGAAGATCACCAGAGAGCTGGTGCAAACTGTCCTGGCACGGAAACCCAAAATGTGCAGCTTCTTAGAGTGGAGGGACCTCAAGGTTGTATATAAAAGGTACGGTCATGTGGAATGTCAAAGTAGAGTTGCATTATGAAAGCACTCAGACCAAAACATGATAGATAATTAGTTTTTCCTCATTGTCCTGGTGCTGCGCCAATAAATACAGTGGCAGCCAATTAGTGAACTCTAGTTTGTGAGACAGACCAGAAAGACAGACGAGGCCAAACAAAACCCAATTATGTTAGAACCATATTACACACTGTATAATGCTTTTTTGTTTGGATTTTGATGTTTTATGTGGCTCCCAATGAAAATGTTCACCTCACTTCACATCTAGCCCTAATGGTTAATATTTACGTAAACATAGAGACAATTGAAGACTGAAAATACTTTCCTTGACACATTATACTTTTTTAAATTGGCAAAACATTCATAATTTTCATTTCTCATTCTCTGTTTTGGTTTTATTATGTAATCAGATAGCACACAATAATAAATAACACAAAATATACTTCCTTACTAATAGTTTACTAAAACTACTCCTTACTAATACTAAAATACATAATTCTTTAGATTTTGAGCTTTCTCACTAGACACAAATGATGATCTATGTGTTATATGCATGTAATGGTGGTTCGAATAATGGACCTTAAGTGGAAGGTTTTCTTCCGCAAAGCATTTGCTATAAACGGTTGTAACCACTGTATCACTTCCTCGTCCCATCGCTAAGAGCTTCGTCTATGAGTGGGCATCTATTACAATGCTGTTTGAATCGGATGGATGGGAGTAAATGGTAAATTATCTCAATTTATATAGTGCTTTTCCACTGACATTAGGCCCTCAAAAAGCTATAGTAATGCACAGACCCACGTACAAGTCCAAAACTTATTTATTTCCTTGAGATTTTAATCATGTTATAATATAATATCATTGTTAAAAACTTACTTGTTTTCTTTGATTAGCACCTGTTTCAGTGTATAATCGTACATTTAGTCCATCATCATCTTCCACACTCAAAACACCAACCCACACTGCGGCAAATGTCATACAGAGTAACGGGTGAAGTTTGAGTTTCACAATCCACACGTTTTCACCAAATTTTTTGCTCTAAACTGTGCACGGGTGCAGAGATTAGCATGTTTGCTAGTAGCTTTTATTTTGAAATCTGCCTTTCCACATAAGCGGCAGAGACAGATTTACTCCCTCTACACTGGATCATGTCTTAAGTTCTAGGGGTGTTTTCTCGACGTCTGCATATATTTTAAGTTACACTATAAAAGGCTGAGGTGTTGTTTAAAAAGCCAGATCATAATATAGGGCCACTTAAAGGCGCAGATTTGTTTTCCTAGTTGTGGTACTTTGTTTTATTCTCTTCCAGCATTCACGTACATTTTATGAATTTACAGGCTAGTTTTCCAGCATTTCTGTGACAGTGACCCTGAAAAGAGACCATGCAAGTCGTGAAATGTCCTGTAATCTCATCCCTGTTCACAATTTGAAAGGTTTTAGGAAAGTTACCCTCTGAACCTCCACCTGAACCGAGCCCATTTTCCCCAGTTTGGCCTTACCCAAATCTAAAAGCTTCTTGAAACAAAGTGTCAAATCAGCAACAAAGATGAGATGAAAATGAGGGGGAAAGTGACAAAAACGTGATGAAAAAGCAATGCGGAAAAAAGTCAAAGAGACGACAACGAAGCAGCAACACGAGGAGAAACATTGTTATTGTTGAAATGAGGCGTTACACTGGCCTATAGGCTGTAATCTTTTCGATATGGGTAACGCTGAACTGGAGAAAATGCATTTGGTTAAGAGGAATAATTAGTTTGGACCACACTTAACAACCTTTAACATGTATGACCCGGTATGCCTTAGTTTTTGATGTTAAATAATAAACCGTGTTGCTTGTTGGAGCCCCGTATCCTGCTGATGTACGGGATCAACTGGCCTGGTCCTTTTTATGAGCCAATCATCACATGCTTTAAGTGCCTCTGGGATTAACAGGGATTAAAAAGCCGTGGGCGAAATGAACACAGCCCTCGGCATCCGGCCTTTTAAACGAACCCACACGCGGTGGAGCTTCATAACAAAACCCTGCCCGATCAGCACAATGTCAGGCGGCGGACGCTGTACATCACTTGAACTGCATCAAAACCTTATGACCCCTCCCTGTTATGCAGCAAACTGGGCTTTCTGACATCTCGCTCTCGCTCACTCCAGCCTCACCTTCTTCAGGATGTTTGAGCTCCCTTTGTTCCACTTTCGAAAGACCTGCGAACTGGGAAACACCCCCGGGACAGCTGCATTTTGGGAGATGCTCTGACCCAGTTGTCTCGCCATAACAGTTCTGCTCTTGTCACATTGTTCTGGTTTCTGACACGTAAACTTTGAAGATAAACATGAACATGAACCGAGCACATTTTCTCCAGTTTGGCTTTACCCAAATCTACAAGCTTCTTGAAAAAAAAAGTGTCAAATTAGCAACAAAGATAAGATGAAGACGAGGATGAAAATAGAACAAAAACGCAAAAGTAAGATGAAAAAGTGACAATAAAACACAATAAAAAAAAGCGTCAAAAAAGTGTTGAAAACGTGATGAACATTCAACAAAAGAGTGACAAAAAAGCAATGAAAAACAACAGCAAAAACTGACAAACGTGACAAAAACGCTTCAAAAATGGGGAAATCAGTTTTGTAGGTCTTAGCTTTCAGATGAGGCGTTACCCTGGGCTAGAGGCTCTGAGCTTTTAGTTTCAGGTAAAGCCGAACTGGAGAAAATGCGCTCAGTTAAGGCAAGGTAAGAGGTTAATTTTCATTGAGTTCCGTGCTTTGTTTCTTCAGTTGTGTCGGATTAAAAACCTGTAAACTGTCATTCTTCTGCCGTGTGTTGCAGATACGCCAGTCTGTACTTCTGCTGTGCCGTCGAGGTCCAGGACAACGAGCTGATCACACTGGAGATTATTCACAGATACGTCGAGCTGCTGGACAAATACTTTGGCAGTGTAAGTCCTTTTAGCCTGTTTTCGTTCATAATTTGAGTTTCTCGTTGAACCTGAACAGGGCACAGTACTCGTCTAAAAGTACCACTTCTCTGATTGCATAAACCTACCACTAAAAACATGCATAAAAGGCTTCCCCCAAAAATGTGGACCGTTTCAAATGTAGTTCCCCGTCAGGCCGGACTCCTATTCATTTATTATGTCAAAGAATATTACCTCTGACAGTTATCAGGTTAACAAAATATTATACTTTGTAGGTTTGCGAGTTGGACATCATATTCAACTTTGAGAAGGCGTATTTCATCCTGGACGAGTTCCTTCTCGGGGGAGAGGCTCAGGAGACGTCCAAGAAAAACGTGTTAAAGGCCATCGAACAGGCCGACCTGCTGCAGGAGGTAAGACACAAGACACTGAGGCGCCGCGAGCTTTTATGCCTCATTTTTCAAATCAGGTCGAATGGCTGAATCGGTGAAGAATAAATGACAGAGCAATTCTGTTTTTTGTAGTGAAATTATACATTTGCATTGGCAGGGAAAATGTAAGGCTATTATATTCTTAGATTGGTGACATTGTACAGCACAGTAATGGCATTTCGGGGAGTGAATTGCATAGTAACTAAATGTGTAATAACTTAGTAATTGTGGTACATACACGGAAACATTGTTAGTGTTGTCTTATCATTTACCATTTAGTCTGCCTATTTACATGTTATTTCTGTGCTGTAATGTGATCAGAACGTCTCCAAAACTGCAGTACAGAAACTCCTGTCATCGTCAAGCGTGTCAGTGTTAGTGGAGGGCACGGTGATATTAGTTTAACAAGGCAAATCCCAGGTCCCGAGCAGAATATGGTAATGTTAGTCACATATTAAGTGTGAAACCTTTCTTACGCAATAACAGTATATACCAGATGAAGCCACTTGTTATTTCCCATTCATTTTGCTTGATCCGTTCCTGCCGCTGATGTGTTTGTCTCTTTGATTCTTGATTACTTTCAGAACATAGACTTTCAGAATCGACTGTTTGCAGGTACCGTCTGTAGAACTAACCCCACACCCCTCAGTGTAGTTTAACCTTAGGTCGAACCCTGTTTTTGTAGAAACACCCTCACGAAGTCACACTCGGCCGCTGCTGGGTGTGTCTCTAAGCACATATTGACACTAACCTACATCCAGTAACCGCTGCATAACTAGGTCTAAAAAAAAAGGGCTAAACCAGGACTGACGAGGTGCTTTATATCACAATTACATTCATCCCAACCACAAACTATTAGGACTGAACCATGACTAAAGTAATCTAATATAAAAAAAAACAGCATTGAACAGGCCACCGTTTTTCCATACTGAGATATGTTCTTACCTGAGCTTAGACGAGTGGGTGCGTAACGGTCTGGTCTTCACGCGTGCGCTCAGTCACACAAAAAGACCAAAGATTTTGTTAGCATTTGGCCTCTCCTCCGCTCTTCTGTGGGGCCAAACAGGGTGAAGTGAGAAGCGACCAAGCTCTTCCACGTTTTCCCTATTTAAATATGTTTATGTGAGTGTTACACTTCGACGTCCCCACAGAGAATTCTATCGGAGTGAAGATATTACTGCGCGGACGACAAAGGGCTCCTAAGGTGTTATTACGCCTTACAATATAGTGCCCCTTTTTATCCACTTTTTATCGACATGTTTAATTTTGTGTGACTATACTGCTCACGTATTTAAATAGAGGAAACGTGGAAGAGCTTGGTCGCTTCTAGCTTCACCCCCGTTTGGCCCCATAGAGGAGAGGAGGAGAGGCTAAAACCTAACAACATCTTTTGTCTTTTTGCATGACTGAGCGCACGCACAAAGACCAGACAGGTACGCATCAACTCGTCTAAGCTCAGGTAAGAACATATCTCAGTATGGAAAACACGGTGGCCTACTCCTTTAAAGCAGGGGCCAAATCCAGCCCAACAAATGATTCTGATGATTGTGCATAACACAGCTCTGTTAAAGTGCTGCGAAAAGGATTAATTTTTTGGGGCTGTGTAGATCCCAGTCCAACCCCCCAGCTCATGATTCTACCTATGACACGATAATGGTCTTTTTTTGGAGAAAGGGATCCTCTATCTTTTGACATGGAATAAAAGATCCATCACTCCAAACTTACCTACAGCTGCTCTAAAACATATACAAGTATCAGGAGGTTTGTGCACTGATAATTAATGTACTACCTGTTGAGTTGGAGCCTGTAATACAATATTGTGATTTTAAAGGACCTGTATCATGCTATTTTAGCCATTCCATAGTAAAGTATAGGCATTTATATGATATATTGTACCTCTACCACTACAGAGCACTAATTTTTGTGATAAATATAAGTATTTTCTGGAGGTATTTTTCCAACCCGGAAGACAAAACGCTTGGATTCAGTTAACTCCGCCCCCTCTCGCCGCTCATACAACTTTAGCAGTAGTAGAAATATATATAATGGCTAACACGCATTTTGATTGACTCACCGCTCTGATGTTTCCATTATGTTGGTTATAAAAGTTAATCCACTTTGATTCTGGCCAAGGTTCACCAAACATCCATCAGTGACGGTCACAGACAAACACTATTTTGGCTGCTAGTCGCTGAATCCTGGAGAGAAATTCCAACTTCTGGCGAGTGGTTGCCTTCTTTAGGAAGGTTGAATAAAGTCCTGTCCTCGTAGCCAAACGCGCTTTTCTCCGTGACATTATCGTTAGAAAAAGGAACAGGTGTCCAGACTCCAGAGTAGGTTAGAAAGAGCTCCTTCTTCACAGCTTTCGGTGCAAACACGACATCTGCTCAGACGCTCAGGGGGTGCGTTTGATTTCTCTGCAGGGGCAGCACGGACGCGTCAGGCACTTTTTTTTCTTTCTTTTTTTTTTATTTTTTTTTACGACAGAAATAATGAAAAATCAGGCATTAGCTTACAGACGTCGAGCACTTCCGTTCCGCTGTGACGACACAACTGAACATGTCAGTCGTTTACCAGGAGAGGGCGGAGCAGCTGCTCAGAGCGCAGGATTCAGGAGGATTACTTAGAACTGCGTGAATGAATCCAAAAACCACTCTGGGGGTGTTTTTGAGAAGGAAATAGCATAACAACATGGTTAAAAGCTCCAAAAAGTCGATTTTGCATGATATAGGACCTTTAAAGAAGTCGAATAACAATCAGAAAATCTACAAAGTTGCTAAGATTCTTGCTCATTGCAAATAATTTCAAAACTTTTAGAACATTACTTTTCACTAGATAATTACATCTGGAATATGGAGAGTGTCTGCGTCTCTGACTGTCATTGATTTTTGTTCAGTAACAGCCTCGAGTCTGTTCCTGAAGCAAAGGCCGTGGATAATGAGTTCTGGGAAGACAGACTCTGCTAAAACACATTTACATAAAGTGAAGAAAGAAGAAACTATTTAATGAAAGGAGCCGAAGAGTCTAGATTTAAAAGGCTCATCTATGTTTCTGTCATAGATAAGTGAGTTCTTCGTTATTCTGTTGAAGTCTGACACTGAAAATCCATCCATCTTCTGCTTATTCGTTGTGGGGTCGCAGGGCAGGGGTCTGAAATGCCTTATGGCTCGTCTTGGGTCCATTGGAGGACGGCCGTGCCAGGCAGCCACCATGCACTGCCAAACTGGGCTGTTGGTCTCTCATCATGAGTGGTTTTAAACCCTTGTCTGACCCATCTGCTAGGACCTGCTTCTCATGGGGAAAGGAAGGGGGCAACAAAGCCCCTGACAACGTAGTTCCAAGGATCATTTGGGCGCTCAAATCCCTCCACGTTCATGTGGCGGTTCGAGGAGCGTATCATTGTATTATAGGGGAATTGTGTAGATTTATTTTGTCAATAGAATAGATCATATCAATAGTATCAAATCTAATAGTATCAAACTGTTATATAATAAAATAAACAGAATGAAAGTGCTCTGAAAATTCCTGGAAAATGTATTATTATGGTAAACTCTGATTTGATGGAAACTAGCCCACAAAGAAAGTCTGATTTGAATCACGTCCAAAGTCTCCAAGGACAAGAGGACAACGGCTCATTCAATTTAAAGACAGGTTCATCATCAGAGAGTGGTGACTTCATACTCTCTGATGGGAAGTTCTTAATGTGCTTTCATAAAATATGGAGCTCCTTTTAAATGGTTTATTATTTGGCAGGAGCATCAACATTTGCGAGATGACTGGAATATGAACCGCTAAGTGTAAACGCAGGTTAACAAAGTTTGGTGAAGACTGAGACAGGATTTTTTTTTCTCTTTTACAAATGTATGATTTTATTTGCAGCCTTAATTGGCAGTAGTTAATACTCAGTAGTTGGCTATAAAAGTAATGGCAGTGACATTAATGATAATCATAGACTTAAGTCAAGTCACGTTTTGTAGAAGTATTTCCTCTCCCTCCTCTGGTCCAGACAAACTCGAGCGCAGGTCCCTGATGAAGGCCTTCTGTATTTTAGAGTGAAGACTGGGGCAGTATGCAGAGTGATTAGGTCTCATATTGGCTGCAGACTTTGGTAACTACCGGATCATTGCACTTTGGCCGCATGGCGTTAAAGCGTGTGTGTTGTTGATAGCTGCATGCATACTCAAGTCTAAAGACAGTCATATTGTATGGCTTTTCCACATGGTGGAATTCAAATGAAACAAAAGTTCTTTGTCTTCCTGCACTAAATGAAGCTTTCGACTTATACTAATCGATTGAACTAAACAACAACTAACTCTATTCATTTAAATCACATTTTACATCTTACCCAAGTGAAAGTCACTTTATTTACTTAAACCAGTGATGTGAACCAAGTTATAAAATTAGAAAAACCAGGACTAAATCAGAACGGTTACTTAAAGCAAAAAAAAAGTAAGAAGAAGAAAAAAAAACACTGTGTATTGTGCCACCTAGTAAATTAGGGAAACATTTAGTTTAGTTTATTTGTTTATTTGAGCAGTACACATAGTGCTCAAAAGGAGTGGGCTGAAGCAAAGCTTATGAGTGCCCACCCCCAAGTGCAATAAAATAAATAAAAAAAGAACATTACAAAACATTTCAAGCAGCTACATTCGTACAGACCAACTTACAAACTTACAAAAAAAATATATGAACTGTTTATACAATTAATTGAAACAACGCACAGCTACAACAACAATCTTTTTTCATGTACGCTGTCTAGTTCAAAGCAGTCAAAATAAAATAAAAATGTGATCCTTAATATATTTCTTTCAGATTTTTACCCTTGATAACCGAGAGTTACTTTTATGTTATGAAGGTACATTAATAGGTATTATACTTCGAGATCTTGATACTTCCCAGTTGTCATTACCATTCTCAGTATAATTTTAATTTGGGTGTAATTTTCATTTGTAATATGGTACCGGCCTATTGTCCCTCAATGAAGTTCACCGGCTGCTTTTCCACTTATAAGTGGCTTTAAAGCGTTACTGGTCCAACTGTGCAGTGATTTTATAAGAAACATACCTTTAGGGATTAGAGAGAAGTTATTTTAATAAGGCATTGATGAAACAGTTCTCGGGAGCAGGGCGGTGCTCGTCTTTCGCTGTAATGATGCCCCTGAAGACTTCCTGTTCACAGATAAAT
Organism: Proterorhinus semilunaris; assembly: GCA_021464625.1. Classification (NCBI taxonomy): domain Eukaryota; kingdom Metazoa; phylum Chordata; class Actinopteri; order Gobiiformes; family Gobiidae; genus Proterorhinus; species Proterorhinus semilunaris. The sequence continues at coordinate 11,601,451 of CM038351.1, read as the reverse complement.
GTCCGGCAACGTCCTCATAAAGAGGTCGTTGTTACTGGGATAGTGTCGAGTCGCCCCCCTCCACCCACCATCCCCCTCTCACTCTCCTTTTTGTCCCAGCACTGTAGACTGTAGGCCATTATAGTCCTCCTGTATTATTTAATGTCTAATCTTTGTTGTGTTTCAAGTGTGTTTACTGATTTCACTCTGAACTCCAAACTGTCACTGAAACATGTGAATTCATTTTTTTCCAATTTGCATGAAAAACAACCGCCTTGAATTTTATTGAAAGTGTTTTTATTGAATTTTTTATTACAAGTTAGAAAATTGAGACAAGAAACAGTTACTAGCCCACTGAAAATGTATCAGAGAAACCAAGATTTCAAGTTTAACACGGATGATTTCTATTTCAGAGTAAGAATCAGAATAGGTTTTATTGCCATCGTCAGTGGAATTTGCATTGTGCAACATGTAACATAAAGCAGTAATAGAATCAATAATAGGTCTAGTAGTTTATGCAAAAATCAAATTAAATAGGACTTTTTTTTTCTAAATAGATAAAAAAAAATATAGTAAAATGAATTTTGACAAAGAGCGGCATGAATGGTAGATTTATACATGTGCAAAAAGCAGCAAATGGAAGGTAAAAGGTTAGGGTTAGTCTGATTGTAACGCTATTTCGTGTTCGTGAGTCTATTTGGATGTGAAGGTTTGAAAAATACATTTAAAAAAAGATTTTTGTCTTTTTTTAAATAAAGAAATTTAGCGTTTTCTTTATTTAAAGGAATCGGCCACAGTTTTTCCATACTGACATTATGTCCTTACCTGAGCTTAGACGAGTTGATACGTACCAAACAACATCTTTGGTCTTTTTGAGTGACTGACGCACGTACAAAGACGTCAACTCTGCTAAGCTCAGGTAAGAACAGTATGCAAAACCGGTGGCCCGTACCTTTAACCCATTACTCTTAATCAAAGTAGAGACTACTCTTCCTGGGGTCCATTCTCCTTATGAAACTATTACGGTATTACAAAATTTAAACTATATACCATTTCAATGACTAAACGCAGATTTTGATAATATACTTTGTGCAGTCATTCAAATAGGCTCTGCGTATTTGACTTCAAGCAACTTAACTCATAACGTATGTTTGTTTCCAAGTCGCAAAAATAGCTCCACGCCCTACATTGCGGCGGAAACGAGGAGAGGAGCGCGTTGTGCTGATGCGGTGTCTCTTGCAGGTGTGATGGTGCCAGGTTTAGCCTCTGAAGCGTCTGGTCTGTTTCAGAGTTAGTGGCTGTGAGCTCAGGTGAAGTGAGTGTGTGTGGAAGTAGCTCATCTGCCCCCTGTACTTTAGAGACTGTAGCGAGTAGCAGCCCGCAACAATGTGGGGCTTTGTCGTTCGTCTTAGCAGCAGTCCCTTCAGTGATGAGAGCCCTTTACTGTCTCGGTCTGTCTTCTCTGGTTCTGTTTGTGTCATACACTCAACAAAAATATAAACGCAACACCTTTGTTTCTGCTCCCATTTTTCATGAGATGGACTTAAAGATCTAAAATTCATTCCAGTTACACAATATTACCATTTCTCTCAAACATTGTTCACAAATCAGTCCAAATGTGTGATAGTGAGCACTTCTGCTTTGCTGAGATAATCCATCCCACCTCACATTTTTGTGCGTGTGTGTTTTTAAAAAGTAAACCCAACCTCACTGTACGTATTTGACTCCACCTATACAGAAGCTTTGTCCACACTATTAAACATCATCCAGGACAGAATTGTATCAGAATTATTGAATGATTGATTGTGAGTTTTTCTAAAAACACACATTTCTATTTTTCTCGCATTTCTTTGACAGTGACCCTTCAACAAGTGAATTTCTCCGTTGTGAGATCAATAAAAGGATCAAGTTGTGAAATGTGCCTATAAAGTTGACTCTGGAATGAATGAGTTTGGACACAGCTAACGTTTAAATTTAGTGGCTTCCTCTTTCATTGTTTATAATATACAAAAAAATAGGTATAAGGCCTTTAACTAACCAAACTGGCCAATATATCAGAAATCAGTGTTTGGTTTGTTGGCTACTATTAATGTCAGCCGTGCATCCACTCAAGATCATTTTCATACAGCATATGTTTTTTTTACAATACATATTATTTGGGTACCAGTTATGTCAAGAAGGTAAGTACTTCAACTGGAATGAAAGACATTTGTTGTTGTTGGTGCCGACCGACCAAACACCGTGAAAAATTGAGAGATGATGTTTGGCCATGTGATCGATTAGAAATGAGTCGCACCCAGTGTCCTTACGTGTTTTCTGTTCTCTAAATCCATGTGCACTTCTCTCCTCAGCCCCGCCATGAGTACTTTAATGTGCCTGTGTATTGACTGGCGCCCTCTGCTGGTGCTGCTGCTGCTGCTGCTGCTGCTTCACACCTGCATGACTGAGCTCCTCTCTGCTGCTCTCTGTCACTGCGCTCACGGTGGAGGGTCTGGCTGCCTCACTGTTCCCAAGTCCAGGCACGGCTCATCTCAAACAACACTGTCACATATAAATGAAAAGACAAATGTAATGTCCGAGGCATTCCCAGTGTTGCATTGGATTTCACCATCTCCAAAATATAGACTTTCCCTTCTCAATTTGTCACAGCCGCTTTCCTATCTGTGGCTTGACATTTTGTGCTAGACGGAGTAATATTCTCCATCTCAAAACTCGGATAAACGTGGTTGTGACAGTGTTGTTGGCGCTTGTCATTGAATGTTGGTATCATTTCCCTTTTCTGTTGCTGTCAAACATGTATCCATCCTGACCTAAACGGTTTCATTTCATTATTTGGTCAAATCGTTCAGGATGATGCATGGTTATCCCTGTCACATTTTTGTTACACACTTAAATGCTTTGGTTTTGTGGTCTGTTTCTGGGTACTGTTAAACGATAAAGTTACAATAATCATTTGAAATGGTAATGTAAATATCCAAACTTTCTTTTTTTTCTATTGATATGAAGGTGCAATATACCTAATACGATCAGAGCTATAGAAGACACCTTCCCATCACAATATATGAGAATATGATTAAACTATTGTACGGCTCTGAATAAGGATATTACTTTATTTGGCAGGAACAGTACACGTCACATTTACACTTCTGTAAATGTGTCAGTAGTAACTGTTGTCCCATGGGCAAAGTGTATAGTGCCAACAGCAATTAATACAAATTACAGTATTTAATAAAAGTACTGGAAAACATGGAACTTCCTGCCTAGCGTAAAGCTGTCTCCTGTCGGAGTTTGTATGGGTGATATCTTCCTATGTTAAATAATTATTATAGTTGAAGTTACAATAATGTCTAGCCTGATTAGCTTTATATTTACATTACCCAGTACCAGGTTGGTTTATGTATTCATTTTACATTCATCTAAAATTGACAGAGTGACATGTTAAAGCAGAACTAAGTAACTTGTTTACCTTAATAAATCCTTTTTCGTAGTCCCTCTGGGGTTAATATAAGTGTTAATGGGATGATTGGGGGGAAACCACACTTGCAACTTTCCCTGCACCGACCGGCAGCCCCAATACACTCTAATGGAATCACGAAGATGAAGCAAATGGGCAAAGCTAACTGCGCCACAGTATTTACAGCCTTGGTTGAGTGAAAATCTCCATTGTGTAATTGGATGTACAATATCCCTCTCTCCCTTTGTCTTTTCTGTCAGCGTAGTATTTACTCTTATGGACAGTTACTTAGTTCTGCTTTTAAGCTGCAGTATGGGACGTTTTATACGGGGAAATGTTTTTTATATTTGTGTATAATTTGACCTTTTTGTGACCCAATGGCTTAATGGGTCTTTAGCAAAGTGCCTTTGCTTTTGATCACAGTGGCCCCTACGACGCTTCAGAATCAATTGTTTTGTAGTTTTACTGGTGAGAGGGTTCATCAGCAAAACCTACCAGAAAGTTTAAAAACAATTGGAGCATCATAGAGGCCACTGTGATGAAAAGTAAAAGCGTCGTGCTACAGCCGCTGGGTCACTAAAAGGTCAATTTCGCACTTATAAAAAGTTTTTTCTACATAAAAAGTTCCATAATGCACCTTTAAGTTTTCATAATCTAAATTAACATTTGTCTGCATGTTTTGGAAGAAACCAGTATCACTGGAAACTCACCCTCTTTTAAGTCTTTGAGTAGTATATTGAGTAGTATATTCAGAGGCAGGCATCTATTAGTACAGCTCTGTACTTAGATTATAGTGAGTGCGTCACAGGAGGATCCATAACATCCCATAAAAACTGTATTTAGAAATTAAAATTGTTCATGGATTGATGTTTTTAATGCACTTTGTCAAAGCACTGTTTTCTACACTGGGGCTAACCATAATGATTGAATACTGTCTGTTTCTGTATAATATTGAAATAAATATCTGTATCACTGTGAATGGAAGTCGTGCATGTCTTGTTTCTATGAAAAGGTGGATTTCTGAGCCATGTCCTCATCGCAGCATCGCCAGAGAAATCGTTTGCGTTTGACTTTGCTGTTGTTTTGCTTGGGTTGAAAAGTCTGACTTTCTTTTCTGTTTCTCTTTACTTTGTGCTGAACCTCGTAGGACTCTAAAGTAAGTGCTGCTTTTTGTCCCTCATTGCTGTTCTCTGCCATTGACCTATTTCATCTCACCGTTCAGCTTTCGGCCAGTTAACACATAGTAGGTCAGTGAGGCCAGCTGCACTCATTCCCCTCAGACAAAACAATTGTCACCGAAGAATTTGGGTTCACAATACAAGCAGTGTGTTCCAGTTAATTGAAAAGACAACGTGTTTTGTTTTTTTAAACTATTAGATAAAGAACATCCAGTGACAATGACAAAAGAGTATTGCTGCTACAAAGCAGGTCCAACAGTCTACGCACCATTAAAACAAATCATTAAAAAGGTTAGATAAATGAAGTTGCCCACGTTTTATAAAGCAGTGTTTCACAACTGACATTTTTAATGGGTTACAGGCCTTAGCCTTAAATGTTTGTGAATCTGTTATCTGCCCTCTTAGCGTTATGTTTAGGGTGAGAGTTATTTTCTTCAATTATGTATATCCAAGAGGCGAACGTACAGCCTATTTGCAAATAATATTTTAATTTCACAACTCAAGCTGCACAATTAATCTCAGTCAAATTGAAATCACAATTTTAATGGTTGCAATTAGCAAATTGCAGTGGAGGCAGTTATTTAAGTCAGTGTTTCCCAACCAGGGGTACGGGATAAAGAAAGATGAAAATGACTACTATTAGTTTTATTTTTTAACGTTATTTAACCAGGAACATTGAACATTATTTTGCAGCAAAATGTTTAAATGTGTTTATTTTATTTTTTTTACTAAACGAGTAGTTTTAATTGATGGCAAGTTTGTTGGTAGAGCACAATTCATACACAAGGCAATTCAAAGTGCTTCACAGTTGCATAAAATTACAAGAAAACAGATAAAATCAATCAATAAAACATCGACAAAGTTGATCAATTACAGTAAAAGGCAAGAGTGCAGATAAAATACTTTCAGTTTTAATATGCTCGGGTGAAAAGAGCTGTTTTCAGCCTGGATTTGAACATTGTCAGAGTTGAGGCCTGTCTCACATCCTCATGAAGACTGTTCCAGATTTTAGCTGCATGAAACTGAAACGCAGCCTCACCGTGTTTAGTCCTGACTCTGGGAACCACCAGGAGACCCCTCCCTGAAGTCCTCAGGGCCCGAGATGGTTCATACGGCTCTAACATGTCTAACATGATGCCTTCTAAATAATCTGCAACACCCTTGAGGTATACGGGGTATGCTTAGTACTACCACTAAAGGGTTCAAGGGACAAAAAGGGTAAGACAAAACAAGGTTGGGATCCAGTGATTAAAAAAAGAATCAGTCTGAAAATAACAAAACAACCTGCATTGCGATTTTTTTTCTTCAATATTGCGATTGCGATTAAATATGCGATTATTGTTGCAAGGTCCTCTTCTCATGTATTTTTCACCTAACACAAGCAATAAATCAGCCTGTTTCATAATAAACAATATTTGAAGTGAAAATTGCAACAAAATTGTTGCTTGACCTATTCAAAATGTGTGTGGACTGCACTTCTTAAACTGTCTGAACTTAACAGTACAGTCTATAAATAAATGCTAAATTATATAGATATTAAAAAAAAAATAACTCACTGATCCAGTCAGTAACATCACCCAGACTAAAGTGCAGGAAAGTAAGAACAAACGTCTGCTTTAACTAGTTGGAAAAGTTTTAGGAAATCAAACTCCCAATTAATACAAAATAAGCTATTTAATTTATTAAATAGTACTTTATTATTTCGGCCAATCAAATCCCTGTCTGAGTTGCTTCAGATGCGCGTTATTGAAGGACACGGAGAGGCCAGATGGAGCACACGCCAAAACACAGTGGAATTAAGAGCAGCATTTTGGTTTTGGGATGTAACTTTGGACAATATGAAGAAAGAAAAGAACACTGACACAAGGAGACGGGACATGAGGTGCCAAACACAGACACGTATCTTTGACTCGCAGCCATTTAGTGACATTTCAGCTTAAACAGCACATTTCCTCAGCAAAATAAGACATGACACGGACTCCTGCCTCGGATCCTAGTTACCAACCCTTTTCATACTGCAGTTTAGTGTTTATATCTTGCGTCTGTACGACCTACGGAGCGGATATGCGGTAGATGCAAAGGTAAATAAAGGCACATCGCCTCCGCGGATACTTAATGGTCATGAAACGTCATTATGCTTTTGAGATAAGTTCTTTATCCACAACATTCCCAAACATAAGCCCCCTAAACTGAGCCACAAACGACGCTTTACTTTTTACAATCAGCACAGACTCACCTATATATGTCTGTGGAGGCAGAGGCGTGTGAATCCGGAGGTGAGGGAGTTTCTGTGATCGTCAGAGCGTGTAGTAGCAGCGACGGAATGGCGTGATTAGCGCTGTGGCTAACGCAATGCTAACGGAGAAAAGCAATATTCCTTCGCGGTGGCTGCATGATAAACGCTGATATTTTCACTGTACATCCACAATCTACCGCGCACCTTAACTAGACTGAGACGTAAACAAAAGCACGCGACGGAGCGGACTTTGCTGCCATATCTCGTTGCTCTATTTACTTCCCAAATCGCGTGCCCTGCGATTACGAAATCGCGTTGTGTAATATCGCGATAAAATTGCAAATGCAATTAATCGTTCAGCCCTAAGTAAAACCAACTAACCTTGTAGATTAGACCTCCACAAAATGACAACATTCTTGGATTAGTTTAGCCGAGTGAAACTTCAGCATGTTTCAAAAGAACTCAACGTTCCCCGAGAGGTTGAAGGTCGATCCTGCTGCGACAACAGTTGAGTAACATCTATTATATTGACAGCCAAAACCATCACAGTGAAAAATGAATGTCGTGATGTGCATGTTTTTGTGGGGTGTATTTCATCATCAAAACATTGTAGTCCTGTGGCTTTTTCTCTGATTATTTCAACCCCCTGCCCCCTCTCTCTCCCCCCTCTGCGCTGACAGGAAGGAGAGACCCCGCGCAGTGTCCTGGAGGAGATTGGACTGACTTAAAGCTGGTCTTCATCTTCACATCTGTGCCACATCTGCCACACTCATCTGAGCTCTCAGCAACGATCCACTTCGAACTTCAAAAACACTCACCCAAAACGAGCATGGCACTGTCTCACGGCATCTCGGTTTTCTCCATCTCTAACAACTCATTAGCGTTTCGTCTTGGTGCCACTGTCCTTGAACTGTGCCCCCGTTCAATCTTTATCCGACAAGGGCGCTAGATCTCTGAAAGAAAAAGCCAGACTCTTTTCTTAAATTCGCGTTGGATCAATTGTCCAGAAAAGTATACAAACAAAAAGTACCAAAGATTTGTGTTGTGACGTTTGTTTCTTTGTGTTACGTTGGTGTTATTATGGGCAATAGTGTTAGAATAAGCTGCTGTGAAATTGCCAAAAAAAACAACAACTATGAGAATATGTTGTACATGTATGATTTATTTACAGACGTTTTGACTAAAATAAAAGTGTTCTGAACCATGTCACTGTTGGTATTTAGCACCGAATCACGTGGAGTTAGAGGTTTTCATCTGACAGCCAGCTTAAAGTTAATAACATACATGTCATTGTCTAAACTTTTACCTCGTCTTTGTTCAATTTCATGGCAGATACAAAAAAAAAGTGTGTGCTGTTTTCTATATTATCATGGAACACCAAACCGAGTCACTTTCAGTCATTTTCATCTGTTGCCAATTGACAAAAGTTACATTTAAAAAAAAAAAACTGCTCCAAATACATGTTAAATACAGGTCAAAAGTTGGGAAACCCTTTTTTCGTTGTATAATGATAAATAAAGCGCCTTAACTTAATGCTTTGGATTTTCTTTATTTTCACATTGCGTGATTCTCACTGGAGACATTAAACTATGAATGAACACATGGGATTGTGTAGGAAACAAAAGAGGCTGAAATCACTTTTAATATTTAAAATTCTTCAAAATTGCCCCTCCTCTTCATTGCTTTCCCCCCCCCAGTGAGCTTCATAAGGACGTCATCTGAAATGGTTTAACTAAGTGAAAACCATTTCTGGTGACCACATCGTGAGGCCCATTGAGAAAATGTCAAAAGTGTGCAAAGCAGTAATCACAATGCCATATGCGTTCAGAATAATGATTCAGTGAGAATCTACAATGCTAACAGTTTGGAAATAAAAGGAAAACCAGTACACACAAAAAGCCCAAACTTTTGACCGGTTGTGTATGAAGTAATCCTGCAGAGGGAATGCAATACTGTAGCGCTTTTCCACCTTCATTTCTATACACAAATTCACTTATTCACGCTTATACTGACATCTGGGGCTTTAAGTGTTTAAGTGTCTTGCTCATGCAGTCAAACCGTCAGTCTTTGTTTCGGTGGGCTCTACCAACTGAGCTACCCTAATGTGGTATAAATTATTAAAACAAAGTGGGGAAAAAAAAATGCAAAATGGAAAAAATATGTAAGAACAAAATGCAAAACGTATGGGCCAGAAATTATGGTTATAAGAATTCCATGAAAACATTTTTTTCTAAACTATTCTATAAAATAGCATCATACATAATAATTCCAGCAATTACATGTGTGTGGCGTCTCTCATATAAAACTGGCATAATTTGCTTATGTTGCTTAAAAAAGATGTACAATAGACTACAGTGAATTTATAACACGGCCTTTCCCGCTTCAATGTTATGACAGGGTTTTTGTTCATTGGCCGTTTCATTGAGTCCACTTTACCCCATGAATCGCTGTCTGGAATTTAACGTGTACTTTTCCATCACTGTCCGAACAAAGACAGGAAGATATTTATTCAAACTTCAGCAATTAAAAATAAAGTAGTCTTTGATGCTGATTTGGCCCTGACCACACACGGGAAAGTCCCACTGAAACATTGGCTCAAGGGTTTTGTTGTAAATGAGGAAAAAATATGCATTGTTCAGAATATAAAGACTTGTCCTTTCTTCTCCGTTAAACTAAATGAACAATATTGGCGGATATTTGTTGAAAGGTTTGTGCAGAGGAGTAAAGGTAAACATAACAGGTAGTACTGATGAGCAGAAGTCACAGGATACGCAGTTGTGATGGCAAGTTCATTTTTTTTTCTTCCTTTACTGGTAAATCTACATTATGCGTGGGTTGACATTCACTTTTTTGCTCACTGGCCTTTGTGGCAAGTCTTTTTCAAATGTCTTTAAATAGGTGGCGTTCACGATTTAGAATCTGATGATGTCATAATGTCAGGTGGAGGGCAGGGGCCAATACAACTCTATGGGAGAAATACTATTTTTGTAAGTAATCTCCAAAACAAAAATTAACAAATGATTTTCCTCATCAGTATTCGATAGTGATTGGATTCACAAACCTGACATATTATTTTTTGTGTCTGAAAGTCCTTCCTATTGGCCAGCATCACTTCTTTTAATGGTTTTTAAATGTCTTAATGGTCTTGGTCCTTCTTATCTTTCAGAACGGCTTTTACCTTATGAACCTTCACGGCCCCTTCGCTCCTCTGGCAGGGGTCTCCTAGTTATTCCTAAAGTCAACAGAAAGACTCACGGCGAGGCGTCTTTCCAATATTATGGCCCTCGCCTCTGGAACGACCTGAGGAGGAGCTCAGGACCGCAGAGAACGTTCATGTTTTTAAGAGCAGGCTCAAGACCCACCTTTTTAGCTTAGCTTTTAGCTGATACCTGTTTATTTATTTTAGTCCCATTTATTTATTTATTAACCTTGATAACTTGATATTTATTTCTAGTTTCTTACTGATTTTTACTTTGTTTTTTAAACTTTTTAATCAATGTTTTTATACTGCTTCTTATATTTTTAGAATCTCCAGTGTTTCCTCTGAAGGCGCCCTCTGCCTCGGGAGCGGTGACTGGCTGTGGCTGTGTGGGTGCTGTCCTGTGGGTGCCCAGGTGGAGGTGTGGTGTCTCTGCGGCGCCTCCTATGGGGACCCTTGTGTCGGTGCCCGGGCGGCCGCGGCTGGTCTGCAGCTCCCGGGGAGGACGGCTCCTCTGATGGGGTTTCCTCACCCTGGTCATCTGTACCCAGCCTTATGTACTTGGTTTTGATTCTGTGTGTGAGTGTGAGTGTAGAGTAAAGGGTAGGGGGTCTAGGTGTACGTGTGTATTGTGAAAATAATTGGACATTCGTTTAGATGTGCTGACAGAGGAGACAGTGAACTTTGAAACAATTTTTGTTTCAGGTGGATTCTTCCATTAATGACTGAGATATTAACCAAAGACGAAGACAAAACAATTCAGCAATTCGTCAGTTACCACAGTTACCATCCACCTCAATGTTAAACTCTATAGAATGTTGTGATGTCACATGAACGCAACCTATTGGTTTGATATTTTTGCTTATTTATCTAACTGTGCTTAATTTGTAAATGTGTAGTTTTAGGAACGCTTTTGGGAACAGGTCAAAACCGGAAAACTCCCATGAAACACCATTATATCATCTCAAATCTTTGCCAGATCCTCCAAAATAGTTCCACAAATCGTTTACCCTGAATAACGGAAAGATGCGGTAATGTGTTCCTGCAAGCGGGGGACGAATTAAGCACTGGTTTTAACCTCTTAATCCCCACCTGAAACAGAGCACATTGTTTGGCTTTACCCATATCTCAAAGCTTCTTGAACAAAGCGTCAAAATAGGGACGAAAATGCAACAAAAAAGTGACAAAAGAGCAACAAGGAAACAATAAACAAAACATAATTAAAAAGTGATAAAAAAAGCAACAAAAATGAGCCGTAAAAGACACAAAAAATGACAGTTACTTGACGTAACTTTAGTTCTGTGAGTATGGGCGTAGCCCTCTACGGGCTTCGCTATTGGTTATAACCCGAGGCATCGCCTCGCGCCTGAGAGATAAAAACATCTACCCGCTCCAATCATGTCAAGGTGATGGTATATCCATCTGGGGTATAAAAACCCCATCTGCCCACCGCTCATCTCCTTTGAACTCAGCCATAGAAGACAGGATGGGCCTGCTGGGCATGCAGGTAGAGGGCTACGCCCATACTCACAGAACTATAGTTACGTCAAGTAACTGTCATTTCTGTTTCGTATGGGCTACGCCCTCTACGGGCTTCGCTATTGGTTAAAACCCTGCGCGAAGACCGTAGGGAAGAATGTACTCCCAGCAGGCACAAATGACCACGATTGGAGCGCACCCAGGACAACGTCATGCAGTCAGTGTCACCAACCAGACGCACCCATGGGCAGTCAGAGCAGGGCCACGGGCTGCTCCACCAGAGCACCAAGGCACCTAGCACCATATATAGAAGGAAGCATAGCGGCCGCCTCTCCCAAGAGCGCGCATGCAACCAAAACAAAACACAGAGCATGCGTGTCGCCTCTCCCAAGAGCACACACGCACCCACAACCGAAAAGGAGGAGTGAAGGTGCATAGGCCGCCTCTCCCAAGAGCGCCCGCACCCCCACGCCCAGACAGGTCGCCTCTCCCAAGAGCACCTGCACTGGGCAGTCAAGATCAAATTAAACCCGCCCGCCGCTCAAAACCGAATGAGCGACAGACCCAGAAGCAACGTCCATCAAGTACGAGCGGGCGAAGGTCGACGAGGATGACCAGGAAGCCGCCAAGCACACATCCTCTATCGACACCCCTCTAAACAAAGCAGTAGAGGCAGCCACCCCTCGAGTAGAGTGGGCCCTGACGACCCTAGGAGCAGGAAGACCCCGAGCCTCGTATGCCATACGAATGGCATGACAGACCCAATGAGCCAGCCGTTGGGTAGAGAGTGGGGCACCTTTGCGCCCGGCCCCAAGCCCCACAAACAGTTGGTCCGACCGCCTGAACGTCGCTGTACGGTCCAGATAACAACGCAGGGCCCGAATCGGACACAGCAGGTTTCGCCTCTTATCCTCCACAGAAGCATGTGGTGGAGGAAAGAAGGGTCTAACTCTGATAACCCTAGACCTGAAAGAAGAAGTGACAATCTTGGGCTGAAAAGCCGGATTAGGCCACATCTCAAGCAGACCCCCATCCTCACCGAAGGACGTACAGGATGGATGCACAGACAGCGCAGTCAGGTCCCCCGCCCTCTTGGCAGAGACCAGAGCCAAAAGGAGCGCAGTCTTATATGATAGGCAACTAAGGTCTGACCTGTCCAGGGGCTCAAAAGGAGGGCCCGACAGACCCTCCAACACCACCTGAAGGTCCCACGAGGGCAAAGAGCACCGCACGGGCGGCCTCAGCCTCCGTGCTCCACGCAAAAAGCGTTTAACCAGGGGATGGTTCCTCGCCGTGAGATGGCCAAACCCCACGTGTCCGGTCGTAATGGCTGCCGCGAACACCCCCAGAGTGGCGGCAGCCCGCCCTCTATCTAGGAGGAACTGTAGGAACTCCAACACTCCCCCTATCGAGCAGGAAGTGGGATCAAGCACCCTTTCTGAACACCAGTCCTCGAAAAACCGCCAACGAGCACTGTACGCTCGCGTAGTGGATGGTGCACGGGCACCCTGAATAGTGGCCACCACTGGAGAGGGAAGGCCTAAACGCAACAACTTCCCCCTCTCAGCTTCCAAACCAAAAGGCTGCGTCCCAACACCGGGCGGGAGTGCAGAGTCCCCCCTGCTTGGACCAATGTGTCCGACCGGTCCGGCAGGGGCCAGGGGCCCTCCACCACCATCCCCACCAGGTCCGGGTACCACCTGGCGTTCGGACTGTCTGGGGCCACTATCAGAATCACCAACCCCTCCGTCCTCACCCTGTGCAGCAGAGGAGGCATGAGGTGAACTGGCGGAAATGCATACAGGAGACCCTGAGGCCACGGCCGATGGGCCAAGGCGTCCACCCCGAGCGGAGGGGCGTCTGCCCACCTGAGCGAGAACCAAAGTGGGCACTGTGCGTTTTCTGCACTGGCGAAAAGGTCGGCCACTGGATCCCCGAACCGGCGCCAAACCTCCATTGCGACCCATGGGGCTAGGCTCCACTCGTCGCGGAGTGGGCCTCCCCTGGACATAACGTCCGCGCCCACGTTGAGCAGGCCGGGAATGTGACGGGCTCTCAGGGAGGACAGGTGGGAGCCCGCCCACAAGAGAATTTCCGTCGCTTTCCTGTGCAGAGTGGGAGACCTGGTCCCCCCCTGCCTGTTTAAGTAGGCCACCACTGTGGTGTTGTCCGACCGCACCATGACATGGTGACCCGCCAGCTGACTTGAGAAGTGCAGGAGCACCCTCCGCACAGCTTCCATCTCCAAGAGATTGATGTGCCCCAAGGGTGACTCCCACGGCCCCCCGGTGGAGCACCGATCGAGTACTCCGCCCCAACCGGTCAGAGACGCGTCCGTGAACACCTCTGTGTAATGAGGAACGCACCCCATCCGTACCCCCTGGGGAAGACGATCCGGGGCCAGCCAGTACTCCAAGTCCCTCTGTGCGGACAAAGGGACCACCACAACCTTCCTCCTGTCCCGCACCGGGTGCAGCCTGAGGCGGCAAAACCACCGCTGAAGTCCCCTCACGTGGAGTAGACCCAGATGAACCACAGGGTGAGCGGCTGCCATCATGCCCAATAGGGAACGAATGGACTGGGACGGCACCTGCGGCTTGTCCAGTACCATTCTCCCCAGCGTCAGCAGCGCCTCTATCCTCTCGGCCGAGAGGGAGGCGCGCATGTCCCTGGAGTCTAGCTGCAGACCCAGATACGTTACACGCTGAATGGGGTACAACGCGCTTTTCTCCAAGTTGACCACAAATCCCAATCGGGAGATGTGTTCCAACAGGGCCGTCGTGTGAGCCTGCGCCTCCTGCCGAGACGAGGCCAGGATGAGCCAGTCGTCGATGTAAGTCAGAACTCGGATGCCACGACGACGAAGCGGCTCCAGCGCCGCCTCCACGCACTTGGAGAACGTGCGCGGGGCCAGCGAATAACCGAAGGGGAGGCGGTGATATTCGTAGCACTTCTCCCCCACTGCAAAGCGCAGAAACTTCCTGTGTTCCGACACAATAGGAACGTGGAAGTATGCATCTGTGAGATCCACGGACGTCATCCAGTCTCCTGGTCTGACGCACTCCAAAAGCTGCCTGACCGTCAGCATGCGAAAAGGCCTTTCCGCGATGCAGTGGTTCAGGACGCGCAGGTCCAAAATTGGACGTACACCCCCGCTTTTCTTGGGGACTAGGAAATATGGGGAGTACAGCCCTTTTTCCACCGCGTCCGAAGCCACCTCTGCCACAGCCCCGCGCCGCAGCAGAGAGGCTACTTCCTCCTGGATGACCGCGGCCTCCGCCTGATCTCGGAGCCTCGTCCTGAGGATCCCGCTGAAAGGCGGCGGTCTCCGAGCGAACTGCAACGCGTATCCCCTGCGGAGCGTCCTGTCTAACCAGTGAGAAGAGAGAAGCCCCAGGCTCTTCCACTCCTGATAAAATTCTGTCACGGGCCTCACCGGTCCGCGGAGTAGAAACGGAGAAGGCCCGCCCACCTCCACCCCGGCCTGCGGGGTAGGACGTGGGGGGCCCTGATGAAAAGGGCTGCGGGGATTCCCCACCCTCGGACAGCGGCGCCGCCGCGGCCGAGGACGGCGCGCCGTCAAGAGAGCACTTACGCTTCTTAGACTGAACAGTCTCACTCCCCTGCACGCTCCAAGGGCTGCCCCGCCTCCTGCCAAGCGGAGGTTTAGAGGCAGCCCCAGCCCGCGGAGTGACATGATCCGAGTCCGCACTGCAGCTCCGCGGATGGGTCAAAGGTACCGGCCGCCGTGACGTATCCCCCGTACGTTCCGGTAGGAGAATACGAAGCCGTGGCGTGCTGCGGAAAGCAGCGGGAGGAGTAGAAGACTCATGAACGGCAGACGCTCTCAGCGCGTCTCCGCTGCGAATAAGAGACGAAGCATGCTCTTTTACAATGTAACGGGCCGAAGCACGGCCTTTATTGTAAGCAAAATGCCCCCGTTTCCCCCCTCTGGTGTCAGCGCCCGGACGTCGATGCGCTGGTCCAGATCCACGGTCCCTCCGCTGGTCCCGTCTCGGAGAACGCGCTGGAGCCGTCTGGGATGAACCCGGAGTGTCGCGTCTCCGCGGAGGAGATGGGGGATGAAAACGGCGCTCGCGCCGCTGAGCCCCTCCCCGCCGTTCAGAGCGCTGACGGTCCCACTGGGGACGGAGATGCGGTCCCAGCTGCTGGGAGGCTTTGGAGGCAGCATCGAGGCGCTCGACCATTGCCTGGATGTCAGGGCCAAACAATGATGACGTGGAAACCGGGAGATCGAGTAGTTGACGCTTCTCCTGTTCCTTCAACGAGGAAAGCCCCAGCCACAAATGGCGAGATCCCACCTGAGCCGCCGCCATTGAACGGCCACCGTCAATGGCGAAAGCCTGGGACATACGGAGAAAAGACGCCACCGTAGCCTGGACCTCCTCGAGCTCCTCCAGGGCCAGCTCGGAGCGTCCGTGGATGAGCTTATCCAGCGAGCCCGCCAGAAAAGCCATGTTGCTAGCTAACGCCACTACCTGAGCGGCGTTAGCATAGCAGCGGTCTAAAACGGCCATCGTCAGCTTATCCTTATCAGAGGGAAGCAACGTTTTATCGCCTGGCCAAGGGGATGAGGACGGAAGGAGGGACATCCTGACTCCGTCCTCAATCGGCGGAACCCCGGACCGCCACGTCCAGTCCTGCACCGTGGAATACGGCCCGTACCCCAGTGCAGGATGTTTTGCCGCGAGAGGATGAGCCCATTCACGCTGAGCAAAGTGCATGATCGGTGTCATAGCCGGGCACATCACGACAGGGCGCGGCTTTCGGCGGGAACGGCTAGCTAAGCCTTCGGTGAAGTCCTCCACCGGAGCAGCAGGTTGAGACGGGGGCAGAGGAATCTCCATTCGGTCTGCGGCAGACGCAAACAACGCGGGGAGATAGTCGAGAGGATAACGATCCCCCTGTAGCCCGGACGGCGTCTCGGAGAAGATGGAGGCAGCGTCTTCGTCGTAGCAGCGACGATCATCCTCCTCATCATATTCACTCCATTCCTTCCTCCTGGGGCTTGCTGAAGGGGCTGGGTCCTGAATCAGGGGCACAGCGTCCTGAGCTGGCCGTTCTGGTGAATCCGGACCCATGAAACCCCGGCGACGCTCGCGCTCTTCCCGGGAGAGCGCTAAGCACGCCTGGCAGTCAGCATCACCCGCTGCATGGTGCCAACCGAGGCAGCGGAAGCACAGCTCGTGCTGATCCTCAGGGAGGAGAATGGAGGGACATTTGCCGCATCTGCGGAGCTCGACACCGGCAGGTGAAGTCATCTTCGAGCAGAGAAGCGGCGAGAAGATCCTGAAAGTAAGTAGAAGTATCGTTCTGAGAAGAACGTGCTCGTAGAAGTGAGTTCTGAAAAGAACTTGCTCTCTCAAACGCTGAGTTAAAAAAGGAGATGAGCGGTGGGCAGATGGGGTTTTTATACCCCAGATGGATATACCATCACCTTGACATGATTGGAGCGGGTAGATGTTTTTATCTCTCAGGCGCGAGGCGATGCCTCGGGTTATAACCAATAGCGAAGCCCGTAGAGGGCGTAGCCCATACGAAACAGAACACAATAGAAAAGTGACAAAAACACGACCAAAAAGTGATAAAAATGTGACCAAAACATGACAAAAAAAAAAAAGGGGGAAAAAAAACAAGGCAAAAAAAAAAAACTTGACAAAAAACCTATGAAAACAAGACAAAAATGAGATGAATACACTGTAAAAAAACAACAACTACGAAAACAGGACAAAAAAGAAACAAAAACACAACAAAAACACTTTGAAAATGTGACAAAAAAGAGTTTTATAGGCCTTTGCTTTCAAATGAGGCGTTTCACTGACCTATAGGCTGTAGATTTGGGCAAAGGTCTCAAAAGACCAAAGTTCAATCAATCCCAAATATTGCCTATAGTGATACTGGTGCCAGAATCCAAAGTATCCATCATCTAAATATCACGACTTTCTTCTTTGGCCCTGGTACCATGAGTTCATAAAATTCATAAACATAAACATTCATAAACAAGACACTATTATCAAGACATGGCAAAAAGTAAATACACCTTTACTCTTGAATGTGCAGACAGTATGGCACAAACCGCTTTCAGAAAAACAAAGAAACATTCACACTTGTAGCAGCAAATCCATAAATAGTCAGTTTGATAAAAGGTGCATTGTTCACAGTAACATATTCAATCTGAATATCCTGCATGTGTTGTTCAATAAGACATTTTTCCAGTTCATGGTTGGGCTCATAGAAATCACAAATAAAAGCACTTTGACGACTCACACCAAAGTCATTCTAAAAGTACCGTATTGCACTGATGATTTAAAAAACGCCGATAGAAATGTAACAATGAATCGGATTGTTTAAAATGTAAATTACATTATTATTGCGTTGCATCGTTACACCCCTAACCATTGTAGATTGTTTTTGTTTGATCTCTGCGTTTCACCTAACTGTCCTCTTTCAGCATCATCTCGATCTCTTGTTCCCAGTGGTAGTCCTGATTTTCAGCCAAAATGTCAAACTCCTCCTGAAGCTCTTCATGCAGCTCCCGCTCCCAGTCTGGAGTCTCAGCTAAAGAAAAAAAGAAAAAACACAAATCTGTGAATTTTAAAGTGATAGTATATAAGTTTGGAAAGTGATAGAGTGAAAATTTAAAGTGAACGATCAAATTCCCCACTTTAACCAGAAAGCCCTTCTTAGTTTGCAAAATGAGGAGCGCAGGAACAGACTTTTCAAAAGTAATCGAGCAAGCTCCCTCCTGATTGGAACGGACTGGCTGGTTCACAGGAAAAGCTCGCCTCATTGGACAATGCGGGAGGATATCAGACTCTGATTGGTTGCTGAGATCCATTATGGAGGGACTTCATAAAAAATAATAGATATATATTATTACTTACTTTACATCAAAATGCAATACCAGGCGGTCCATTTTATAAAATTTGTAATACATTTAGACTTCCAGACTGTCGCTTTAAGGTTCATTGATCCCGTAGGGAAATTTGTTCTCTGCATTTGACCCATCCTTCCCGAGCCGCATTGAGTTGCCTTATGTACGGAATGCGCGGAATAAATAAAGTTGCCTTGCCTTCAATGCCGCTGGGGCGACGTAGCAACATTGGCCGCATGCTATTTCGTTTCATTCCAAAAAGTAATTACAATGTTGGGGAAGAAAACAATGCCCTTGGAGTTATCTGATACTCTTTAACAAGACAAATGTAATTTAACTAATGGACAGTCCTTTCCGCTTACCGAGTACCAGCTGTTGCATCTCTCTGCGTAGGTCGTCCTCATTTAAGTTGCATGAGTCGAAAGCATCGCTCACAAACTCTGGGACGGGCGAGCTGGCAGCGACCTCCTCGTGCTGCTTTAAAACAGGGAGGCCACAGGGTTAAAACAAACGGTTGTGTTTATAATAAAAAGGCCGACATCTCCATTTACGGGGGAAGTTTATGTTTGAATAAATCAAAGGCGCAGGTGCTTTACCTCAGCTGTCTCTGTTTTAGCGGCGCCGACAGAGGGAGGCTTTCTTTGGGCGGCATCTGGAACATCGTAGTTGCAAAAGACAATTTTAAAATAAAATACTGGTGTTTACACAGAGGAGTAAACCATATACTTCAGGAGGATTCATTTAAATGTGTCTTATTTGCACAAGGGATTTTGCTTAGACGGGCCGTGCTGTATGTTACCTACTGCTACAGGCCTGAGGTGGTATAAGTAGGCGTCTCAGTTTACCCGGGACAGTCCCAGTTTTATGCCCTGTGACCCATGTCCCTGTTGATTTCTACGAAACCCCTGATTTTTTTAGACAAGCTCAATCCCAAGAGTCCTAGGTTTCACCAGTGCCACCTTTTTTCACTTGAAACTTAATGACTTTTGGCCATGTATGCGTTAAATACAAAGTTTCCATAGGGAATGAACACATTAAAATGCTCACAAGTTAAACCTCAACACTGATTAGTCCAGTTACCTGACATTAACAAATGAAGATTACAAGAATTACATTACAAATTCCCATTGTGTCCCAGTTTTAAATGTGGAAAACCTTGGTTTGAGGTCACACAGTTGACTTTTACAATTCACATTCACAATTTATTTTACCTATGGAGGGTATCACATGTGACCTTTTCTTTTTTAAACAGAACCTTCATTGTTCCGGAATGAGTGTTATATATGTTGGAGGATAAACAATGGTGTCCGAGAGGATAGACCATCGGTGCGGGACCCGGAGACATGAACTCGAGACAGTGCGCTAGTCTTAACATTCAAGTCTGCCTATGCTTCCACAGAGGAGGGATAAATACCCTCTGTCGAGCGTCATACTGATACGCAAGCAAAACATTCAGTGGCCGAGGGCGTCTGAGCACCACAGTCAAGGCTACGACAGAGATAGTACGACAGCTTGACCCAGTATGATAATAGCTGTCACATAGGCGAGTTGTCAGAATGCAGCTCTGATAACCCATTGTGATAAAATTGTATAAATTACATTACTGTGTGTTAAGCACAATAATAGCAGACTGTGAAAAGGTGATATGTTGGCAAAAGCTGCTTAGAAATTATAGACTCAAATAGATAAAACATTTGTATTAATAATATGACATATGGGTGAAATATTAGTATACTTGTGATAACTATTATATTTTATAGAGTTTGGAGACCAGGAGTTCTGTATTTGAGAATATTTACAGTGAATTGGTATTAGAGGAGGCTTATAACTCTGTAAACAGTACAGAAGAGAAACGCAAGACCACTGAAATATATCACATAACAATGCAAGAAGGATTACTGATATATGTATTGTGTGTAAAATCAATGGTGAAATAAATACACAGACATTGATGTGGAGTTAAAACGGCCTACCTTTTTCTTGTTCATTCACTGAGGTATTGATGTCTGCCTCTTTCCTGTCTGGAGCCTGTTGTGCTGCCAGTGCCGTGAGCTGAGCCGACTGTTTGATCAAAGACACGCGGTAAAAGTAGTTTCTCCAGAAAACCTCTTCTTTTAACCTAAATTACACAAAGATTAGTCATTTATACCAAGAAGCAACAAATTAAAGGGCTACACAATCTATTTTTTTATGTTTACAACTGCAAACTCATGACATCTCATTTGTATTATTTTGTAATATTTTCTTATATGGCTGTATGCAACAAGCGTACTTAAGAAGAAGATCTTTATTTATATAGCGCCTTTCACAGACATGGTCACAAAGCGCTTTACATGAGCGCTTTTACTTAATCACTCCAATGTGGACTGGATTCTACAGGGTCAGTAACATCCTTTTTTTTTTTTTTTACCCAAAATACTAAATATAAAAACGCAAAGCAGTGCTTACTGTTTTGGGACTAGATGAAATCGCATTTTCCTGAGCAGCTCATCCTCCTCTAGCATTACCATGGCAACAGGCAACACTTGTTCAAAGTCAAAATTAAAGTTTACCCCAGCAGGAGGGTCCCGCAGGAAATTTCTCCGGTCCTGTCAACAACAATAATTTATTATTATGCTTGGAATGAAATGCTAGAAGTATATGCAACTCACCATAGAAAGAGCTAAAATCTGCTGCTGTACACTGTCCTCATCGTTATAACCAACCCATGGAGGGACTGCAGCACCTATAACAAACACAATCATATTAGACTATAATAACATGAAATGATATACACACACGTCTGTCTAATTCAGGTTCATTTGAACTGTAGATTGAACTTACTACACTCTTTGGCTCTTTTCTCTTGGACAAACTTTTCTTGTTCTTTGTGAAAATCCCCTAATATTGTCTAAAATGCAAAATTATATAGTTAATTTACAAGTATGAAAAGACATATTATGCATTGATATCGGGATAATTACAAGTTGAAAGATCAAATTAGAATCAGGTACTAACTTACTTTGTCAATAATTGTATTAATCTTCCCATCTTCAACACTTTTTTTCAAGGTTTGTGCTGTACCAACAACAGAATCTGATAATTTCTGGGTGGCACTGCTGGCGAAATTATAAAGGTAACCTGGAAAAAGGTAATTGTAACAACATCTTAAACATTTGTATAAACATTTACAGTAGTTTGTGTTTCGAGAAAAACATTAAGAACACATAACTCACCGCTAAAATCCTTTGCTTGTTGTAAAAGTTGGGGTTCAGCGCCTCCCTCACTGTCAGGTGTTTTGTTTACTTCGAAATGATCGCCACTATCACCTTCAGAAATCTCGTTTTCGTGTCTTTCCTGCGCATTTTGGTCTTGTATCCCTAACCAGCTTTCCCAGTTACTGAACATGCTCTATTCATAAATGTTAAAACTACTTTTAAAACAAATGCTAACTCTACAAAAACTAAAAGCAAACTCTGGCGACGTTAACGCTAAGCCACTTCCGCGAAACGTATTAGATTGGCTCTGGCTTTCCGTACATTCAAGGGTTGTCATGGAGATGTACGCGCTCGGCTGTAGCCTTTTAGCTAACTAACCAAAAAAAGTTCAATTTGCGATATTTTGTATATTTCAACACAGTACGTGAAGTATAGATGCGGCGCAGACCATTTATCTCCCCATATTCAGTGTAAATAAGCTTTCAGAAATAAAACATGCGGCAAAATGCAGACACGAAACTCTGAATTAACTTTTGACGGACGCTAACAGTAGGTGGCACACTTGCGCTGTTTGCTAATGAACTGATCCCTGTTGTCCAGGGATGGAGCTAGGTTAGCTTAGCCAATTTAAACTCTCCTGAGGCTTGTGGTGTGTCGTTCTCGGCTTGTACCGTCAGGCGTTTTCCTGCTGAACGGCGGGGATCGTTTTGCTTATTGGATCTTAGGAGCGGCGACTGTCCGAAAGGCTGTCACAGAAGTTGCGGACTATCAAAAGTTTATTTCTTTGACACCTTGAATCGGTTAAAAAAGATGAGGAGTGCGTAACCTAAACCTTGGGAGGGAGATAGCTGCGTGCCAGTCCGATGAAAGGATCGTGTTCGCCGGTTCCTTCTTCAGCTCTATTCCCAGGTAAGATCCGCTGTACACTTTGCAGATTTATTGTATTGATTTTTTTTTTAGCAAGTATCAGGTGACTGGCGCTCAGAAAACAGGATAATGTCATGATAAAGTGCGCATATTTGATTGGCACATCGGGTTAAGCTACATTTAATACAGCTATGCCTGACTCAGCTCAGTTTTGAAGGCTTGATCCACGGTAAGGACATGGTTTCCATTGTTCCCACCACTAACTGTTGTCTACTTATGTCAAACATGGAGCCGCAATAAAAAGGCAACTTCTCCTAACTCTAACAACAGGTGTCTGCGCTGTTGTGCAAATATTTCGGGCGTAAGTTGGGCGGATATTCTCTCTGTAAACATCTGACAAGGGCATCACGTTTCTGAACTAAACCTCAACCTGCTCTAGATGCAGTTTATATTAAGACAAGCATTCTGCGTTGTGTATTGATGTCGAGCCAATCCTTATGGGGAAACATGCCCTCGTCAAAAAACAGAGAAAGCCCAATTTATCTTGAAAAGTTTCCACAGATAAACTCTTATCAAATTATTTAGATCCCTTTTCTCCCTTTTGTTCTATCCTCTTGTTCTTGTTGATGTGAGGCCATTTGCATGAGAGTATACCTTTACTGGCTTGTCAAATTAAGCCTAATTTTATATGAGCCCTGGCTTGTGAAAAAAAACTGTCAAGTCATGCACCAAAAGTTAATGACTGCAACTTTTGATTACCAGCTTTCATCCATGATATATCATGTGAAAATATTGTTGATTATGATTTAGTCTGAGAAGAGAAGTTGTAAAACTAAACTGACAAAAGACTATATTAACCTGTTAGACTTCGTATTATTCAGAATTTCTGACTCTTGTCCAGTGCCATGGATGCTGCGGGGTACAGAAGTGAGGGGCATTACGGTGAAGCAGAGACCGTGTGGCATGTAATGCAGAGGTCGGCAGATGTGGAGCCTCGAGGGAGAGATGGAGACTTCAGTCTGGTGGAGGTGTTTTTGAACGGAGGAGCGCCGTGGGGATTCACTCTGAGGGGAGGACTCGAGCACCATGAACCCCTGGTCATTACCAAGGTAAAGTGTTTAAACACCCGTCACTTGCTGTCACTTTCTTTATTGTTCAGCTATAAAATATAAGCAAGTACTGTAAGTACTTTTTTTTTTTTTTTTATCAAGCTATACAATAAAGCACTGAATAAATAAACCAGAGGGAGGATTAGTTCTCAATTGCATTGAACCGTTATAGGCCATCTAACCAGCATCATTTTATTTATTTGTTTATTTATTTATTTATTTATTTATTTATTTATGTATTTATTTATTTAAGAGAAAGGGGGGAACGGTGCTTAATGAACATTTAAACAAATTTAAATAGCCAGATTATAGCCTTGCTAATTTCTATCCACAGAAACCCGGCAGGTTGATGTTACACAAAGAACATTCAAACATAACATTCAAACTCCACGCAGAAAGGCCCTGTCCAGTTTGTGATTAAAATCTGGAACCTTCGTACTGTGAGGCAAGGGTGCTAACCACTCAGCCATGTGCAGCTAACTATTTTCAGGCACAAGGCTTTATTCTGATCTCGCCCTCCGCAATCCCCTTTGGGTGCGTTAAACTAATATGTACTCCCTTGACTATTCTAACATATATTTTTAAACAATAATTGATTCCTGTTTGCTTCATTGGCAGACAGGGTTCTTTACTATGTGTGAAAGCTCAAACATGACCTAACTCTGGTTTATAAACCCCACATGGCCCGGTCATTTGGCAAAACATTGTTCTGCTTAATCGGTGGAATAATGAGATGCATATTTGTCCATTGTCCAAAACGAATAGACCAGTTAAAGAGAAATCTTTTCGAATGTGACTTCCTGTTGTAACAGAGTTTATCTTTATACTAAAATCGTAACACGTGGAAAATCTTACTTTAGTTAATGATTCCAGCTTTTCTTCTTTCTTTGTATCATGACAATTACACTATGGGACCCACATTATATTCTCCAGGACAAACTTACCAGGAGATGGGTTTTGTTTTATTTATGCAAGTTTGAGTACTCCTCCATATTTAGCCCATATCCTTTTCAAGAGCTCAAAATGCTCAATACCATCTGCTGATGTCATGGCATGATCCGCCTATTTTTGTTCTTGTCCCGGCAGCTTCACCATCATTCTGACCATTTCAGGACTTACATTTCCTATCTGCTAGCTATAATCTATAATACTATAGCTGATAAGCAAATAGCATTCTTTTTGTTTATAGGTTTATTTACACTGCTCCTTTCCACTCTCCATTGCGTAGCCTCACTGACCTTGTTTAAGAGTTCACCGAACGATACCTGCTCTTGAAGTAGGCCATTCCTATCACGACCAGCCCTGCAATCACGCTGTCGTCTCATTTCTGTGTTGACTGTCTAATCATTTACTAGGGACCTTGCTAGTTAATTTGGCAAGGAGAAATTTCCAGCCCCATGTTAGTTGGGAGCTATTTCCCTTTTTGCCGTCATTCACTGTG
Organism: Proterorhinus semilunaris; assembly: GCA_021464625.1. Classification (NCBI taxonomy): domain Eukaryota; kingdom Metazoa; phylum Chordata; class Actinopteri; order Gobiiformes; family Gobiidae; genus Proterorhinus; species Proterorhinus semilunaris. The sequence continues at coordinate 11,576,417 of CM038351.1, read as the reverse complement.
TTGACCCACTGGGTTCAAAGTCCGACTCAGAATCGGGTGAAACTTGCTTTATTGCGAGACCTTACCTGTTGTGGTTTCGATTAACAACTTGCCCTCAATTTTGGATTTCTTTTGAATGTTGTGATTGCTGTAAGGAGTCATAGCAGGGAAAATTAATGGGCTATGGATTGGAATTGATTGTCACTGTTTATGCTTTCTGACTCATGAAAAGGGTGGACGATTTCACATAAAATGGTGAGTTGACTTTACGTTACTTTTCAACAGATATTTACCAATAGTTTTAAAGTAATCAGTAAATGAAATATTTGCCTAAAGCTGTTTTTTTTTTTAAACTGGACCTGTAGATATCGTTTCTCTCGGCCATACAAAGATAGGGCACAATATGCTATAATGTAATTCTTGACACATGTGCACATTAAACTTAAATGAGTTAAGTTATTTGTTAACATCCGGCTTAAGAGTGTCTTCTTCAGTGTGTTTTCAAAGCTTTTTAGACAACCAAAGCTTCAGCTGTAAGACTGAGACCTCTAGTTTAGACTTTTCACATCAATCTAGTTTTCTCTAGTAATAATATAGTAATAATAATCTAGTGTTCTGTTGTATTTAGCTTTATGTCACATGGCAGCACAAAGCGATCACCAAGGACCCAGTCTCGTTGACCTCTCTGGCTTTACGGTTCAGAGTTGCCTTAATATTTTGGTGTTACTCAACCGCTTCCTGCGTCAGTCATTTCAGTCAAATTGGTCATGGTTTAGGCTTAACATATTGGTCAAGCGAACATGACATGCCTGAGAATTAGCTGCCGCCACTGTGACTGTGCGGCATGTTATGAAATCACACCTCACTTTCACATGTGCGTGTGATCGGGCTGGTCCATCTGAACAGGGAACACTGGCTCGTTTGCAATTCAAATTTGGATCTATTTTTCAAAGTTTGCTCTTTGTAAAATGTTAATTTATATCTGGTTTGGTCACTTTTTAACACTGTTAGTCCTGGTTTAGTCCAACCATAGACCTGACCTATAGAGTGGTCCCAAACCTTGTTCCTAGAAGCCCTCATACTCGGGCAGGAAAAAACCCAAGAGTAGAATTCATGGGATTTAATGTAATTTTTTTTCCAAATGTAGAGTTATCTGACAGCCTAAAGCCTACAGGAATGGCACGACCAGAAAAGTCTGTATTTTTAATTTGTGATCTTTTGGGAGAGTTGTGCTTAATGAAAAATTGATAAGTTGATTAATTATTTGTTGAGATAAAGATGGAAGCAAAAGCTGCAAATTGTCTTCTAGAAAGGCAATAAAACTGTCTCGACGCCACTCTGTTTGGTTAAGACAATTTTAATGTACAGCCTTGGATTTGTAAAAATATTTGATCTTTTGATCATTGTTGGTAAAGTTCAAATGAAGAGAGAGACTGAAAAATAATTCAAATACAAACTAATAATCACTATAATTGCATGTTTTTACTTGTTTAATTGCAACATAATCAGTAAAAGAAAAACGCTTCTTAGCTGCAGGCAGAAAGAGAAGACAGAATAATGGACAGATCCAGTGTATTCATAATAAAGAAAGCAGAATCAAAGCAATAAAAGCTGGTTTATTGTTTCACTCTGCTTCACTTAAATTCTGTAATAAAGGCTGAGTGCAGGTTGTACAGGACTAATATCACCGTACTTGTACAATATTGTAAAGGCCCGGTGCGGGGCATTTCTCTGTAATTGCAGAGTAAGCCCTGCAGCCACATGTGCCGTTATAAAAGCATCTTCACCGGGTCAGCAAACAGTTTGTGCGTATTTCCTTTGTTTACTTTGATATAATGTAGAGCACTGGACATTCGTTTCGTTCGGGCTTTGAATGCTCTGTTTGGGATTTGACCCAGCAACAGAAATCAAATGATCATAAACTAGGGCTGCAACATCGTTTGATTTCAAATTGAATGGATTAGCAAATCACATAAGCCTTTAACTACAACTTTAACAAAAATCAGGTAGAATAAGTGGGTCGCAGTCTTTTCTCTCGTTAGTACCAAGCGATTCACAAACTGTATTATTTTAAAATTATGTGAATTTTTATTTGACCTAAATTCACCGGAATATTTCATTAGTTTGAGTCGGTCACGTAGCATTTTCATATCTATCTTTCTTGTAGCCGGCAGAGCGTGGAGCCCACATTTCACCGTCAATTGTTGTTGGCCGATTGCACGCTCTGGGATTTACTAAAATGAACAATGATAAAATGTCCCCTCGGTTTGATGAGCGGTTTAGGGGATTGCTTTAAAAAATATCCTGGATCTAATTAAAATTCTTCACATTCCTGTCATAGCGCAGGTTATACTCAAGGTCTTCATGGATTTAAACTTCTTAGTCTTAATAAACTAAAATAATCCACTTTTACACAACACAGCTGGGCAAGCACTTCCAGCACATGTTAGTTTGCCAGAATTACCATTTATATGGAAGAACAAACAAAAAAACTTATATGACAACCTACTGTTAAAAGGGACTGTGTTCATTAAGACGGCATTATTTTTTGATTAACAACCACATCATTAATGCTCTCAGTCTAGGTCTAAATAAGGCTAACGTGAGGTTTTATGCAAGTTGAAGTCAGGTGTTATTGTGCAATGTGTCAATTGAAAGCAAGACATTTACCATCTGCAATGTGTATTTTTTTATCAGTTTAAGCGGATAATGATGAACAAAAACTAGTATGTCAGGCTTATCATAGCTTAATATAGTCACAAAAACTCACTTGCCTTAGAATAATTTTTCGTGTAAACTAGTGCTAGGAAATCTATCTATTTATCATGGTTTTGTTTACATTTCTCAATACAAAGTTATGCAGGAAAATGTCCTGTTTTGTTGCTCATGCTAAAGGTCTAGGTTTTATTTTATGAGACGTCCGATATCCAAAATGCAACTTATCACCATCGTTTGTTAGTCACTTCCTGCTTCCTGGCAAAGGCCCCCACATAGTCGTATTGTTTTGAATTTACAGTCTGTTGGGCCATCCTCTTGAACACATACCACCAAAAGATGAGGAAACGATGAGAAATCCCGGTTTGAAGAATGTTGGTTTGAATACTAATTGTATTTTAAAAATGCATGGCCATGTAAACTATCAGGACATCGTTATAAATCATAGGAATGTGTTGGAGGCAGAAGAGGCGAAATAACTTTAAAATAGCTGTGCTTGTTGTTAGTTCCCAGTGTCTCCGCCTTGTACCAGAGGTCAGGGAGGCGCAGACAGGACATGGGGGCAAAGGAGGGCGACATGGAGCAGTGTTATCTTTATGGCACACACCAGTTCCTTCAACACTGCGATCCTATGGCTGAGCAAAGACAAACAGGTTCCAGGCCCTTAAAATATAGAAGTGATTCCCAAATGGTGGAGTGTGGACTCCTGCTGGTGGTGCTCATGAGGATTGATTTAATTAAAGCCGAGGGGAAAACGGTGTGCTGTGAAATACGGTGGGGAAAGGAAATGCAGCAAATGTGGAGCCAAGATTCGAACTTGCAACAGTGTCGCAAGCAATGTGTTCTTTGCAACGTAGCAGGCCACCGTGCAACCTGACTTTATTCACTTTTTGAGTTTGGCATTGATAAGCAGTTTACGCACCTCTGTAGTATTTGGTCAGTCGTGTGTTTGCCCAGTTTTGCAGATATCCCTGGAGTAGAAGAAGAAGGGAATCTTATTTGTATAGCGCTTTTCATATGACACAAGTCACACCCTAAGCGCTTCACACATGAAAGGGTTCATTCACTCCATGCTGATGAGCTACATTTTGTAGCCACAGTTTCCCCTGGGGTAGACTGACAGAAGCGAGGCTGCACACATCTGCGCCAACGGTCCCTCCGACCACCACCAACCACTCGCACATAGGCATTGGGTGAAGTGTCTTGCCCAAGGACACAACGACAGTCTGCACCTGCAGTAGCCGGGGTTTGAACCCCTGACCTTCCGATCATGAGACGACCCGCTCTACCATCTGCGCCACCGTCACAATCTGGTTGGATTTTGTTCGGGAGAAAAATAGTTATTATATTTTGTTTGAGTGCTAGTAAAACAAACATATTGGATTAATTGAACCATTGACATGTCTTTTGTATCCTGAAGATTACCGGGATAGATGCATAAACAAAGGCCACACCGGCCTTTGCGATGCCCAATCCCGTCAGATCTTGGAAGCTAAGCAGGGAACGGCCTGGTCGGTACTTGGATGGGAGACCGTTTGGTAACACCAGGAAGCTTAGCCAATGGAGTGAGTGAGTGAGTGGTGGTGGTCGGAGGGGCCGATGGCGCAGACTGGTTGCCTCAGTCTACCCCAGGGCGGCTGTGGCTACAATAGTAGCTTACCACCACCCAGTATAGAGTAAATGAATAGTGCAATGTAGTAAAGCGTCTTTGGCTATCCAGAAAAGTGCTATATAAAACCAATGCATTAGAATTGATATGGCAATCACCTAAAACTTTAGTTGCTATTAATCTGACAATGTGTGATTGATTATTTATTCATTTATTTGTCTATTTTGATCAGTTCAGGGGCATTAACATTTGAGAGAAGACTGGCGTGTTCTAATCGCAAAGGCCCTAACTTCTAGCCTGCCAGTTTTTATAATGATACCCCATGAAGAGATGGGATATTATTTTCCTTTGCAAGTTCAATTCATCTTCCATTCTTAATTGCTATACAGATATTTGTCCATTGAGAGTAAAAGTTGTTTCTCACCATGTTGGATTTATTTGTATGCTTTTGAAGTGTAGAAATCTACTTTAACATCACTTACAGCCAACGAGCAGTTTACGTTTGTGAGTCGAGATCAGTGGCTGTGCACAGGACGTCTGTCAGCAGAAGGACACATCCTCCTCGCCTCCATTAGCACCACATCCTTTCCTTTAGAGTCCCACTGAGGAGTGGGCTATTTTCTGAAGGACACTTGGGGCTGGAGCACGACCTGAGCGTGAAAGATTACTGCCTGCAGGAAGAAGTAAACAAATGGTCATGCCGATTCACTCGGTAGGGAAAAAATAGAACCCTGTCTTTTAGTGATATCACACTTCCTCCTCGTATAGTATGAATGTTTTATGGAGAACCTTATTTTTCCAACGTATTTAAAATGCATTGTCACATTATTAGCAAACTGTAATAGTCCGGGAGCCAGACCTCCTCCCCAGGCACATTTTTTCTACCTTTTCCAAACTAGAATTTTTCAGTAGGGTATACCTTGGGTCATATCTGGTGGGGACCCCCATTGTAACTCGGCCCCGTTCGGCTGTGGGACCCCAAAAAACACTTTAACGGGTCAGGCTTCAGACGGAACTTTGTGATTCTATCCAAAGTAGTGCTGTGGATACATACAGAGTCACAGGTTAATGAAATGTAGAACAAAGAAAGCTGACATGATGAGGAACAAAGTAATATGACAGTTTTGGGCTTCAGCAATTTCTCTTTCCATATATTAAATCGGACTTTACTCAAAATACTCAATGTTGCCTGAAGAAACCTTTATTGCTTTGTGATGTATCATCTTTTCTATGCCTTTTCATTTCACCTGCCGTGTTACTACTGGCAGATGAGTCAACTTGTGGGTAATAAACGTATTGAGGTGAGACACACCTGGGGAAAAACCTTTTTTCATACAGTCATCAATTTTAGGTTCTTAGTTTTTGTTTTCTCCAAATGGACCAAATTCACACATTAAAATGACCATTTGTGAACTTTTACCTTGGATTTTTTCCTAAAATTATTAAACGTTTGTCTCATGCAGTATCCATTCACAAAAACCTGACCTGCCTAGTGCTGTTATATTATATTAGATTAGATTAGATTTAACTGTATTGTCTACCTCAGTGGAACTTTGTCTTTGGTTCACCATCACAGTAAAAAAAAAAAACACAAAGTCACAACAGACAGGACGGTTAATATTTTGTCATTCATTCAGCACACTGATGAACACAGGGTCGACTGCCGCTAGGCTGCGCCCCCATAAGCCAGAGCTCTCGCCCTCTTTCGCAGACCTATGACATCCAAATATGAAAAGTTCTTTTGTAGAAGATACCAACCGCAAAAGTATGTGAGTCATTTTCACTAAATATATATTTTTTTATTACACTCTTGGACTAGAGCAAATGTTATGAAGGATTTTCAAAAAGAGGAAAAGAGAAGCGCTTCGTCTTTGTGGTTGGCGCTCTCTGGTAAAGTGAAATTGCCATCATGGCAATGTCTAAATGGACAAATATAGGCATGGCTTAAAGTTTTCCGGCACCGTGCCGGAAATCCGGCGTGAGGGAAAAAAAAAAAATCACCTTTTTTTTTTTTTTTTTTAAATATATAAATAAATTATGATTGCTGACATTTGAAAAAGGGACAAGTGTGTTCTACCAATTGTATGAAAGGATTGCGTGTGTATAGCGCAACAAAACACAGCAAATCAGGAGTAGACTGGCGCGGGACTTTTGGCCAAGGTTGTGTTGTGAGCGCGCTCGTGAGCGCTGCACGCGCGGTGTTTGAGTCAGCCAGCGCAACAGCTAGCACCAAAACTACACGAAACAAGTTTTCCAGCGGAATGGAGCGCAACATTTTGAAAACTGGGGAAAATATCCCCGTAGTAGACGAGGGAGTTAAAAAATAAATGGCGCTGGTCGTGGATGGAGGAAAAGGGCCGAGATGATAAACCTTTTGGCAGCTGGTGCAGAAAATTGAGAGAAGCTGGTGCTAGCTTCTGCGTACTGTGCTCCAGGAAGCTAATCTATGCTACAAGTGGCAAGAAAGTTTTTCGTCGCCACGAACTAGACAGTCGTCACATTGCAGCTGTCCGTTCTCTACCTCACACAACTACGCTACCAGGAGCCACTAGTGATGGGGCGGTCGCGAACGAGTCGGTACAAAGAGCCGACTCTTTTAAGTGAACGATGAGAGCCACAAGTGAGCCTTTTATTTTTAAAGATTGCATATTTATCAAGCTCTACATGCACTGCTCTCGGCTACATTAGAGACGAATAGAGAAGGGCAAAGACTAAAAGAAAAGGAGAGTAAGAGAACTAAACTAAAATGTGTTCGGGGAGAGAGGCAGAGGGATACTGTAGATAAAACATCTGCAGCTGCTGCCCGTCCACAAGGAACCAACCTGCTGTTTACATAAAATCTAGATCTCTACAAACTTAAACTAATCCATACATGTAGTCAGTACATCTCTAGCTTTTAGCCACTCCTTATTTGAGAAAGATCAGCCTCATATTTTCGGTTTTATGGTCACATAAAGTTACGCTGGGTTTGTGGAGTGAAAAATAAACAATGCGATCACGCGCGGAGCGGCGATACGTCGTAATGTCGGCCTTTTCCACATGTGTATGAGCGCATTATAAAAGCCACTAAAGCAGAAGTACAACAGGAGTCCAGGTTAAAGTTTGGACTTCAGTGATGTCTGGAGTCTGTATTCCTCTCAGCGAGAGGCTCGAGCAGCTACAGACTGAGCAGGACCAGGGGCGGAGCTACAGGCAGAGGGACTGGGGAGACGCTATGGGATTTTGACTGTAAATATAAAAAAAAAATTTACATAGATGTACCAGCCTTAAAAATGCGTGTATTGCTATAATAAACAATGCCTCCACCACCTGGAAAAGTCAACTTTGATTCCTGAAGACAAAACACTATATGCCAATATCACTTCATTATAGCAATGGAAAAGAAATATTATTGTGTTCTTTTTTATTTCTTTCTTAATTATAGTTGTTTTGTGCAGGGAGTAGTCGAAAAGCTCAGTTAACAAGCCATGAATCAAAACCTCTCCTAAATTTAAGCTGTATTATGTAAAACAAAGTGGAGCCATTTGGGAGCCAAAAGAGCCGAAAATCCCATCACTAGGAGTGACCACTACCAGTGAGACCCCTACTTCAATGACTGACCGCGTCTGATGTCTAGTTTGGATGTTTAATCAGTTTACACATTTATAAAATATTAGTAATAACATGAATAATAATGAAAAAAAGAAAATGGTATATTCACTTACTGTGATGTGGTATGTTTTTTTTGTTTTTTTTTTACATTATCACACAAATCCAAACTAGTGGTACTTGCAGAAAGGTCTTGGCAAGGTGAGGCTTTACATTTAAGTAACAATTCAATAGTCAGATGATGTATTTATTGCCAACAACTGATGTTTATAATAAACATCAGTTGTTGGCATTAAATAGATATAAATTATATGTATGAGCGTATAAAGGCGCTTATAAAAAACGCTTATTAGTGATCATTCTATGATTCATAGAAGTTCAGGCTCAGGAATTTTTTCAACTTTAACCCATGTATAGGAGCGACAGTGGTAAATGGTAGCGGGTTGCCTTGTGACCATAAGGTGGGGGGTTTGAATCCCATCTCCTGAAGCACACTGTCGTTGGGTCCTGTTTTAGAGTTAATTAATTAAAACTAGTCGCAGCAATACCCAAACTAGTATATCGTCTGGTGGCCTGCTGAGTTTCAACCAAATACCGGAAAGCGCCGGCGTCCTGCATCCCTGACGAGATCCTCTTTTCTGATTGTATTAGCACCCCAGACGTCTGCCACTCATCTGCATAAACACATCAAACTGTCACGCTGTTACATCTTTAACTGTATCACCCACCTGTGCCCTGCTGTGTTGTCTTCACCTATATAGCTTGGTCAGAGAGCTTGCTCCCCAGAACTTACCATGGACTGACTCTGTGTGTAGGCTCTCCGCATGCGTAATCAATCTCACACTTGATCAGACAATACTTCCTCAGTTTTTCCTTGAGATTGGTAAAAAAAACAAAACACAACAGTCCTTGGGCAAGACACTTCACCCTACTTGCCTCCAGTGTCTGCGTACCCTGGAATGGGTGAGTGGATCCTTGCTGTAAAGCACTTTGAGTACCTAATTTATTGTGGAAAAACGCTATATAAGCTGAGATATAACCAAAACACATTTCAGCCTGAAAGGCCTTTGTCAGGTTATGAAGGATTTGTCTGAAGGGTTTTTGACCCTAATTTCTAGTCTGATTTATAGAGTTTTGAATCCCCAAAACACAAAGCATCCTGTCTCGACATTTTCCAGAATTACACAGACCAATGTTTCAGGAATCCTCCAATTCTCTTCTTAATTGGACCAAAGACCTTCAGTACCACTATATTGTTAAATGGCTGGTTATTCATTATTCTGAATTGTTGATTATTTTCTCTATTCTGGATCATTGAGTATTCATTTTTAAATTTAATCTAAACTAAGTCTATCTACACCTCTTATGGTTAAGCTTCGGTTTAGACCAGATTTACAGTGCCTTGCGAAAGTACTAATACACCTTGAACTTTTGCACCTGTTGTCATGTTTACAACCCTAAACATAAGATTTAATTTTGACTTTTTTACTGAACGTTCACACACAAGTAACAGACAACTGTGAAGTGAAAGTAAAATGATACATGATTCTGTTTTTTTTTTTTTTAATAGAAAAGTGAAAAGTGGGGCGTGCATAAGTATTCATTGCCTTTATACCATTCCTAATGACTGCAGAATGTTCACACCTTGCCCTAACCATTAAATAGTGAGTGTGCGTAATCTACTCTGTTTAATTCCAGCTGTTCTGTGAGGGCCTCAGAGCTATGGTCGGAGTGTATTGGTCACTAAACAACATCATGAAGGCCAAGGAGCTCACCAGAGAGGTCAGGGATAAAGCTATGGAGAAGTTTAAAGCAGCGTTAAGTTATACAAAGATTTCCCAAGATTTGAACATCTCACGGAGCACTGTTCAATCCATCATTCAGAAATGGAAAGAGTATAGCACCACTGCGAACTTACCAAGACACGGCCGTCCACCTAAACTAACAGACCGAACAAGGAGAGCACTGGTCAGAAATGCAACCAAGTGCCCCAAGATAACTCTGGAGGAGCTGCGACGTACTGCCGCTGAGCTGGGGGAATCTGTACATGGGACAACTATAAGTCGTACTCTACACAAATCTGGCCTTCATGGACGAGTGGCAAGAAGAAAGCCATTATTGAAAGGAGGCCATAAGAAATCCCCTTTGAAGTTTTCTACAAAAATTGTACTTTTTGACCCAAATGCAAAACGTTATGTATGGAGCAAACCTAACACTGCTCATCGTCCTGAGTGCACCATCCCCAGTGTCAAATATGGTGGGGGGAGCATCATGCTATGGGGCTGCTTTTTCCTCAGCGGGGACTGGGAAGATTGTAAGAATAGTTGGGAAGATGGATGAAGCCAAATACAGAGACATTTTGGAGGAAAACTTGCTGGAGTCAACAAGAGAATTGAGGCTGGGGCGGAGATTCACCTTCCAGCAGGACAATGACCCTAAACACAAAGCTAAATCTACAATGGAATGGTTTAAAAACAAACATATTAATGTGTTTGAATGGCCCAGTCAAAGTCCTGACCTCAATCCTATTGAAAATCTGTGGAAAGACCTGAAAACTGCTGTTCACAAACGCTCTGATTGTAATTTGACAGAGCTCGAGTTGTTTTGTAAAGAGGAATGGGCTAAAATGTCAGTCTCTAGATGTGCAAATCTTATAGAGTTAAACCCCAGAAGACTTGCTGCTGTTCTTGCAGCAAAAGGGGGTTCCACAAAGTATTAAGTCATGCTGTATGAATACTTATGCACACCCGACTTTTCGGTTTTCTATTTTTTGAAAAATAACAAAATCATGTATATTTTTGCTTTCACTTCACAGTTGTCTGTTACTTGTGTGATAACTTTCAGTAAAAATTCAAAATAAAATATTTATGTTTAGGGTTCGTAAAGATGACAAAATGTGCAAAAGTTGGTACTTTCGCAAGGCTCTGTATGTGTGTTTAGACTGGATATTAGATCACATCTAAACCCAGTCTAACGCTAATAGGAACAGGTTTAGGCTCTGTATACACATGCTCAGACTGGGATAACTCGCGTTCCAATTGGACTGATTCAGGCTGGGTTGCCAGGTCCTTGGACAGATTTGACTGCTGAGACCTGGCAACCCTAGACTCAGGTCAGCTTTAGACTGAGTAAAGGGAAAGGGAATCTTATTTTGTATAGCACAAATTTTACATTTCATGACACAAGTCACCCAAAGTTCTTCTCAAAAGGAATGGAGATTTTCATTCACTTTATGCCGACTGCAGCCAGCAGTGCCCAAAGCTGTGGCTATGGGCACTGCCTGTATGCAATAAATACCTCCTCCGACAAGCACCATTCACTCAAACAATACATTCTTACTTGGACAATGTGGGTGAAGTTTCTTACCCATGGACACAATGGCCGCATGCACCATGCTGGAGTTTGGATTCTAACCGGCAACCTTACCATCACTGTGGCTTGAGCCGCTGTCAAGATTAGAAATGGGATACATTTTTAGGAACAGTCCACAGTTACTGAGGTATTATCAAATATGCATCATATCACATGTATTTTTGTTATATCATTAAACCACTGTCTATCTTATTTAGTGATGACACTGGCAACATATTCAGTATAAATTGTCAAAGATATTTTGAAATGTAGAAATAAGTGATAAAATTCCCGATAGTCTGTCACAAATGCCCCAAGTCTCTAAAGTTTGTGAAACTTGTTCATTGCATCAAGGCCTGATTTTAACCATGTCCCCCTTTTGAAATCTCATACATTAAAAAAAAAACCCTCACAGAATATTTAGTATATCAATATCAACTGTGCCAAGTTTGAAGCAAATCCAAAAAGTTTAAGTTGAATTGCAGTCTTAAAAGGTGCAACTTTTCCATGGAATGGTCTCACAGGCCTATATGGACAAATGCATGAGAATTCCACACCTCGGAGAGGGAGCCTGAACACATTCTCTGTTATAGCTGGGGATCCGTTTGAGGTACTGAACTCATCTTGGGCTTAATGTGAAGCTAATGAGTTGGGGCAGTTTTCTATTCACATTTGAAATGGTAAAGATAAACACAAAAGACAATAATACACTCATTTGTGAAGTGCTTTTCTTATGTGTATGGCATTCATTTTGCATTTTTAATAATAATGATAATAATGCCTTACACTTGTATTGCGCTTTACAAGTCTGTATTACCAAGTTTTTCTCAAAGCGCCACATTGTCGTCATTAATCATTCACTCCATACTCGGTGGTGGTAAGCTACTGTTGTAGCCACAGCTGCCCTGGGGTAGACTGACGGAAGCGAGGCAGCCAATCTGCGCCATCGGCCCCTCCGACCACCACCAACCACTCACTCACATCAATCATCCCGGCCTATTGTACATGTTTTTAGTAGATGTATAGTTTAATATATGGAAAGGGAAATTGCTGAAGCCCAAAACTTTCATATTACTTTGTTCCTCATCATGTCCGCTTTCTTTGCTCTACATTTCATCAATCTGTGACTGTATGTGACCACAGCACTACTTAAGATAGAATCACAAAGTTCCGTCTGAAGCCTGACCCGTTAAAGTGTTTTTTGGGGTCCCACAGCCGAACGGGGCCTAGTTGCAATGGGGCGGTCCCCACCTGAAATGGTATACTAGTTTAGAAAAGGTAGCAAAAATGTGCCTGGGGGGGGGGGGTCTGGCTCCCGGACTATAATAATTAACATGATGGTCTGAGATTTCCACGACTAAAATGGCTGGATTGTGAAAGAAAGACTTTTTCAACAGTGTGTGAAGTTATTTGACCTGGTTTTGTCTTGCGTGAGTTTATCTCCCTGTCATTCCAGAGCCTAGTTTCTCCTCCATAATTAAATAGAACCTGTCATTGAGCTTTACCTTGGAGGAGGGGTTCCCAAAATTTTCAGGCTGGACCCCCAAAATGATCTGTTTAAGTTTGCTTTGTTGTATGACCTCATTCTACACACCAATATTTTTTCTTTATTATACAGTATCTCTAAATCATCTTGGGACCTCCAGCTCAGTGCTCGCTACCCCCACTTTGAGAACCACTGCCTTTGAGCACCCAAAAATTGCCAGCTATAATGATTGCGGTTTGGCGTGTGACCTCTCTCCCCTGATAGCACACAGACTCATTGCTATACATGGTTCTGTCTGCTAAACGTTTTTTCTTTACATTGTTTAAACGCTTTCTCGCTAAGGAGCCGTTTCCTTGATGGAGATTTGGAGGAAGGCTACAATGCCGACCTTTTCTCTGCAAAACACTACCATATCGGGAGCATCTTAGGAACATCGCCAGGCTGCACAAAATTCCTGTGCCGTGCTGCTTTACTCGCTGTCCTCTGGCCTCAAAAATCCACCATTCTGGAGTAATGAAAAAGCGCCCGCGATTAGCACTATCTGGAATCCTCTCTGTTTGGAGAATGGAGAAGGCCATATAAGACGTAATGGTCTGTAAATGTACACATACCTCGGGGCTGAGTCATGCAGCGCCCCTCTCTCTCTCTCTCTCTCGCTCAAACTCACAGCTTGGAGTTGAGGGAACTGATAATCTTGTGCAGAGCGTGTGTGCTAACGTGCCAAGTGCCCGCGCTGTTCCCTCTTTCCACAGGGAGCCTCTCCTATCAGACTTTTTTTATTTTTTTATTTTTTGGACAGCGTGTGGAAAACCTTGACCTGTTTTTGTTTGTGCTGCATTTGACACCAATGAGTAATGTAGAGACGGCTCAGTATATCGTGAAATTATTATCGTAATGTCCGTTAATGAGAAACCTTTATTATAAATCCTGTCGTCTCTTCAGCAAAGATTATAGGTTTCTCATGGAGCCTAAAACAGTGATTTCCAACTCTTTGCTTCAGAACTGTATACTTACTAAATTAAAATACTGAGAAAGTGTTATTGAAAATGGCACTTTCCCTCAGTTTCAGCTCAAAGGGACTGTAGCTGCCGGAGCGGTGGGTGTTCATGTTCGCTGCGCTGCCTGCACTTCCCGCTGACTGATGTTATTCCAGGTGTGGGCAAACGTGATATGGTTTGTTTCACACCACTGGCCCCAACAACAGCGTTTGAAGTGTTTTACGTGCTCCGAGGAACACGCTCTGCCTGCTGCTCACTTTCATACGCTCGTGTTCCTGCCGTCATTGTCAGGTCATAAAATCTGTTTGTCTTTAAGCGGCAGTGTGCATGTGATTTGTTTACTTCGGGTTTACCTCAAAACTGCAAGTACGCGGTTGGATATTTAAAGTTTTGGATACAGTGAGACGTGCATAAAGTTGGCTTGAAAACTTTTTTCATTTGAAATTACAGTGTCTGCTATTAATGTTAAATGTAACTTACTGTAGGTTTCAGAAGGGCAGCACAGCGGTTGGCGCGCTTACCCCACAACAAGAAGGTCCTGGGTTTAATCCTTGGGCCTTTCTGTGTGGAGTTTTCCTCATGTCTGCGTAGGTTTCCCCTTGGACAAAAAACCTGTGCAATATGTCACAATAAATGTGACTTCAGGACAACAAATGGAAATGAGCCCATGGCATCTATACATGTCTAAGGTGTAGTCAATAACATGCACTATCGTGACCAAGTAAACTATACAAATTGGTTGTTTTCAGGTTCTAGAATATGATGATGTCACACTACCCAGTGGGGGGCAGGAGCCAGTTTTTTCTATTAACTTCATTAATCTTTTATAAGCCAAGTTGGGTGGATTTGGGGGGCTCTGAGCCGGTCGGCCATGATGGTAGCACACCAGAGGCACGCCCCCAGAATTTCACGCATTCCTCACATTACAGAGCACTTGAATTATTTTTGCGCATTTAATTTTTCGGCAGGACAGAGACGGATGGACGTAGTAAATTACCTTGTATTTGGTGTAAGTTACTACACGATGCAGGAGTTTAAAAGCCACAAGTCTTTGGAAAGTTACGAGACTTTCTGCTGTGGCTGGTCCAGGACTTGGCTCTACAAGCCTCCAGCTGGTGAAAACAGCGTCGTACTGGCAAAAGTAACTTTCTTCAAATGTGTTTTAGTGTGTTGTAATTACAATGCATTTAGCAGACACTTCAAAACAAAAGTAATAAAGTTTGTGTTTCGTAAACACTACATTGTTACGAGATGTTCAATGTACACAAACGTTTCCAACGTGTTTTGCTGTGTTCATTTCTGTAACCTAAAAAACTGTATCCCATTCTTCCTACGTTTTCCATGTCTATCGGGTGAGGTATTGGAGCAGTTTTTAACGCAGCAGTGACTTCCAGGCGGAATAGTTGAGAACCTCCGCTTCTACCGCGTTAACAACACACATAAACAATCTGTTTTGCCGCTGGACTGCATCCATCAGGGCGGAGGGGCTCTGTGCCGTGACGACAACTCCTCACTCTCAATAGGAGAGGCCAAATGCTAACAACATCTTTGGTCTTTTTGCGTGACTGAGGGCACACAGTTCTTCCATACTGTGTGTTAAGATCACTATATATTTATATCTCTCAGATTAATTGGAGGCCAGAAGATGCATGCTACCGGGCCAGATTCTGTTTATTATGGTTTTATTATAGAGGCCTTCAGCTTCTAATCAGGAAGTGACTGTTGCTTATCAAAGGTGAAAAGATGCCAATATGCAGAATGTCGCACTGAACTGAATGACCTCAGTTCAACTCACACAAACGTGCTCCTGTGTGGGAAAGTGTCTGGTTTAGTTTTCTCCTGCTAGTTTGATTTCATTTGTATTTATTTGCATATATAAATGCTGACTGTTGTGTTCCTGTTGCAGGTGGAGGAGGGCAGTAAGGCCGCGGCCGTGGGTCTCCAGGTGGCAGATGAACTTGTCAACATCAATGAGATTCCCCTGAGTGGCTACAGACAGGAAGCGATCTGCCTCGTCAAAGGCTCCCACAAGACCCTGAGCCTTGTGGTGAAGAGGTAAGTAACCAATCCGCCCCTGGTGCTTTCCCCCTCGTCTCCATGGTAACAGACCACAACAACAGAGAAGTGGGTCCTCACTCGCAGCTGCTTATCTGCGGACTCTCTGAATTATCAGCATTTTGTCCAAGGATTCTTTGGTGTGCTTGGTGACTTGTGTAATATTAACTGCTAATGGTGATGCATATGAATATAGATATATATAAATATGAGTGAAATTGTTTGGTGACGGTATGGATTATAAAATAAAATAATCCTTTATTCTCACAATGGAGAAATTCACTCGTTAAATCAGCTCTCAAGAATCACTCAGGGTGTGCAAAAAAAAAAAAGACTGGAAATGTACAATCAATTAAATGGTAAATAAGGGTATCTTACATACAATGAATGCAAATAATACAAAATAAAGAATAAAGTTGGCGCAGACTATGAAAGAATTTGCACTGCTGACATTTTTTAGTCTTAGTGCAGGTAAAATAACATTGACACAGAGATTAAAATGACGCTCATACAGAGATTATTGCACGTAATTTTGGCATAGTAGTTATTGCACATGAGTTACTTTACAGTGGTGTTGTACAGTCTGACCGCAGTGTGGAAGATGGTTAAAGGGATTATCTACAGCAAGAGTTTGTTATAACAGAAAATGCAAAATCTTTCATGACATTCATTCTGATTTGGAAACGAAACAGAAATAAAAATAAGGAATGAATCTAGGCATCTTTTTTGGATGGTATTACTACTTGACCTATCCGAGCCCTGGACGAAATGCTGAACATTTAGGGAGTCCCTCTCCTCTGTGGGCCACTGTGTGTCCCTCTGTCACCACTCACTGCTCTCAGCTGGATGGGCCTGTTCTGCCTGCTCTCCGCACCAGTCTGTAAACGCTTTGTGGGTGAGAGGCGGAAGACGTGATGTCATATTTAGCGTTGGACCCATTGGGCAGGTGTGGGCGGGGAAGGTGTTGGGGGAGGGGCGTGTGGGCGGGGCAGCGGGGGAGCAAGTCAGGACGCACAGGTCACACTCAGGCTCTGGGATTCATTTCCGTTTGCCACTCTATCACTGATAAGAGCCGGAGTTTGAATTGTATCCAGCTCAGCAGTAGCTCTGTTCGCCGCAATGTGACTTTTTCTTATCGGCAGCAGCTGAGAGGTTTATCCACTCTCCGCTGTATTGTTTAGTATTCGTATCATGTAGAACTGATGAATCATTTGTCAACACAGCGCTGGGAGACGCACCACAAATGGGGCTGTTGTTTGCGAACACTGAGCTCATTGTCTCCTCCGGCCGCGCACGTTTCTCTCTGCATTGTATCATATCGTATAAAGCAATGCCTAAACAAATCGTACAAGGAAGTCAGAGCCCCATTTATCACTTTACAAGGATGTGCCTGCAGTTTCGCACGTTAACTATTCTTCCTAATATGCCTGGGGGAAGTGGGATACATTGTTGTTCAGAGTAGTGGACAAACTACTCAATCTCATTACAGATTTCTTGTCAAATATTACAAATAAAAGTTAGTCAAGTGTTAAGTGAATGCACAGAAGTTTTTGCTGTACTTGAGTAATCAAAGTAGAAAAGTAAACCATTTTAAATAACTTTGCATCTTCCAAAAACAAGATCGCTTCCGAAACGTGCCACTTGTACGACAACACAGCGGGAGAAAGTGTTTTCCATAAGGCTTTTAAATTGAACAAAGCCAACGTCATACTTCTGACTTTGGAGCTTTAGACTTTATAGAAATGTAGTGAGGAAGAAGGAATTCATCTTTCAAATGTAGTGCAGTAAAAGTAATACGTTCTCAACTAAATGACCGCGAAACTAAAGTAAATTCGCCTCGTTTCTGACCACCTAGACTTTTTCTTAGCAGCAATCTAAGCCTGTTTGATTGTCTTGTTAGACATAGAGTAAACTTGCAGATAAATGTCCTCGCAGGCTGACGACAGTGTATCTGGCTATTATCCTTTCTTCATGTAATAAAAAAAAAAGCTCTCCTTACAAGGCTGCGCTGTCTGTGTTCGTAGTGCGTTTTTAGAAGACTTTTAACCTCGTGGGACATCTTTTAGTTCCTGCCTGTTTTATGTTCAAGAATTCACTCTGTCTCCGAATCGCATCTACAGCTGCTTATTTTACGAACCCACAATCACGCGTCGGTGTCGGATTAGGAGACGGCGTGTTGTGGCAGCGGATCATTACGGGGACCACTTTAACCCCAGACTTTTGCCGAGTGAGTGATATGTCCAAGTATGGCCGCGGTTTGCACTTTGTTTGCTCAGTCTTTGTCGGAGCTTGTAGGCAAACTGCAGCCGGCGTACATTTCACAAACCTGCTTCTGTATAAAGGTGTGTCCTCCTGTTTGCTGACCGAAAGGGGGCGGAGTGTCACCTGCGCGGTTTGCATGGAGTGAGTAACACGCAGTAGTAGTTTATCTATGTCATAAAGGGGACGGTGAGAGGGGTGAGGCCAAACACACGTCACGGCAGCCCGAAAAGGTGTGGCTCTGTGTGGGAAAGCATCCTGTCAAAGTAAAAAAAAATTGTCCCCTGCGTGTCTCGACAAAACTCTCCCCATAACTTTTGAAAATGTACACATTTGACAGAAGCTTCATTCAACACGTTAATAATGGTGTAGGTCAAGACCAAGGTGAGGCTAAACGGCGGAATATTTTTAAACCTAGCTAGTTCGTTTCATGTAGGTGACATAATAATTCAGGCTGCTGTTGCAAGGCTGCTTGATTGCAAAGAGTTTACACACTTGAATGTAGCTGTTGGTTTCCCCCTTCTGGTAAAAAGAAGTACCACCGCGAGTAACTTAAAAGTATTGGTAAAGTAAGTTTTTTTTTTTTTTTTTTATTTATTTATTTATTTTTATTTAACAATTCAAGGCACCAGACATCAAAGCAACAGAAAAATAAAAAATATGAAAATTAAATAATTAAAACATAACAAACTAAAACAAATCCATTCACACACACACACTCCCACTGAGCAGCTACAGGTCTTCTCCAAAAACATTCAGATTGTTATTGGTAAAGTAAGTGCGTGCTGTTCAGCTGAGAATGGGGATATTTAACCCAGATTGCTTTGCTCGTAGTGTTTTCGATAGGTGATAGGAGAGGAGGACCAACAGGAACCGTGTTGAACTTCCATTGCTCTCATAGGCTTTGCAACCCCCCGCCTTAACCAAGCGCATTTTCTCCAGTTCGGCTTTACCCAAATCTAAAAGCTTCTCGACTGGAACTTACAGCGTATAGGCCAGAGTAACGCCTCATTTTAAAGCTAAGACCGCGTTTTTGTCACTTTTTCATTACTCTTTTTTTTTTTTTTTTTTTTTTTTTTTTTTTTTTTTTTTTGCTTTTACATAGTGTTTTTGTTGCTTTTCTTGCTCATTTTTGTCACTCTTTTTCATCCTTGGTCTCCACTTTTTTTTAAGAAGCTTTTCGATTTGGGTAATGCCAAACTGGAGGAGATGTGCTCGGTTCAGGTGGAGGTTAAGACATTAAAGGCCCTGTACCCATTTTATTTTTTACTAGTAATTCAATGAAATGTGTTTAGTTTTCCTTCAGTTTATTGAATATGCAGTTTGTAAAAAAAATAAAAATAAAAAGCCGCCCCGTGTAATATTAAAGCATTTTTATCGCTTGCAGGCAAGTTTTTGTTAGCTTTACTGTGACACTAATCCTGAAACCTGACCCTGAAAGTTGTGAATCGTGCTTAGAAACTCATCCCTGTGAAGAATTGGGATATTAGAAATCTGTTTGGGAAGTTTGGACCACGAGTAGCTTTCTCTTGTATTGTTGGCCCTTTTAACTTGCCTTAACCGAGCGCATTTTCCCCAGTTCAGCTTTACCCAAATCTACAAGGTTACAGCCTATAGGCCCAGAGTAACTCGCGTTGTTATTGCGTAGTCGCCACGTTTTTGTCACATTTTTTAAGCGTTTGGGACTTGTTTTCGTAGTTTTGTTGTCATCTTTTTCTCAATTTTTCCTTGCTTTTTTGTGGTGTTTTCCTCCCCTTTTCAGTGTGTTTATGTTGCTTTTCCGGCACATTTTTGTTGCTCTTTTGTTGCTTTTTTGTGTCTCTTTTGTTGCTTATTCGGTTCAGGTGTGGGTTAAGAGGTTAACATCCTCTAAATTTTGGTGGAAGTTAAAGTTGGTACTGCCTAAGAACAAAAGATTTGCCCTGTTACTTGTTGTGAAGCCAACAGTGGTTAAGGCTGCTGCACATACCATATACAACAGAGCACTGTTAAGTCCCCAGTGTTGTGGATTTGAGTCTTGGCTCTGACAATTTGCTAAATGTCTCTCCTTGCTCTTCCTTGTTTAACCCTGATCTGTCATCTCTTATCAAGCCTAAGGGCCAAAAATATCCTTCAGAGCACAGTTGGCCAAGTAACCTTCACAGTCTCTACTCCTTGTATCTTTGACACGAGCCGGACTATCTTTTTCTTTATGTCTTACAAAGCAAATGTTATAGATTGCATTTAAGTTTCAAACTACAGTAATGAAAAACGTGTCTTTTCTTAATTTAGAAACGTGTCCTTAGATTTATTTATTTTTTTCCCTTTGCATTTCATGTTGACTGTGTGATCTTCAGTGCACCAGCGTCACCTCCCATGGGCGTTCATGCTCAATCCAATTATACCTGGAGAAGCTTAATGACCTGCAGTGTAAGCATTGAACTTAGCCGCACAAAGGGAGGGGTCTCTGTTTATCGTCCTTTGTTTTCCTAAATAAGCCGACGCAGTATGTTTGGCACGCAGCGCTCTGAATTCTTGCTGTAAGTGGATTTCTTAAAATTGTTGCGCGCTCAAGTAAGGATACTGCGCTATGGAGTTTTTTTTTCTGCGTGGATTAGTAAAACATGCACCCCCGTGGTTTTAATATGGTTCGTTCCAAAGCCAAGGTGAGGCATTAAAGCCAGTTCTGACAGGAAGAAAGATATAAAGTGAAATATTTTTGCTGCTTGGCATAAGACACGGCCTATTAAACATTTATGAGGTATGTACTTAAATGTATTAGCTATTTAATGTCCCTATGATGAGTGCTCAGTTTTACCTCTGTGTGAAAATGTGATCTGGGTGGACCTGGTTGTTTTTGTAATGTTCTCACTACTGGCCTAGCTTTTTAACTTGAGCGACGAAATGTTTGCAGGAATGGGTAGTAATTATTGATTTGAGCAACTTTCTGGATAAAAAAAAAAAAAAAAAGTCTATAGTTTTGGCACAATATATGTTACCTAATATGTTTATTGCATGTTGATTTGTAAAATTAAAGCATGTTTTGTTTTTGTTATGTTCCCCCCCCGTTTACCTGTTTGATGTCATTGAGTCTAAAGGCTAAATCTACACTACACTATTTTGGACCAAATACCCCTCAGATCTTGACTTAAAACCACACTACGTGACATCTAATTTGATAAATAGAATTAAACACAAGCACTTATTTCTTCCCTGGTGTTTTCAATGAGATCTCGCTCCTTTGCTTTGACCACAGGTAGCCGTAAAATGTGGTTTAAATGTTGGGTCTTCTTCCAAGTGCTTTATTTGGATGACCCACTGTGGAAATACCATTGTCGGGTGATGGTTCATAAGACATTTTGATTTTGATTCGCCGGCTTGTTTGGTGTATGAATACATGTATTGATCAGAAACTGCAATCAGCGATGAACAAAATATAACCCCGAATGTGACTTTAAGAAAGCTAAGTCGAAGCTCTGACTTGTGTACAGTTTTGACTGCGGCGCACATCTTTGATTTTGTCATATACAACTCATTAGGATTTATAGGGCCGCGCTCACCCCAAGGCAGCTCCATTTTAAGCGTTTCATTTAGACAGTTTTGGCCTTTCCTCAAAACGCCTCCGTTTATTAACTTCCATCACGCCGCACTTTTATGGTTCGCGAGTAAATCATTATAGAGGGCCCTCCTTCACTCTGACATGTTTGTTATTGCAGTTAACAATGTTCGCGGGAGGACAAGAAGACAATGCTAATAATCTCTGCATGTGATAATGATGTGTTTGAGAGTTTACATTTGAAACAATGGAGGCCCAGGTGTCGGTGTGAGGCGGAGGTCAGCGCAGCAGACAGGGGGCTTGACAGCTGGTATGCAACAGGCTCCAGGAATGTGCTGGTCATTATAAAGTGCTCACGGTTCACCTCCCTCACCTGTGACATGACTGGCCTGATTGTGTAAAGTATAAGGAGCGACTGAAGAAGCTCATTGTGAGAGGCTCGAGGTATAGACCACTCACAGGGACGAGATAAGGAGTACAGTAGCGTGCAGTTCTTAGGGTAATATACTCAAACGTACAAAAATAAATGCTATTCACTATCCTAAATCTATTGTTGTTGCTTCAAATAGCCTCCGTTGAATGTGATGATGCTTTCCCACAATGGATCACTTGAGTTGAGTTGTCTTTTTATCTTTAAGTCGTAACTATTCCTAACTCTAATCATCGTACTTGAAAAGGCTGTGATTTCCGATGGGAGAATCTGTTTACTCTGTTTGGTGCCAGTAGTTTGGATCGACAAGCTGCAGGTGAGGTGGCTCTCTCTAATACCAGGCTCAAGACGTTTAAGAGTTTAAGACACTGTTCAAGGACTTAATATTAATATTATTGATTTTCAAGACATTTACAATAGAAAACATGGAAGTAAAGAAATCCGTGCTGAACAATTGGAGGAAAAATGCAATATTCGACAAATGTCTAGAATATTGTGGTGTCCCTATATTTTACCAAACCATTTCAACACAGTACGGTTTAATAAATATAACCTTAACCGAGCACATTTTCTACAGTACAGTTTTACCCAAATCTAAAGGCTTCTCAACTGGAGCGTGCAGCCTACAGTCCAGTGCAATGCCTCATTTGAAAGCTCAGACCTACAAAACATTTTTCCTCACGCTGTCACTTCTTTTTGTGCTTTTTTGTCATGTATTTGTTGCGTTTCCATCCTCATTTACGTCTTGTTTTTGTCCCTATTTTGAAGGGGTTTTTTCAAGAAGCTTTTTAGTTTTGAGTAAAGTCGAACTTGAGAAAATGTGCTTGGTTAAGGCGGGGGTTAAGAGATTAAATAAAAAATTAAAAAGTGATTTGTTTGTTTTTTAAATCAAATTAACTCAAAGCAGGACTTGAAAGAATACCAAACCGCGACCTAAATAAGGCTAAAATTGAACTAAAAATGAAAAATCATGTCTAAAACTGAAGTATTGCACATTATCATGGTACCTGCTTTGGTTTTGGCTGTGATTTGTAAAAATATTTGCAAATCTAAGTGAGATGGAAAGATGGAAGACCTGAGTAAGCCAATTACACCAGTTGAAACATTATTGAGTTTTTCAGGAAACGCGCCTGGCTCCGCCTCCTGAAAGATCAACCTGTTGCTATAGTAATGGAAGAATGCATGTCCCCCTCACAACAGGAGAGGAGCCCGGCATTTCATCTGGCCATTAGCATATTAGCCCCGCGAGCCAATGAGACGCCGCAAGGTGCAGGGACTCTCCGGAGCGACTGGCTGTGACAATAGCCCTCCTCCTTCCCTGGGCACTTTTCCTCCCCCGTTTTTCAGGGGCAAAACCTCAGTAATCCACTCGGAAATCTCCCCCCCCAACTAAATCTGAGTTTGTTGGAGAAAAGTCCCTCATATGTTGGATTATGGGTGTAGTGGGCAGAATGTAGACATTTTTTACACAGTGGTTGTTCAGGGACTTGCTGATGCCTCGTGCTTTGGTCCCCAGGGGCCTAGACATGTCTTTTTTTGTTGTTGTCTTGGCCTGTCTTTGAAGTGTGAAGGGAATGTGGCGGCCTTCAACTCAATGGCTTCTGTGGTCCAAATTGATTGCTAGTCCAGGTTTCCGCTGCTCTTTGGGACTACGTATTTCTTCCTTTAATCTAGTGAGACTTTGATCCAGATGCTCGGTGAGTCCCCTCTTGTTTAGCTTTCATCTCTCCTCCTTTTGCATGTGCCCACACCTTGCTCTGACATGTGTAGATTAGTGGTGAAGGCACACAGACGTGAGGCTTACCTAATTTTATGACCCCAATGCTGGTAATGTTTGTCTTGTCTATTAAGTATGAGGTCAGACATCATCTGGGTTAAGCCATGATCAGTAAGATTTAGCATTTCAAGGCTAAATTAATCCGTTAAGCAACGGTTGATCTTAAATGGAAAATAACAGGAACATTTAAGAATACCTTTCTTGTTACTTGTGAATAAATAACAACACATTTTTAATCATCATGCAGTTTATGTGCCAGCTTCCCTTCGAATTGTTGTTTTCGTATCTGCAGTAATCCTGGGTACACACTAGTTAATGTTTAAAATGCCAAAGTGGTCGCCAAAATAATAACTAATCTTGACTCCAGTTTAGGCTAGTTTCCAAATCATTGTGCCACATATGTTGGTAGTTTTGCAAAGGAACTAAATTGTAAGTAAGATGAAGTGATCACTCAGAGAAAACAGTGGTGCGCCCCTGCCCCCCATCCCGTCGGACTGACTCACTTTCCGAGCATATCTGTGCCGGCCCAGCTGTAGCCCGGACGATAAGCCTAATAAAATCCCGCCTCATTTACATCCCAATAGCAGGCGCCATGTGTGGCTAGCTCGGAGTGCCCCAGAAACATGGGCTCACTGGGCCCGACTCAAAACTCAAGGCTTTGTCCACTAAATAAGCCTATAGACTAATCCACAGTAATTTTTAGGAAATGTCTGGTTTTGTTAAGCTTAAATCAATTAAGTAATAACTATTACTTTATTTGACTGTAAAATTCATGTCTAGACGCAGGACCGAAGGTGCATGATGATGTCCTATGTTGACTGCAGATTTTGTGTGTTGATGTTTCTACGCAAGAATAAGCCCCCAAAAATCATACATTTTCCACAGCCAATATTTGGGAAATATATTAGATTAGGACTAAATAAGAAGGAAACAACAGCTGTAATGTGTGATCTAGGGCTGAACGATATGGACAAAATGTCATATCTCAATATTCATGCCAGATATCTCGATCGATACGATAACTATGGGTTAGGTGAAAACCAATTTTCAGAAAAATAAAAACATAATTCAAAAGAGTGCAGTTTTATTCATGAAAATCGATATAATTTATATCATGCTTTTTCGATTTGAATGTTCATATCTCTATCAATACAATAACGATATATCATTGCTTTTTTGATATTAATATCTTGAATGTTCATATCTCTATCGATACGATAACGATATATCTTTCAGCCCTAGTGTGATAGCTATATTTTATTGTCTATTTAATTGGCACGACACATTATCCTTTTTCCGTGTTAGATAATCAGACATATAAAACTATACGCTAACTGTTAAAAGATTGAATAGAAGCAACAGGTTCCCTCTTACACCGCTAATTTTATTTAGACAACAATAATATTACAATTAGGTGTGTCACCGCCCCTAAGGAGAAATATGTGGGATATCCTGCAAACTTTATATAGGTGGAAGTTAGTGGTCGCACATTCTGTGAATTTATTTTACAGTCTCATCAGGTTCTTAGTTTAAAGTAAAAAGCAGTGGTCAGCAGCTGGTTGTTTTCACCTCTTGTGGCCAGATCAGCGCAGGCCAGAGGTAACTGACGGGGCAGGACCTCCTGACCTCAGCTTTGTAGACCTGTCCCAGTCCAAAGAGGCTCTTTGCACGTTGGAATGCTTTAGTTTGTTGGACTGTTTTTCTGTTTTTATTTTTCATTTTTGTGTAAGTTTAGTACTTAAAGTAAAGTTTAAATAGTTGTTCGGCATATATTATATTAATATTAGGGTTTTCTTTAGTCCATTCATTCTTTAAAATGATAAAATACTTTTGGCAAAATATTGTTATTGACAAATTGTATTATTATAAAACATACAAAATCCTTCACAAAATCAACAATAAACGCATGTAAATGGCCCAAAAGTGGTATATTCAAAAATACCTTGTATAAATCCATAATGGCTGTAACGCTTGATCTTATTTAATTAATATATACTAATTCCATGTAAAGAGGTCCATACAGCTCAAGATTTCAAAATATAGTCGTTGAATCAACTATACCTCAGTAATTAGCAAATACATACCCTGTGTCTGTATCAAGTTAAAGGTTAAACAGTGTCTTTTGTGCACAAGTTAGTGTCAGCTCAGAGCGTCATGGCGGACACGGGACAGGGCAGGGGGGCAGACGACAGCAGGGGCGAGGGGTCCGCAGCCTGATCTGATTGTGTAAGAGATTCCCTATTCTCTAAGCCCCCTGCCCCATGCTGGCTTTGTCCTCTCCTCTGGGACCATATGGCACAGGTCTGCACCTCCGCTCTTCCCCGTTCAAATCATGAGCTTGTGAGCGATGACCAAAACGATGCCCGCTTTGTCGTCTGAGTGATGTCGGTCAAGATTTTTAACCCCAATATCCATAAAAGTAGGGCACGGTCTGGCCACAAGAGGGGGTTGTCACTCCACTTGTGAATACATGGTGGACGCTGTGATTCAGTTTTAAAGTTCAGTAAATCTATATTTTACCACTTAAAAGGAACATCCGGCTTATATATTTTATTATCTGTGAGTGAGTTTGCTGTACCAAAGTTCTTAGTCTGTTGTGTTCCTCCCCTGCTGCCCAGGAGGATGAAAATGGTGGATATAGTAGCTCAGAAAATGCCCTCTGAGAATGACGTGCATGTGGCGAGGAGCTTTCTTACGAAGATTTTGCGAAGTTCAATGAGGTATGGCTCTGTAGCATAACAATGTGTCATCCCCTCTCCTCCCTAGACACCATACTGTCATTGTTACCATGCCTAACCTAGCATTCTTCCCTCTGCTCATGTGGTTTATCACCTGCTTTCATATTTTTGGGGGAGTGCTTTGTGATTAGCTGTGGTGCCCACCCCATTTGTAGCGCATGCATTGCCCATCTGTCATATTCTTTACATTTTCTGTAAAGCTCAAATTGCAATTAATAAAGTTGTCTTTGCATTTCTATTCCACGCCTCCCAGAAAGCAACGCTTTAAAGGGTAGGTTCAATGCAGTGAAAAGTTACTCTTCTGCAGAAATAAGATCTGTGGTTGCATAATTTTAAACCACTGGAAATCTTCATGCATGCAGTTTCTTTTAAAGTACATTTTTTGCCGCATAGATATATGAGGAAGCAGCGTTTTCCATAAGGCCTAGTCTCTAATCCCACTCTGTCTTTTTTGCCTTTTTTCTGCAGACGGAATGAACCCATAAGCAGGCCTCACTCCTGGCACTCCACCAAGTTCAACGAAAACCAATCGGAGCCAGCCAAACCCCAGTCCCCGCCCGCACAAGTCTGGCACACCAGATATGATGCAAGGTAAGTCCACAGGCAGAAAGTTTGCATCTCGTCTCACTGTGAGAATGTGGCAACTGAATAACTGATGTTTTTGGCGCATTTCCATACATTTGAAGGTGTGCTCATTAATTTTGTTCGTCTTCATCGGTTCAGTCGGTCAGAAGCTTAAAAACTGGCTCCAAATAGAATTCTTATGGTTCAGTGACATTAGTTGGGCTGTACAATTTATTGCAACTGAATCAGAATTGTAATTTGGATGGTTGCAATTAGCACATCGGAACGGTTGCAAATACTTGAGTAAAAAGGTTTTGTAAAACCTGCTGACTTTATAGTTTGGACCTCTACCAGGGTTTCTGCGGGGCATTCATATTAATTATGCCAAAATTAAGTCCTTAAAGCAGAACTGATTGCCTTAATAAATCCTTTTTGTAGTCCCTCTGGGGGTAATACCAGTGTTAATGGGATGATTGGGGGGTCGCTCATCTCCCCCTGGTGTCTCTGGCCAGAAAACCACAATTGCAACTTTACCTGCACTGGGTCGGAGCCACCAAGACACACTAATGGAATCATGAAGAAGAAGCTGACAGGTTAACGGGCAAAGCTAACTGCGGGCTAGCGCCACTTAAAGTATTTTAAGTGGCGCTAGTATTGAGTGAAAATACTAGCAAGTTTGAGTGAAAAAAATGATCTCCTTTGTGTAATTGGATGAACAATATCCATCTAGTCTTGTCTTGTCTTTTCTGTCAGTGTAGTATTTACTCTCACGAACAATTAATGAGTAAAAAAAACGTAACATGCTATGACACCTGCAGTGGCGCTTATGGCCTCTAGGGGCATGAGTTATTTAGTTCTGCTTTAAATGTCATTCAAACATTACATTTTATGCAAACTGTCATTAAATCTGAATTTCTTTGGAAGATAATGATTTAGACTTTTTTTGTACTGCATAAAGTAAGTAAGTATATAAAAATAAATAAATAAATAAATAAAAGGAATATCGGGGTCTATAACACAATCATCTGCTGTTTTGGCTGAAATTTTACAAATTTTTTGGCTCAAACAGGGTTGTGTACAATTTGTTCTTTAATAGATTTCACCTCATTGTTCTGTTTTATGTAATGTTTGCAAATCTTAAGAAATTAAATATTCAGTATAAACACTGTCCTATAAATGTGTTCTGAAGTGCAAGTTGCTATTCTTGCTATTTTATTATTCGTGCTATTCGTTTGTTTTCTACAAAATTGTGTTCTTTAATGACTGTGTGTGGTTCCCTCCTCCAGCTCGTCGTCAGCGGACCTCAGCTGGGAGCAGACCAACCTGCGCCGGGTGTCGGACCAGTTCAGCTCCCTGGGCAGCATGGACAGCCTAGAGCATGTCCCGCACCCTTACCCCGCCGGCCCGCTCACCCCCGCCAAATCCAACAACAGCATGGAGCACCTGGGAGGAGGAGGAGGTGGAGGGGCTGGGGGTGGGGGCGGAGGAGGGAAGAGGGACTCCGCCTACAGCTCTTTCTCCACCAGTTCAGGAACACCGGACTACACTCTGTCCAAAAGCAACACTGCCTCTACGGAAAACGTCCTGTACAAAGTCAGCCAATGGGATACGGGCAGCAAGAACCTTAGTAGTAGAAATAATCAAATTGAAGGGGCGAGACAAGATGATAGGGTGACTTACTTCCAAATGCCAGGATGTGAGGGTCAACACAGTGAGGACCAAGCTGGCTCTCGGATCTCCACGTCGAGCAGGTCCAGCTATGGCCCCGTGTGGCACGTCCCGGAGAAGAACAAAAAGAGCTCTTCTCCCTCCCCGCCTCCGCCCGCCCCACCCGCTCGCAGTGACAGTTTCGCCGCCACAAAGCAACACGAAAGGGGGCTCCACACGGGACACTTTGAAGCCCCGCCAGAGCCCCACGGCAAGATGGCGGCGGAGCACAGACGTAGCTACAATCCCTCCCCGAAAAATGACTTTGACAATTTGAATCAAAATGTCCACGGCCAGTTCAGCGCTAACAAACAGCACTCCAGTAACAGTCAACAGGGGCACCATAGTGACAAAAGCACTTTCTATCCACAACCTTGGACTTCGTCTGCTGCCAAGCCGTACAGTAGCGCCCAGGAAATGCCTAGTAATGGTTCGACACACAGTCAAATTCACAGAAGAAACCTAAGCGCCTCTTCCTCCACCACTGAACAAAACACTGAAGGCTCAAGTCGCTACTATTGCGTCACAACAAACCCGCCTTTGCATCCAAATGTCCAGCAGCCATTTGTAGCAGAGGACAGGAGAGTTTCAACGTCTAGCGAGCGCATGAGTCCACAAACCGTCACTAAAATGAGGTACAGTCTGCCTCCGCCGCAACACGCGACGCAAGCAAAGGCCATGGAGGAAAAGGGAAACCCACCGCCGAATTTAGAGACTCTGTACATGAGCTATCCTTCGAACAGGACGTCTGAACAGCGAAGGTCTATGCCCGTTCAACCCGCGTCGGCACACCAAGACATGAAGCCACCGGTAAATAGTCAAATCTGTCCCAAAACTACGCCTATACTCCACTCTTTGTCATTGGATGCGAGCACAAACCTGGATGAGTCGAGTGACGGCAAAAACGTGCAACGCAGTGATCGGTTCGCCACCACTTTGCGGAACGAGATCCAGATGAGACGGGCTAGATTGCAGAAAAGCAAAAGCGCGGCCACCCTCCCTGCAAACGAAGCGGAGCTCGAAGGTGACCAGGATGTTTGGAAATCTTCGGAAAATGCGGCACCAACGTCGAACGCCTACAAGGACAACCTGAAGGAAATGCAGGCGCGCGTGCTCAAGGCGACATCTTTTAGGAGGCGAGACCTAGAGCCGGTTTTGATAGAGCATCCCATTTCCGAGCTTCCCCCGAATTTCACGTCCGTTTCTCGCAAAGAAATCAACCTTTCCTTGCCTCCCGTTTCAGAGTCTGTTAGGAGTAAATCCGGTCCAGGCAGTGTTCAGGTCACTCGTATTGGGGGTCGCAAAAGATTTTCAACGGAGAAAAAAGTGAGATCGTTCTCCGAGCCTGATCAAATTCACCATGTCGGGATGAGGGAAGATCAAACCGCAACCTCTTCATCAGACAGAGAAAGTGGCGCGGCAGCATTTGTGCAAAGTTCGGCTAAGAATCACATAGAGGTCAGGCCACAGTCGTACGCAGCCAGTGTAGACACAACTCTTGCCCCTCGCGGAGGCCCCGAGGATATCCAGGGAGGCTCAGCAAATGCTCAGCCCGCCCCGGAGCATCAGAGGCTGGGTACGTTCGCGGAATACGAGGAGAGGTGGAGCGTCAACAAGAAACCAGCGGGAGAGCAAAAGGCGTCGGGGCGGTACCGGTCGGCGGATAATATTTTGGATCACGGGACAGAGGAGAGGAGCAAGAACAGCACCTGCTTCCACGAAAGGTCCAGGTCCTCCCCCTCTGCCGACGTCTTTGTACCGGTGAGGCATAATTACTGCTTTTGTCTATTTTATTTAAATGTACTAAAATGTGTATATTGTTATTAGGGATGGGTACCATGAATTTTTTTTCGATACTGGTTTTTGAACAATACTTTTTTCCGATACCTATACTAAAATAATTGTCATATAGGACTAGAAAACATAACAATAGTGTGTGCAAGATCTGCAGGTTTACATTATCGGGTTCTTTTCACAAGAAATGTGTGAAAAATGGGAATCATTTAGCGACGAAGCCTTTTGGATGAGAGGCGAAACGTTCGAAGACTTCAACTACTGAGTACAGAAGATGAATCAAGTACCTTCATTGAAGATTTCTCCATATATTTTTTTTGGTACCTGCTTTCGATACTTTAACGATAAAGTACCATTTGTTTAATGGTACCCAGCCCTGTTTGTTATGCACAATGAGTGCTGCAACATTAATCATTTGTATTTGTATGTATTCTTGTGCTAGTTTAGCATTTCATATTTCAGTATTCTCTGAAATGCTTATGCTTCTGGACATGTTAAAAAGTACACCGTTGATTTCATTTAAAGCAGAGATGGCAATACTTATCTTAATTGCAATACTAAATGTACTAAATATACTACCGTAAATTTCGGCCAATTAAGCGCACCTTACTATAAGCTGCGCCAGCTAAATGTGCGGCCTTGTACACATACAGGCCGCACTGGAATACAGGCCGCTGGTTTTCATAGTGCCGTGCATCCGCTCAGAGCGGCCCATGGCGCAGATGAGGAGGAAGAGATACCTCATCCCGGAGAAAGGTGCAGTTGCGGGGAAGTGTGGAAGTGTAGAGGCCAAGCCCACCAGAACGCAGGGCGCCGCGTCACGGCACTTCAGAGGCTTTTCTCAAACTGTGCGAGGCTTTACACCCCAACGCACACCGAAACGCCTTGACGCGCGGCAAAAGGGCCGCCTCCTTTATTTTCTATGAGAGGACGCACACCGAGGTTGCAGTGATGCGCGGCAACGCTGGACTCCGCGCCACGGTTCTGCAGAATCCAGACGTGGCGCCGCAGAGCAAAAACCCAGGCTTTTAACCATCCTGCAGAGGCACAGAAGCAGTTCTGGCCATGACAGACAGGGAGACCGTAGACCGGGCGGCACGGTAGCACAGCGGTTAGCGTTCTCGCTTCACAGCTAGAAGGTCCGGGTTCGATTCCCACCTGGACGGGGCCTTTCTGTGTGGAGTTTGCATGTTCTCCCCGTGTCTGCGTAGGGTTCCTCCGGGTACTCCGGTTTCCCCTACCACTAAAAATATGTACAATAGGCCCAGGGACTGCAGGTGGAAATTAGCACAAGTGCTATAACCTGGTACAATGCATCTCTCCTTTCTGAGGCTAATGTATATTGTACACTGTCCCTGTTCAAATAAATAAATAAATAAAATTACACTGGCCATTTCTGCGTTCCTTTTTTACGCGTTTTATCACTGTCGTCCCTGCCGCCCTCCCTCTCCCCGCAACTGCACCTTTCTCTGGGATAAGGTGTCTCTTCCTCCTCATCTGCGCCATGGGCCGCTCTGAGCAGATGCACGGCACTATGAAAACCAGCGGCTTATATTCGAGTGTGGCCTGTATGTGTACAAGGCCGCACATTTAGCTGGCGCGGCTTATAGTAAGGTGCGCTTTATTGGCCGAAATTTACGGTAAGTGATTATCATGCTAATGCTAAGTCCTATTTGAGTTAGACTGACTGCAATTTCCAAATTAAAACTGCATACATTGTCAAAGGCATTGAGTCACTTGAACTATATATTTATTTTCTATGTGATGATACTGTTGTACTGTGAATCAATTAAAACCAAGTTGTTTTGTATAGCCCAATATCACAACAGGAGCTGCCTCACAGGGCTGCACCAAACATGTGGTGCCCAGGCAAATATAATGTCCAAACAAATGTAACATCTAAATAAGCAGTCCGCAGCAGACGGAAACGTACACCGGGTGTCCCCATCCTTAGACCCTGCTATGCGGCAAGGAGAAACTTGCGGTCAACCATGCACAATCATTGCTGGATAATTATTTCTCTATTTTGTGACCACCCACAGCTCCTTGCATGTCATGGATTACAATCCATGATAGGTATTAGTTAACTTGAGTCCTGATGACGTCTTTTATACATGAATCATTTTACAGTTATGAGTGGATTATTGTTTTTTTTTCTCAAATACAAAACCCACTAAAGGAGCCAAGTCAAATATTAATCCGTGTTTGCTCTTAACGGCACGCCCTGCGCTGAGGGAAGGGGCATCCACCTGCGGAAATAGTCTTTAGCGTAGAAATCCCGCTCTTTGTTGGATTTAATTCACCGAAATCCAGAGAGTAGCACTTTTACAGGTGGAAGCTCGATGGCGCTTGTTGACTTGTGACCGCATGTGTTTGTTTTACTTTTCTGTTTATAGAAGTTTCCTGCTCCTGCAAGAACGTCTGAGAACGATTATTCCCAGGCGGAGGAGAATAAACCTGCTGAACAGCTCAGCGCGGCCACAGGGTGAGTGTAATTCCTACTGCAGGCTCTGACTTTGGGGTTGTTTTTCCAGATCTACTAATGTGTGGTTTTGTATACGGAGTTGCAAATGTTGATACCTGCCATAGGGGTAACGGCAAACTAGAGTGATTTTCCTGGTCCCAAGCTTGGATAAATGGAGAGGGTTCTGTCAGGACATGTATCAGGTGTTAAGCCTTTACTAAATTGAAATGCAAATTACTTCACCTTTTTAGAAGTATAATTTTTCTGTAACAAGTGACTGCGAGAGGAGATTTCTAAAGGAAAAGGAGCTTGTTGTTTAAACTTAACCAAACAAAAGGCTGCACAATAAAAAAAAAAAAAATCCAGGTTCAGTTGTCATACACCGGGTTAGGGCTGGGCGATATGGCCTAAAATCTATATCATGATATGAAAAAATAAATATCACGATAACGATATATTTGACGATATAATTGACAATGGACGAATTACTTCAAAATCCTAGCCTTACGCCTATCGGGAAGATTCATTCAGTAATATTTTATTCTTTTTTTTTTTTTTTTACGGCATAATTGTCTTCCAAATATGATCTACTCAAGCAGTTTACATCCTTCATTTCATTTTACTTTTTCAGGACGTGTCCCTGTGTTCTACAGTCACCGTTTATGCTGCTCTGATGGAGCAAAGTGTAACATAAATTATATTGTGTCCACAACGAAAATTACAACGATATCAAAACATTATATCACGATAACGATATGCGATACGATATGGCCCAACCCTACACCGGGTCATCTGCAATTTTTGATTTATTGGTTGTAAATTCAATACAATTTAATTTATGCTTTATTAAGGCACTTGGGTATTTTTCTGAATTAGACATGCTCTATCCACTAGACAGAATGTTGTCATATTTAGTTCTTGATTAGACCCCTTTTAGACACAGTTTAGTCGGGATTTGCTCTTGATCAAGGCCTGGTGGTGCTTCAAGATCAAGATACCCTTTATTGTCTCTTTGAGGGTCAAATATTTTATGAGATGGTACTTGTGAATAAGGACTTTTAGAGTGGTCTCTCAAACATTTCACATCATCAGCCCTCCTGAAAAACAAAACAAAAACATAATGTTATGTTTTTATATCTAGTAAAATCAAATGGCACATGCAGTAAAATAGTTAGACACAGTTTTCCAAAACCTACATGACATTTGCATGATTGGACATCTTTTTGACCAGTAGATCTAGTTGTCATTGCTGTTATTGTAAGTATTAATCCAACCACACGGTGTCAGTACCATCCCTGAATAAATAGGGAGTTTAAGGAAGGGCATCCAGCTTAAAATAAAATGCAACGTGTACGTAATTTTTCCCTATAGAGACAAGCCATTAGTAACACCAAAGGTTTTCACAAAGTAACATGAGTAGTTCTTTATAGTATTTACGGTATAATATTGCATTTATTTCCTTATACAGTGTAGTGGTTGCGCGTTAACAATAAGGGCTTTATCTTGTGACGGAGCATACCAGGGCTTTGGCTGCGCTCTGTGGGGGCAGCTGATGTAGGCGAGGCATCTGGCTTAAAGAGGAAGTTTCTTCACTACTGTGGAGCTCTGGGGCCTCAGGGTCTTATCAGTGCGATCTGCTCTTGGGAGTAATGGCAGAAATGATGCAGCATTCTTTAAATAGTTACATGTACTGTAGGCTATTGATAAAGCAATGGCAAGAGGGTCATTTACCAAGCATTTGCTCAAAACAAGTAGTGTGTGCAAAAGTAGATATGCAGTGACACAAGTTCCTATAAAAAAAGAAAAAAAACTAGATGGCTTTATAGTTTAGGTAGGCTGGAAGACGGGAAGGAAGGAATGTTACATAGTCGTAGTCATTGTCACAAGAGCAAATATAAGAAATAGAAATTCTCAAAGGTTTTGCATTATTCAGTGTGCAGTCGGCGTGTCGGGCCTGTATCCGTGGTTACTGTTTGTTTAGTGGGCAGAGCAGTGAGTCTGTGAGAAAGACTTGATGATTTCACAAGATTGATCATCCCACAGTCGCTCTGTCAAACCGATGTGAGCTTAGACTGCAGAATACTGTCAGGGCAATTTCAAAACGTCCAATATATATATATATATATATATATATTACAGAAGCTTAACATGTTCTGCAACATAACTCTTTTTACTGGTCGCCGTTATATTTGTGGGCTTTTCCCACAGTGGTTCACAGGCAATTTTGTGCCATTTGTGTCTAAAGTTGACTGAAAGGCAATTTACCGCTTAGTCCTTTATATTAAAAACACAATTACAGTGTGTTTGAAAAGTTTTATTACACACTGCCTGCTCCCCAAAAAAGTTTCCCCTTGATTTCACGGTTATGATCTGGGGTTGCTTCAGTTGATCAGGTCTAGGTTCACCAACACTATGTGCCAAAGAATGAGATCAGCTGACGACCTGAACATCCTGAATGAACAGGTTATTCTATCAATAGATTTCTTCTGCCCTGATGGCATGATGCAATGACAAGATGACAGTGCCAGGATTCATTCAAGATTCAAGATTTTTTATTTGTCAAACTATGTGAGTGATTTTAAATGAGATTTCTCTCATCCTTGATTGGGGGAAGATGGGTGCGAGGGAGGGCACGAAGTTCAGCTTCATGATTGCCTTGTGTGTGAAACTGTTCTCCAGTCTACTGGCCCCTGAAGGCATTACTCTAAAGAGACTGTGATGGGTGCGTAGGGTCCCTGGTGATTCTGGCGGCTTTGCGGGTGAGACGGGTGGAGTACATGTCCTTAATGGAGGGTAGAGGAGCTCCACAGATCTTCTCCGCTGCGCTCACGATGTGCTGGAGGCTCCTTCGGCAGGAGGCAGTGCTGGCGCCGTGCCACACAGTGATGGAGCTGGTCAGGATGCTCTCTATAGTCCCTCTGTAGAAGTTGCACATAACAGAGGCTGGGACTCTAGCTCGTCTTAACTTGCGGAGAAAGTAAAGACGCTGATTGCTTTTCTCGATCAATGATGTAGTGTGCATGGTCCAGGAGAGGTTCTCTGTGATGTGCACACCCAGGCTCACATTGTGAAAGGGCATAATAATGACACATCAGAGTCCAGATCTGAACCCCATTGCGAGTCTTTGGGATGTGCTGGAGAAGGCTTTACGCAGTGGTCACACTCTCCCATGAACAATATAAGATCTTGGTGAGAAATGAATGCAACACTGGATCTTTTGGCTTTGCAGACGCTTATTCAAGCAATGACGCAGCAAATGCGTGCTATAATCCAATCCAATCCAATCCACTTTATTTCTATAGCACATTTAAACAACAGAACAGTTCCAAAGTGCTGCACAAAAAAGTACACAAAAAATAGAATAAAAAAATAAATAATCAATTTATAAAATCAATAAAAATCGTAAAACACTAAAAATTAAAAAGACACAGGGACCACACAACTCACGCGGTGTTAAAAGCCAGAGAATAAAAGTGGGTTTTAAGACGAGATTTAAAACACTCCAATGTTGTGGCTGTTCGGACGTGGAGGGGCAGAGCGTTCCACAGCTTAGGGCCGACGACGGAGAACGCTCTGTCCCCTCGAGTTTTACGTTTCGTCTTGGGAACCACGAGCTGGAGCTGGCCCTCAGACCTCAGAGCGCGCGTTGGGGTGTAGACTTCAATGAGGTCTGCGACGTACTGAGGGGCCAGTCCGTTCAACGCTTTAAAAACAAACAACAAAACCTTAAAATCAATTCTAAATTTGACTGGAAGCCAGTGCAAAGATGCGAGGATTGGTGAAATGTGGTCACGCTTTTTAGCTCCAGTAATAAGTCGTGCAGCGGAGTTCTGGACTAACTGTAAGCGTGAGAGTGCATTTTGGGTAATGCCTGTATAAAGAGCATTACAGTAGTCCAGGCGTGACGAAATAAAAGCATGCACGACTTGTTCAAAATGTTTAAAAGATAAAAACGGTTTGACTTTAGATAAAAGGCGAAGATGGTAAAAGCCTGACTTGACGACTGTGTTAATCTGTTTAGTAAAATTAAAATCACTGTCCATGGTGACGCCAAGGTTGGTGGCAGAGGGGAGAACGTTGTCTTTAAAGGGGCCCAAGTCCATTAAGGGGTCAGTGGGCCCAAAAATAACAATTTCAGTTTTCCCCTCATTAAGACTGAGGAAATTTTGGGCCAACCAAGCCTTGACGTCACTCAGGCAGGCAAGCAAGGGTGTCAGGAGGCCTTTAGCTGTCTTGGAAAGAGACAAAGATAAAGGTAGGCCAACTAAATATTGGAGCGTGTGACCTTTTTTCTTTAGGGCACTGTATAATTGTGGGTAAATATGAGAGACATTAAAACACTCATTACACCCTCCAATTTAAATAGAAATGTTTAATGTAATTTATCGCCCTAATGGGGCAAAACGAAGACCCGTCCCATTTTGACGTTGCCTCTAATATATACATACCGTATTGTTACTTTAAAGAAGGCTCCCAAAAAAAAAACAATAACTATCAAATGTTATCTCTCCATTATAATGTCCAGTATGTCATCACTCATTCCTGTAGTATTACTAACCCAGATGACTTCACACTTCATAACCAGTTCTTCAGGAGGCTAGACTCCCAGAGGTGAAACCCCATGAAGGGGGTTGGGTGTCTCGCGTTGAGTAACCTATATTGTTCTGGCCGTCCCACATGACGGACATTAGCAGCACAACAGCAGCTGGGAAGGATACTGTCATTAAGTCGAGGGGGACCAGCCTGGCTCCACCCAGCTCCAGTGTTATCGATACGTCAACAGGTGGCCGCCGTCACTTCACATACTGACACACAGCAGCCTATAGCACACTGTTGCTCCGTTAGTCCGTACTTACCGCAGAGCTGAGGAGATGACAGCAGTAGAGCACGCTTACTGGTGAGTTGTGTCGTTATTTAGTTGGTTTTCACGTAACAATGACTATGAGAAAATCTTACTGGTAATTTTAGAGGTGCTGAGAGTTTTGTGTTCAAACTATTATTCTATGTTTTGTTGTAATAGGTCTCACCAGATGTGTGTTTAGAAATGCGCACATTAAGATGTATTGCATTTGACCTGGGTTTGAACTATTAATGCATTTGTGTTTTTTATGTTCTCATGTTATCAGTAGTAATAAGCTATCAAGACATTTGAAGCTATTTTTCGCCCACCCTTTTCATCAAGCTGGTGCCAGATCTGGACCAGTTTCAGAACCTCTTGTTTGCCGTTTTCCACCAAAAAATAAAAAAATGCATGCAAGTTGAGAAATTATGGCAACCTGGTTCTGAAACTGGCACTAGCTCAGAGTTTTCTGTAAGAGTGGTATTATTGGGACATTTTTTGATCAGTGCTTCCTCCGTAGTGGGTCATTGTGCGAGCATCTACAAACGTAACCCTTCATAATCACAAATCTCAGCACAATTTGACTCTTACTTGCCCAAGTGTAAAGAAGCCTGGCAGACACAGATGGTCTTCTTACTAAAATGTATTATGACAGGACAAGATACAGGAGGATGACAAGTCTAGGCACTATGATATTTCACCTGATCTCTCTGGTTTCACGTTTCACCTTTCTCACCCGTCTATAAGCCAGTTCTGACACTTTAGTGACTGGGTAATCCACGTTTACACTGTTCATGGCAGAAGCCTGTCAGGACATGCAGTCGCTTCAGTTTTAATTATGGCGTTTGGAGACTAAAGGCTCATCTCTGAATTAACATGCGCCTAAGTGTTGTATTAACACGTGAGCGGATCTTAGTGCTGCCGAAGGATGGCAGCGTTCGCAGGAATTACATGGCTTTCCTGTGTGGTCACAAACCTCTTTTCTCAAAATCTAGTTCAGATGAGTTGGCGATGCAGGATCACTGTTGACAGGAAAAGTGGGCATACAGGAGAAATTAATATTCAAGCTGCAATTTTAAGAAGTCACTCTATCACTGGGATGCTCCTCTTCAGAAATAGCTTGTTACTCTGGACATTATTGGAGACACTGCTGTGAGGAATGTGTGTTTATTAAAGTCCCCATTTGCATCGGCTGCTCTTCAGTTCTTGAAGCTTTTGTCATTCTCAAATAATGACAAAAATGCAGCAGACAGTTAGTCATATTCTTTACTTTGACATATTTTCCAGGCTAGTACCATGAATTAAAAAAATTAAAATCAAAATTTTGGACCATTTTTGGACCTTCAAATAAATTAAACATAATACGTACAGCGACCATATATTTTTGTGGCTTTTCAGTTGCCATTTTTATAGGATGGATTTGAAAATCGAGTCATATTGCAAACACATTCAATTCCCCCTGCATACAAAGTTATATACTCTTGAACAGACCTGGGCAAATTACGGCCTGCGGGCCACATCCGGCCCGCGAGATGATTCAATCCGGCCTACGACTTGTAGGGCATAAGTTCCTGAGTGTGTAAAAAAATAAAAAAAATAAAAGTAAGTCTCAGGCCAAGTAAGTCTCTAGCCCATTCCTTTGCGGAGTTATGGTTGTTTTTTTGTTTTTTTTAAGAAATGTAAGAAATTACCAGAATGCTCACTCCAGCCACTAGGGGGCTGCTTAAATAAAATCGAAGGAAAGAATTCCACACGTGTCCAGCAGAGGGCACTGACATGATAGATCAGGATATAAACAACACATTGGCTACAGTGCTGTCAGGCTCATTATTATTCATTTATTGAAAAAAGTTTCCTCAATAGTATTTTCTCAATCAAAACATATTATAATTTTGGAGCTTTTGTTTATGGACTCTGGCAATACCTTTTCCCCCCTTGGGAAAGTTTACTTGGAGACCCCTGCTAAGTTTGAAGAAAGCACAGAGGTGCTTTCAGTGCGATGGTAGAAGTTAACGAGTACAACAAGTTGAATAACCTAAATAACGATGCACACACATGCACGTCTTTGACTTGATATGGCTAAATATTTACAGAAAATAATAGTCTTCCTAAATACCAGTATCAGATATTCAAAATACATAAGTGTGTAAAGTACAATAGGATAAAGTTGCAGAATAAGTTCGACTTGTTGGTGTGGCCCTCCGACCCAATTCAGGCTCCTTATGTGGCCCCTTATGAACATGTATTGCCCACCCCTGCTCTTGAATGAAAATGCAAGAAATGAATGTAATCACTTCGCAAACTTTGAGCACGTTTACATTTATATATTCGAAGATGAGTGCTGTATATTTTTGTAATAGTCAGTAATTACACTGGTCGGTGTTTTATGAAGTGGATTAAAAACGGACTATAAGACTATGAAAGGAAAGGATTACTGTTGCATGCTACAGCATCCATCTCCAAAGAGTTAAACCCGAAAAAGCCGGAGGAAAAAGTGATGTGGCCTCCACTTCAGCTCTGCACCAGGATTATTTATTCCTCTGCGTCGACTTGTGGGATCTGAAGTATGCGAGTCTGCCCTGCCAACAGAACCCTAGCACAGAATCCTTCACACAGGAGCAGAGAAGAGTGCCATGTCACGTCGACCCGTAATAACCGCAGTGGCCTCGCAGACTATCATCTCGACCTCAATGAAATAATACGCTGCGATGTCTCGGTGTGTAATTAAAAGCTTTGTCTCTCCTTTTAGGTTGGCCGAGAGACTGAGGGAGCAGCCCGTCGAGCACTACACAGCCCCGCCCACGCGTCCCGGGACGGCGTCTAACAGGGGAGGTCCCGCCGTACCCAGCCACAAACCTACAGCCCTCTCCCTAGACCCCGAAGAAGACGAAGAAGGGCCAGCGTTTGGACTCGCAGGCAGGCCACCCACATGCCAAGACGTGGTCGCTCCCGGTCCCCCTAGCCCGGCCTCGGTACCCGCCCACTGCCCCAGAACGGAGCCGGAGCCGGGCGAGGGACCCGTGGACAAAGGACAAGGGGCAGAGCAGCAGCCGGTCATAACATCGTCCCACATGGAGATAGGGCCAAGCAGTATGGAGGCGCAGCGGCCGCCCTCTCCGCAGTTCTCTCCTCAGAGGCTCAGCGACAAACCTCCTGCCTCCCTGAACGAAGACGCCAACGCCAACAGGTAGAAAGCTCAGTTTGACTCGTTTGTGCTTTAAAATGGCTGTTTTGCGTCGTACAAAGGAGCGTGTCGAGACCCATGTGAGCGCCATCGACTGCCACTGAATTCAGTTTGCAGTTTGTCCCATCTCCAAGTCTGTTGATTCGGGAGTAATTGACATCATCTGTGCTATGCAGAGTAAGAGGTCTCCGGCGGGCTGTGGAAAAGGAGAGCTGCCAGTTGCAATGATGGAGTAAATTGATGTTTTGAATGCCAGCGCCACGAGAGGCAAAAATAGAAAAGTTATGGTTTTAGGTTTACACTTGGCAGC
Source organism: Proterorhinus semilunaris (assembly GCA_021464625.1). Lineage (NCBI taxonomy): Eukaryota > Metazoa > Chordata > Actinopteri > Gobiiformes > Gobiidae > Proterorhinus > Proterorhinus semilunaris. Next base: position 11,535,034 of record CM038351.1, on the reverse strand, counting down.
ATCAAGTCTGGGAGTGAAATGAGTGGGTCTGTAACAATGTTTTGAAAGTCAGTATTTGTTTGTCTGCTCTTCATTCAAAAGACAATGACACATATTTTAACTAGAACTAGAATTTCAGACTGGCTGGTTAACTATTATTTAGACCTTATTCAATTATTGCAGTGACCCTTGTCATTGCTCTCAAGCTCCATTTAAGACTTAAGTATGAATAGAGAAAGGAAGCTCCTTAATTGTTTGAGGGTTGGAGTTGTGAGGGTTTTAAGTGTATTATATTTAAATTTGCTGGTTTGATAATTATGTTGCGCAAGTGTCATGTCCATACTAGGGCTGAACGATATAGACACAATTTCATATCTCGATATTCATGCCAATTATCTCTATCGATACGATATAACTATGGGTTTGGTGAAAACTAAAACATTTTCGGAAAAATAAAATCATAATACAAAAGAGTGCAGTTTTATTGATGAAAATCTATATCTTGCTTTTTCGATTTTAATATTTTGAATGTTCATCTCTCGATATCGATACGATAACGATATATCTTTCAGCCCTAGCCCTAGTATTTTATTGGACCGGCTTTAGCTTGGATCACAGCTGCTTTTTCACCAAGGTCTTTTATTGTTGATGGGAGAGTCAAACCACTGCGCAAACCTTCTCCAGCACATCCCAAATATTTTCAATGGGGTTAATGTCTGGACTTTGTGGTGGCATAATCCATGTGTGAAAATGAGGTCTAATGCTCCTTGACCCACTCTTTCATAATTTGAGCCCAATTAATCCTTAGTGACTCAGTTGAGGTACTTTAAAGGCACTCACTGCCTTATGAACACAGTTTTCCTAATTCCACGTTGTTGCAGCAGCTGAACTAAACAAAAGTGAGCTCTAAAATGTTTTTCTTTCCTTATTTTAGATTCGAACCTGTGGTGGAAACCCAGAATCCCGCGGTGAAGAAAGTTCCCATTCGGATCGTCCACTCGGAGGGAGCGGCAGAGAAGGAGAACTGTCCCTTTCTGAGGCACCCCGACCCCACACCGCCAGAGGCCCAGACTGTGGCCACGCTCGGCAGTCTCAGCGCCGGGGGGCAAGACTCTGTCTTCTGCGCTTTCACGAGGCAGAAAGAGCAAGACGTCAGACCCCAAAACCAGCCGCAAAAGGACGCTTACATTAACACTGTCAGAGACCACAATATGAACGCAGACGAACAGGGGAATAACAATAACAAACCCGCTGACAGCTCATCGGAGGAGCAGAAGAGGGCGGACCTGGCGCGGGACATCATGGGCAAAGACAAGTCCCTGGCCGAGATCCTGGACCAGAGCCGCATGAGGACCACCATGGACCTGATGGAGGGGATCTTCCCACAGGGGGGGCAGCTCATCGACGGGGCCCACCAGAGGCGCAAGGGCCCGGTCAAACAGCCTGCACCCAGACCTCAGGACAACAGGTCAGTCATTTTCTGGCATGATGTATGTTGGACAGAAATAACTTTTGGGTCGCCACAAGGGATTAAAAGAAATACAGCTTTTTCATATTCATCCCTATATAAAAATCACACTTAATCGCATAAGCATAGCATTGCAAAAAATCCTTTTATATTTTAGAAGAATATAAGAAGAGTTAGATGCTGAACAATGTTTTTCCCCTTATGACTGTAGCTGAAACACATTTTAAAATCCAGAGCTGCTGCTATGATGATATTTAGGGCTGATTTGAATTTTTTCTTCTTTTTTTTTTACCCTAATTAAAGGATATGAAGCTACTGCTAACCACCACAGCCCTTTTTCACCACAGCGTAACCACATTCAGTTCTACTAAAGCAAATGTTAGAGACTTTCAAAAAAGCATTTACTCAAGGCTTCAGGTAATTGTACCTAAACAAAACATCATCATATGTCGTTATCCCTTAACCAAAAGCCAATTGTCTACAAAATGCCTGGCAAACATTTTTTTATTTTATTCATCCAGGATACATTTTTAAAGAGTGTCCTGGCCAAGATGCAGGGGAACAAGTTTTCTCACAAGTTACAGTTGTACACACATAATCACAAATACACATTGCATAATGAAATCAAGATAATACACTCAGATATATATCAGTCTATCTCTGTTTTGTAGTTTTGTGTTATAAATGTCTTAAGGGTCCATACTTGTGTACTGAGGTTAGTTTGATAAGACCTACTTAAAGCTACTCTAAGCGATCCCGTTTTGCCGTCCCAGCAACATTGCCACACTCGCAAACAGCAGAAGACTTTGTGCCGCAGACAGAGACCGGCGCCGCCCTCACCTCGCAGCACACACCTCACCCACGCATGCACCATGTAAACACAAACATGTGAACAAGAGATTGCAAATGTTTGAACAGAAGATGCAGCGGCTACCAAATTAGCATTATGACAGAAGTTTAAAATGGATCGTGAACTGATAAACATCTGACCGACCTGCTCTGATGCTGCTGAACTCCTCATTAAATGTCAGTTTGTTTAATAATCATATATATCTATAGGGAGCTGTCAGGTCTTTTTCCTCCTTATGATCACAAAGCACCGGGGACTGAGGCGTTCAAGGGCCGAGTGAGGGGAGGCAGGTGTGGAGCAGAGCAGGGTTCACTACTCCACCTACTGACGAAAAAATGCAAAAAGACATCACTTAGGGCAGGTTTAATAACTAATTTTAATGTAAATCATAGTGTTTTTAAATTCACATGTCGATGCAACCGAGTTATTATTAATCAAATGTCCTCATTGTGTAATTACAGGGAGAAGGAGGAGAACATGGGTGCCGTTACCATGGTGACCAGTGCCACCTACTACAGCACGTCTGCCCCTAAAGCTGAGCTGCTCATCAAGATGAAGGACATGCCGGAGGAAGAGGTGGACTCGGAGGAGGAGCTGGACATGGACCTGGCCAACAAAAAGGTGCCGCACATCTACAAGTTAGAGTCAACTATGAACTTCTGCTTTTATTTCTTCTACCTGACTGGACCCCTAAAGAGCAGGGGCCTCCAAACCTTTTTACACCAAAGTAATATTTGGACACAATTAATTTCCTCTTTATACTTTATTACGTTTTACGTTAATGTTTGCAGATTGTGTTCAATATGTACCGCCTGTGTCTGACATTGCAATTTCTTTTCATATTTTGCAGCAAGAGCTGATCGACAGCCTGACTAAGAAGCTGCAGGTTTTGCGAGAGGCGCGGGAGAGTCTTCAGGAGGACGTCTTGGACAATAACGCTCTGGGGGATGAGGTGGAGGCTCAGGTGCAGCTGGTCTGTAAGCCCAATGAGCTCGATAAGTTCAGGATGTTCGTGGGAGACTTGGACAAAGTGGTGTCTCTGCTCCTGTCGCTGTCGGGACGCCTGGCCCGAGTGGAGAACGCCCTCAACAGCCTGGAGGAGGATGCTACCCCTGAAGAGAGGGTCAGTGATTTATTACACTGGTTTACAACAAATTTGGTGTCTGACCTTTTGTGAGCTGATTTGGGACAATGTTGATGTGCTGAATCCAGAAATCACATTGTTTTTTCTCAATCTTCTTTACCCCTCGGTCAAATTTTGCAGAGGGGTATTATCTTTATAATTTCTTACGTCCTGGTGCCCGTCTTTCCACATTAAGGGGGGATACTTGGGTTGTTTGTATACATAATTTGCATTTGTGCATATATTTTGGCACACACAACCTTATTTCAGATGAAAACTACTCAAATAAAGCAACCCCAATATAAAAATGTATCAAATTTAGTGGAAAATCTTCTTTTTTTTTTTATCCACTTAGCACAAAAAACGTGTAGTACCCATTTCCCACATCTCTTTTATGTCTCTTTTTTTCTTGTTTTACATCCATCCATCCATCCATTTTCTTCCGCTTTATCCGGGGCCGGGTCGCGGGGGCAGCAGTCTCAGCAGAGATGCCCAGACTTCCCGATCCACGCACACCTCTTCCAGCTGTTCTGGGGGGACCCCGAGGCGACACCAGGCCAGCACGGAGACATAGTCCCACCAGCGTGTCCTGGGCCTTCCACGAGGCCTCCTCCCAATAGGACATGCCTGGAACACCTCCCGAGGGAGGCGACCAGGAGGCATCCGATACAGATGCCCTAGCCACCTCAGCTGGCTCCTTTCGACGTGGAGGAGTAGCGGCTCGAGTCCGAGCTCCTCCCGGGTAACTGAGCTCCTCACCCGATCTCGGAGGGTGCGCCCAGCCACCCTGCGAAGGAAACTCATTTCGGCCGCTTGTATTCGCGATCTTGTCCTTTCGGTCATTACCCAAATCTCATGACCATAGGTGAGGGTGGGAACGTAGATCGATCGGTAAATCGAGAGTTTTGCCGCTTGGTTCAGCTCCCTCTTCACCACAACGGTCCGATACAGCGACCGCATCACTGCTGACGCCGCACCGATCCGTCTATCGATCTCACGCTCCATCCGTCCCTCACTCGTGAACACGACCCCGAGATACTTGAACTCCTCCACTTGAGGCAAGGACACCCCACCGACCTGAAGCGGGGAAGCCACCTTTTTCCGGTGGAGAACCATGGCCTCAGATTTGGAGGTGCTGATCCTCATCCCGGCCGCTTCACACTCGGCTGCAAACCGCCCCAGTGCGCGCTGGAGGTCCTGATTTGAGGAAGCCAACAGAACAACATCATCTGCAAACAGCAGAGATGAGATTCTGAGGTTCCCAAACCGGACACCCTCCGGCCCCTGGCTGCGCCTAGAAATTCTGTCCATAAAAGTAATGAACAGAACCGGTGACAAAGGGCAGCCCTGGCGGAGCCCAACACGCACCGGGAACAGGTCTGACTTACTGCCGGCAATGCGAACCAAGCTCCTGCTACGGTCATACAGGGAACGGACAGCCCTTAGTAGAGAGCCCCGTACCCCATACTCCCGGAGCACCCCCCACAGGGCACCACGAGGGACACGGTCGAACGCTTTCTCCAGGTCCACAAAGCACATGTGGACTGGTTGGGCGAACTCCCACAAACCCTCGAGCACCCGATGAAGGGTATAGAGCTGGTCCAGTGTTCCACGACCAGGACGAAAACCGCATTGTTCCTCCTGAATCCGAGGTTCGACTATTGGCCGGATCCTCCTCTCCAGCACCCTGGAATAGACCTTACCAGGGAGGCTGAGAAGTGTGATCCCTCTGTAATTGGAGCACACTCTCCGATCCCCCTTCTTGAAGAGAGGGACCACCACCCCGGTCTGCCAATCCAGAGGCACTGTCCCCAACCGCCACGCGATGTTGCAGAGACGTGTCAGCCAAGACAGCCCTACAACATCCAGAGACTTAAGGTACCCGGGACGAATCTCATCCACCCCCGGGGCCTTGCCACCGAGGAGCTTTCTAACCACCTCGGTGACTTCAGCCTGGGTGATGGACGAGCCCCCCTCCGGGTCCCCAGCCTCTGCCTCCTCATCGGGAGACGTGACGGTGGGATTGAGGAGATCCTCGAAGTACTCCTTCCACCGCCCGACCACCTCCCCAGTCGAGGTCAGCAGCCCCCCACCCGCACTGTAAACAGTGTTGGTGAAGCACTGCTTCCCCCTCCTGAGGCGCCGGATGGTTTGCCAGAATCTCTTCGAGGCCGACCGATAGTCCTCCTCCATGGCTTTCTTGTTTTACAGACTTGGTCTTAATTTTTATACACAGGGTTCAAAATATTGTGCAGCCTAATTGTTTGTAACATTACCCTATGTTTATGTTACTATTACACATATAGTAAGGTAAAAACAATTTGCAAAACATGCTCATTAATCTCCATGTACTGAAATGTGTATTACTTTTTATCTCCAGCGCACCTTGATTGAAAAAAGGAAGTTGCTGATCCGGCAGCACGAAGACGCCAAGGAGCTCAAAGAAAACCTGGACCGGAGGGAGCGCGTGGTCTACGACATTTTGTGCAACTACCTTCAGGAGGAGACGCTCACGGACTACGAGCACTTTGTCAAAATGAAGTCCGCGCTGATCATCGAGCAGCGCAAACTCGAGGACAAAATCAAACTGGGCGAGGAGCAGCTCAAGTGTCTGCTGGACAGTCTTCCCATTGAACAGAGGCTTAACTTGTGAACAAAATGGACTGACTGGTTTTGTGTTTTTTTTAAAAAGGACTGCCTTTCTGGACTTTGCTCCGAGTTGCAATGTGGCCTCGCGTCCACTAGAGGGAGACACGCATGACAATTTAGCAGTGGTTTAAGTTGCTTTTACACCTCTCACCTTCCCCATTTAAGGCCTGTGATAAAAAAGGAGACTAACATGAATCAACGACTCATTTTGATTTGATTTGAGTTGCAATACACCCTTGGGTCCACTAGAGGGAGACACAGATGAGATTTTAAGTGGTGTTCAAGCCTTAATTTCTTATTAAATACTACAGTTTTAAAGAGACCCAATTTTTTATATGTATGTTGGGTCTGAGTTGCAATACAGTTTTTGCCAGAGGTTTATTTTTTCCCCCTAAATTGTAAGAATAAAATCTGCGATATTAAAATAAAAGAGAGACCCAAGAACTGATTTTTTTTGCAATACAACCTATTGCCCTGTAGAGGCTTGGTTTGCTAATACTGAGCATTTTAGGATCAAATACTACTAGTAAAAAGATCCACCTCTTATTTGATTTGCAATACGGCCTTGTGTCCAGCAGAGGGGGCTCTAGATTTAAACATTGCTGCTTCGAGGAGCTTATTCCTTTACAGTCTGTTTCCACCTCGTTACAAAATTGGGTCAAAGTTTATCAATTACTTTACTTGAGGCAACACACCTTGATGAAAAATGCTGTTTTGTCGAGCGCCAACCAACCACTGCGACGTTTTGTCTTTTACTTAACCCCCATTCTCCTTTTGTTTTAATATTTTTTTTATGTTGTATTTAGTAATTTATTGTAGCCTTTTCAATCTGTGCAGGAGAGGACAGTATTTTGTCTGTAACTGATTTGCTATTTCAGCTTCTAGTATTTATCAAGATTCAAGTCCACATTGTTACAAAACGATCCATAAAATCTGGCCACGTATTTCAGTATACGCAAATAATGTTTAAAAAAAAAAAAATAGTGGCCTTTTTTGTTGTTTTTTACTCAAATTATTGTGCCCTAAAAGAAGAAACGTTTCGATATTTTTGCGTCGATGGAGACCGGATGATTGTGCGTGTTGTTTTTACCAGCACTTGTACCACTCGGAGCACTCGTGAAGTCAGAAGTGCCTCGTGTGGGAGGAGAGGTCACAATAATAATGTTTGGTCTTTTGATTCACGCCCGCTGCATGTTGTGTTGTTTTTAAGTTTGCGTCACGGGCAGAAAACCATGAAAACTCGCCGAGAAGTCGGAAGTGTGTTTTTGTTGTTGCGTTTTCCACAGTGCCGAGTGAACGCTTTAGTTTTGTTTAAGAATATACTAACTGTACAATAAATCACAAGCTCCAACAAGTCCTCTCAATCTGCTCAATAATGTCACACAGAACGAATGTCACGTCTATTCAAACCGTTCACTTTCATCTCATCAAGGAAACGTTCAAACCATCTTTCTTTCTTTTTAGCCCGAAGGCTTTATTGGACAGGACGGGGTGAACGGGGAGAGAAACGAGCAGACTGACGGTCAGGGGTCGGAGCACATCGTCATCCATTTTGATTAATTCATTTTAAAGAGCCTGTTCTTTTAAATATCCTCCATGGAACCCGTTGAATGTACTGTTGTTTCCTCGGGCAGGGGTTCAGTGCAAATGGCAGCTTGCCGGACCAGATTTGTGTCGAGAAAGCTCTGCTCAGCTCCAGAGTCAACCAGGGCTTGAAGCAGCAGGGGAGATGTGGGCGAATAGGACAGTTTCTCAGAAAATGTTCATTAACCAGAGAAGTCCCGCTGAGATTCCCTTATGAGGTCGATAAACCTTTAGGCAAGTTTGTTTGCAGAGCACAATTCATACACAAGGCAATTCAAAGTGCTTCACAGTTGCATAAAATTACAAGAAAACGGATCAAATCAATCATTAAACATCAACATAAAGTTAATCAATTACAGTAAAAGGCAAGAGTGCAGATAAAATACTTTCAGTTTTCATCTGCTCGGGTAAAAAGAGCCGTTTTCAGCCTGGATTTGAACATTGTCAGAGTTGAGGCCTGTCTCACATCCTCATGAAGACTGTTCCAGATTTTAGCTGCATGAAACTGAAACGCAGCCTCACCGTGTTTATTATTGACTCTGGGAACCACTAGGAGACCCCTCCCTGAAGTTCTCAGGGCCCGAGATGGTTCATACGGCTCTGAGATGTCAGAGATAGACTTTGGTGCTAAACCGAATTCTATTCTCTGAGTGACAGGAAGCCAGTGCAGAGACGGGAGCACTGGACTAATATGGTGGTATTTCCTGGTTCTTGTCAGGACTCGAGCAGCAGCGTTCTGGATGTACTGCAGCTCTAACAGCTCGTTTAACCTTATTTTATCTCCTAGACCTGGTCTAGAGAGGATCTTATTGTACAGGTTTAGATTCGGGGAAGCCAGACCAACCAAAGGAAACTCATGACATATTTGACATATATTCTTGGCAAAATCCGATCATTATTTATTATTTAGCATAATGATACAATATGCATTTGTATTTTGCCCTTTACCGGCTACACTTGTCAAAACCTTTTAATGACAACAATGATTCAGCACTCAATATTTGCCATCCTTGACAAAAACGGGCTAACCCAGGACTAATTTCCGTATTTACACAAACGGGAATGTATCAAGTGCGAACTATCGAGTTTGTCGGTGGATATTGCACAACCTGTGAGTTTTCACCTGACCCACTGCATCCAATGAAATGTGTTTTCTTATCCGTGATTAGCATCTTGCTCAGTGTCACTCATTAACTTCACTGGCCCCTTCCTGATCTTTAAAAATGTGGTTACAACATTTAAACATTGGCTCCACTAACGCAATTCATAAGATTTAATAAATCAGCTCACATTATGACACACGAGCTCGCAGTCACGCTATCATTTTATCTAATCCTTTCACAAGGACATTGGGCATTTTAATGTCTACTCATCTGCACCGTCTTGATAACAAATTCTGACCTGTTTTCCGAATCAGTTTTTAAATTATTACCCACTGAGTGACTTGTCATGTCATGTGAAACCAACACTATATTCAGTAGCACATTTATGTATTTATTTAAGATGGGACGGTGCATATTAATTAACATGAGTCCTCAGGGTTCACATGTAAATATGTCAGAGTTTGCCACAATGGCTAATTTCCATCTATAGTCCCAGGGCAGGTTCTCAGACAGGAAAGGCCACAGAACAACAAGCACAATAGACATGAAAGGTTAGTAAAAAATAAGACCGGAAATTAACACAGACATTATAAACAAGGCAACACAGACAAATAAAATAAAACACATAAGAGATTTTAAACACTATTGGTAAAAAAAACCTACATGTTTACACTGTTCACAGGTTTGATTGTCCAGGAGCCAGAGTTTTACTGATCTAGTGAAGGTTCTCAGTGTTGGGAGAGTGTTCCCGGTGAAAAGCTCAAGATGTTTTCCTGAAAGGAGCAGCACAATCTCCTCTGCTTTGGGCTCGTGCGCCTACACCGTCTTTTACATTATGAGAGTTGGCAGCTTAAATGGTACGTGTTGGCTGATAATATGACAGGAGTGCGTTTTACTCCACCCTTCACAAGTTGGACAAGTTGGAAAATGGACAATCATTAACCACCGCTCTGTGAAGACTGACTGCACCTGCCGTAAGTGCCTCAAAAGGACTCCTGTATTCTCAAACAGTGGAACAATATTTACCTGAAGGGAGTTTTTCCATAAATCTTTGTCTTTATCACGGAAGATGAAGAAACTGCCCTGTGTGAGCGCACAGAAAGAGGAAGGCAGGTAATGTGATTTTAAAAACAACAGATGGCACTTTATTTATTAGTATTTAGTCTTGTTCAATGTGCATTCTGGTTATTCTGGGAAATGCTGGGCTTACTTGACTGTTAAACAAAAAGCTAATAATAATCTTTAATAGTAATGAATGCTTTTACTAATTCCATGACAAAACTGATATAATGACTTGTAGTTCAAAATAAGGTGCGATTGAAACCTTTAACCACATCGGAGTTCAAATGCCTTTAATTGCTTGACTGTTGTGCAGAAAAGGTAAATGATCAATACCAGTAAGGGACGTCAAGAGCCTCGACATCGCAATGACACTTTCTTTTCAACAGATCAGATTTCCCATCATAAAAAACTGGGACATAAAAAAAAAAGAAATGTTTTTCCTTCGACGTTGAAAGGCAAAACTGTTGCTTGTAAACGTTTAAAGTGAAGTAAATGGGCCAGTCAGCAGCATTCAGGGGAGTTTTGAGTTTCTTAATTGGTTATGGAAACTTAGTCATTACGTTTCAGGTAAAAAATAAATAAATAAATAAAAACGCTACTTTGGGATTAACACTAGAAAAAATTGGGATACACGGTCGGTGCAGAATATGTATAAAAATGGGACAAATCAATTGTTTTGGAGAAATTCATAGTGACCTGGGACAGAGGGCTCAAAACTGGGACTGTCCCGGGTAACTTGGAACACTACTTTGTCAAAACATGGTTAATTTAAACATAACTTCACAAATAGAGATTAGTATTGCTTTGTTACAACCACATATATGTTTCAGTGAAAGGAGATGCCATATTATAAACACTCAATTTAGCATATTTTGAATTTCATTTCATTTCATTTTATTTATTCTTTTTCCATGGTAATGCAATATAACATGTGTACAATAATCCAAGAAACACAACAATAATACATTTCATGAAAAGAAGAACAGGAGTAGGATGAAGAAAAAATCTTATAAGCTCCTACCCCATTCTAAAAAAAAACTTTACAAATTAGATGGCCTCACAAGTAACAATAGCCCAAACCAGATGTTATCAACTTTTTATAATTTATAATAGGACTATGATGAATTCGCGTTTTACGTGTAGTTAAAGGGGCTGTACCAATGTTTCTGCTGTTCATTGTGTTCGCTGACATTTGTGGAGAGACTGCTCTAATGGAGGCTAATGTTACTGTGCTGCTTTACTCACTAAACGCTGTGTAATATGGTCGTGAACAAATCCCTGCTGTGAATTGTGATGTTAGGAAAGTTAGGGATAGGGATATTCAGTTTGAAGATCTGAAACATTTGGTACAGGGCCATAAGCAAGGCCGTGGGAACCCAGGGTGCTGAAGCTGCTGCAGCACCCCCTGGTGGATAGTTTGTGTATTGCAAGTAATATTTGTAAATGGGAAATAAGCACAGGAAAAGCGTTTTTGGGGGCAATCTTGTCCCTCAGCACCCCCTAACCAAAATACGTTCACACGGCTCTGGCCATAAGGTTGTTCCATGTCTCCCCTGTTTTGGCTAACGCTAGTGTATGAACCAACAAAATGGCGGACTTTGGACATAACGTTTATCCCGGACTAGTAACACATTTTGTTTCTTCGTTACCAGGCCTGATGCCGGAGGGTGCCACAGATGTCTGGATTAGCTTGTATGCGAGTTGTCGGCCCCTTCCTCTTGGGACACGATGTTGTACATAGCCAACACGGCCCACTGGCAGTTCCTCGCGCTCATTTCGGGGTTCCTGGCCTGGATCCTCACATTGTCAACCACCGGGCTCCACGAATGGCGCATATGGTTCGTCGATAACACGACCGTCATCAACTCCGGCGTGGCCTGGATCGGCGTTTGGAGGGCGTGCTTCTACAGCCACGTGCTGTCTGAAATCGAGTTCTGCCAGAGCATGAGTATATCCGAGTCGTTTTTGCCCGTTGAGATCAAGGTAGCGCAAGTGCTGATGATGCTCGCCGTGATTGTCGGCTTGATCGGGAACATGGCCGGTGCCAACGCGATGAGAATGGCGTACTTCTCAATGGAAAATCGTAGCAAAATTAGGTTTGCTTTTCTCCTTGCTGGGACTTTATATTTTTTGGCAGGCGTCATCGCTTTGCTGCCGGTCGCTTGGAACATGAACTCTGTGCTCCACAACGCCACAATAGCTTTTCCACCGGAGTACCAGTTCCCAGCCGCTCCTGTCCGGCAAAAAGTGGGCAGCGCCATAGGAGTGGGCCTTTTCGCCTCGATTCTAATGCTTTTAAGTGGCCTGGCTTTCTTGTGCTACCGCTATGCCTGGCAAACGCTAAAAGACAGGTCTCCAAAGGCCCCATCGGACTACCCCCACAGTTCCTGGACTCAAACATGCCCACAACAGCCCAATAGAGCGAACAAGGGGAAGGATAATCCAGCTTTTCATTTGGAAGAAGTGTCGTGATGGAGAGGAATAAGAGGCTTGTGTTTTTAACCACAATCGGCATGGGATGAATTGGGACTATTGCTAAATACACAAGCATAAAGGATATTGGATTTCTATGTTTTTCAGTTACCAAAAAAACTATGGATTACTCCTTTTTGAATTGTGAAATGCGAGTAATGATTTGTTATGCAAAAACAAAAAAGTTGGTTGGTTTCTAATCCGACCTTTGTATTTTGTCGAGCTTTCAACCATGAAAGCTTTAAACGTCACATCGCATCTCAATACTCTTTTGTCCGTGAAAATGTCCAATTAATCTTACGTATAAAAGTGTAAGTCAGTGATTTCACTAGGAATAATTTCTGTCCTTCAGACAGGGTTGTAAAAAAATCCGTCATGAGCCATTTTTATCCGTCATTAATTAAACTCTCATCATAAGCATTTTTTTTTTAAGAAATGTATATACCCTGCTATGTAGAGGCTGCATTTGTGAGGTTGCAGGATAGATTGATCTAAACTAAACAAACAACTATTCGTGTTCCATGACTCTGTTCAGATCATGGAACACGATTTCTGCAACAGAAATGTGTATAAACTCGTGTCTAAAGTCTCAGAGGAGGACGACTTATTCAGAGCATCATCTGCTCATCAATATTAAGGCTCATACAAATATAAAGTGGAGCTTATTATTTGCACTTTCTCCATTTTAACGTAATGCTTAAGAAACAGTGGGCGATCGAGGCCATATTTAGGCTAGCAGTTCCTATCGTGTGTCTTTGAAGCTGCTCCGGATTGCTGCCCAATCCTTCTGCTACTGCTGCCTCCACGCACCACGCTTCTTCCCTCTCTCCCCTCTCTTCTCTCTCGGTCAGTGGCGCAAAAAGGGCATATGCAATGTATGCCTTGCATATGGGCGCCGAAAGGAAGGGGGGGCGCCGAAAGGACGGGGCGAGAGAGAAAAAAATATTTAAATATAGTCGGACTCGGCGCGAAAGGAACAGCGGCGCCCCATAGCGTCAACGTGCTTATTTTGCGTCACACAAGTCACTGCTGGAGGGGGGCGGAGGGAGGCGTGTAGGATTGACAGAGGGACAGTTTGTGAATGCACGACCGCGGGACGTAAGCGCGGCCTGCGGGTAAACTGTTTCAGAGCGCGGCTCTGGGAAAACGCTCCCAGCGCCAGCGCTGTCCCGGGCCATAGGAGAGTAAAAGGCGCGCGGGGTCCGTGAGTGACGAGGCGGCTACAGGAGCCCCGTCACTCACATCTTCCACCTGTTCGCTCAGCTCCGCTCTGGGCCGCCTCCGAACGGCAGCGACATCACCGCACACTGTCTCCTCCTCAGCCCGCCCCGGTCATCTCCACCTCTGCTGCTGCTCCACGAGGAGCTCAAAGTGCAAGCAAAACGCCTCTTTAACAAAAACACGCGTTTTTGCGCGTGTTTTTGTCTCCCCTCTTGCGCGCGCGCGCGAGAGAGAGAGAGGGGCAGAGCAGAAGTTACGTGAATGAGAGCAACAGAAGCTTAATCGGCCCGTGAAAAGTTTTTTTTTTTTTTTGTGATATACTCCATAGACCAGTGGTCGGCAACGTCCGGCCCGGGGGACAATTTTTGCCCGTTGCCAATATTTTTTGGCCCGCCAGAGCCAAAAAAAAAAAAGCCTAACAGAGACTTAATTGTTCTTTATCCGCAAATGTTTTGCCCCTGATATTTGCTTGTGTTTAGCACAACACCATTCCACTGTCTAACTTCTAGGTTAAATTGTGGTTTGTCCCGATCCTCATACTTTACCTCTGATACACGCATTTGAGTGCCTTCACACGCCACACTCCTCATATCACACGCTCAGCCAAAAAATATCCCTGACTTTTAAAGACGTTTAAAAAAACGATCTCTTCTGGTTAGATGAGCTATGGTTAGTCAGTCTTACATAAATAAATACACACGGCTGTAATTGTTAAGAGACAGTCCTAGAAACCTTCCTGCCGTTGTTTCATCTGTGCGCAGTAAGAGGGGGTATTTTAAAAAAAAATATTGGCCCGAAGCCAACCCAATTTGGGGGGGGCGCCGCCGGCTGTGTGTCTGCATACCCCCCAGAAAGTGGGTAGTTGCGCCCCTGCTCTCGGTCCTTCGTGTGTTTATCCAAATCCACGTGCTCTCAGCTCCGATGTGAGATCCATCGCGGCAATAAAAAGCTTTTTATAGATATCCATCAATCCATTAAAATGACGGATTTTTTGGTTCATGTAATCTCTGGTGTAAGCACAAGATAAGAAAATATTTCTAGTGCGGGAGTGTGTGCTATTAGGGCCAAAGCAATAGGACCAACAATTCCAGCCAGAAAAGTGAGAGCTAGCCTATATTTCTGGCTCAATTGATGTTTGATTGATTGTTTTATCCATGCTTTATGGATACACCCTCATCAAAAACCTGGAGTGGTGTTTGTTTCACTTGTTGTAGAAATCCTGCAATCAGTCTGTCTCCTTATTCTGCGCTCAAAACGCCAGCCCGCACTCTGGAGTTCGCCACCAGGAGATTTCCATTAAATCCATAATTGAACAAAATTATGTTATTTACTGAAATACGTAATTTTAGGTTATACCACAACAAATCTAAAGGCTAAGGGGTATAGAGCAGTTGGAAAAGCCAGCATAAAACATGATATAAAAGTTATGACTGGGCCCTCAGGTCTAGGCACTGGTGCACTGGGCACCTAAGCAAATGCCATGGTGTATAATTCATGTTTAAAGGCAAGGAAGTCATTGCCAGCTTTGTGGAGTCATCCTTGTGGTCATAAACTCGTACAGTCACCCAGAGTTCAGCCTGAAGTGTGTGTAAGTGTGTCATAATAAACGTTATCTTAACATCATCCTTGACCAGTGTTTCTCTGTAAAGCACAGCATTATCCTGACCTGGGCCCGTCCCAGCGCAGAATCGGGACCGGGGAGGAGGGAACTGGAGACTAGGGATGGGGTGGGGTGGGGGGGTTCTTTCTGCTCATGTGACCCAGTGGGAGGCTGACGAGAGCAGGCATGTGCACCTCTCCGGAGGCGTCCAGCGGCTCTGGAACAAAAGGCCCTCTTCAGATCGGCAGCATCTCTCGCTCAAAAACACACAAGTCCCACGAGTGGATGAACCGTGGACCGCTCTGACCGCAGCACGGGGGCAGCCAAACCACTTCTGGGACACTTCACTAGTGGGCACCGCTGCCCTAGTTGGAGTCAGTTTGTCTTTTGACACATGGCTATTTGAGTTTGGTTCATTCACTTGATGGACACTTGCAATTTTCTTTGACTCATTGCAATGATGAAGTGGATAAGGTGAAAAATACTTCAAACATTAATAATTGATTGTTATTAACTGTTTTTTTTTTTTTTTTTCATAGGATTTGGTGCCTAATCACTGCGAGAAAGAGATACAGTAGATAGGACTTACCGCTTTCTCCCACTTATCATCAGCACCAGGGTTTATGCAGGCACAAGCAAGTCAAATGTAATGTTTTTAATGCCCGAATAATATATTTTAATGCCAAAAATATGTGGTCAACTTCAGCCCAAACTGCCACTGAATATGTTCATAGTTTTGGTATGTTGATGAACTTATACAGTAAAAATTGTTGAGCAATGTCATAATTTTGAATCCAATGTATTGCTTTTTAATGACATTTAAGCCCATAATTTAGGCTTTTTAATGCTTCCCGGAAACCCTGAGAGAAAAGTACAGTCGTAAATCACGTGCTCATTAAAGGGAAGACAAGTTGTGTAATTCATTCTCCCTCTTACCACACGATCCGTGATTCAAATCTGACTCCCACTTCGTCCAATACGAATCCAAATGCAACATTCACAAAGCTAGCAACTTTTTTCAATTACCTATGCTGCTGTGGTCCCCAATAGACGGCCCGTGGACTAAATCAGGGCCCCCAGAGCTCCCATTCGACAGCACCAAGCCGCTCTCTTGTTCCATTTTAAAATTGTACATGTACTTGGTGACAAATGCAGAGTTTAATATTTAGTAGGTAAGTAATTACTTTTATGGAACTAATTGGAAGTTTGTAAAAAAATAAGCACAGATTTATGCAGTCGTCCTCATCTTCTGTGTTTGGACCAAGTACAAAGCAAAAGTAAACATTCCAGAGTGGATCTAGTGTGTTTTTAAATGGTCCATCTCCAGAGCGGACTCTCCCTCTAGTCTTGTTCACTCCCCGCTCTGAGATAAGGCTCATGTGGTTGTACTTTATCTAATCTGGTCCACTGCATCGTCTGCTCGATCAGTCATAAGGCAGCAGCAGATAGGAGAAATATCAGCGGAAAGGGGCATCTAAGGATGTTACTCAGACATACAGAACAAAAGTTTGAGTTTGGTTCTGTTTACAGATGTGTGGGTTTGCAGGGATGTGAGAAAGAACCAATTTAATGACCGATGTTCACTGCACGTTAAACTAGTCTCAAAAACACACGGATTTCAGCACTTTTGACATGGGCCACTTCTACAAAGCTGCAGCTCGTGTGTGGGTTCAATGTACAGTGCTGAGTCTCCATTCAATCAAAAGTGATCCAAGGAAGGAAAAGCTCACCTTTTATTGCTATACAACTATAATGACCTTTATCGTTCAAGGTATCTATTAATGGTTTTGTACAGCCCAATATCACAACAGGAGTTGCCTCATAGGGCTGCACCGAACATTAAGGCAATAAAACAGAGCAGTAAATAAGTCAATGTAAAGTTCAGGTGAATCAAATATTCAGGCAAACATAATGTCCAAATAAGCGTCAGCAGTTGGTGGCGACGAGCAGCCCGGGTGTCCCCCGTCCTTAGACTCTCCAGCACGGCAAGGAAAAACTCAAAAACCCGGTGGGAGAAACGAGAAACCTTGAGGAGAACCACAGAAGGAGAGATCCACTCCCATGGACGGACAGGCTATAGAGGCCCAGGACCGATGGAGTCCCTCGCAGACCGTCCAGTCCTTGTTGTCAACCCAGAAGGCCGGGTTCCTCTGCAGATGTCTTTAGATAAATGGTTAGACTGAAACACCTGACAGACAGGACTCGGGGCTGCTGATAGTCCCTGAACACAGATAAAAGGATTTGGATGTGGTATGTGAGGAGGACATTATCTATCTCTCTATCGGGGAAGGTGTGATTTCTGAAAGCTGAAAATCCTCACGCTGCACTGAGTTTAATGCAGGGGTGTCCAAACTACGGCCCGCGGCCCACTTTTAAATGGCCCGCTGCAAATATGTCCCACATATGAAACAAGCGCTTGACTGCATGTATTTTTCAGTCTTAACGCTCGTTGGCGCTGCAAGGCAGTGGCGCCCGCGGCCCGCCAAATCAGAGCAATCAAAGAAAAAAATCCAAAAGACAAGCAAAAGATGGCAGAGAAAAAGAAACGCAAGATTGATAAGGACTGAAAATGTCTAGCCTGGTGGGACCAGAATGATTCCCCTCTGTATTTTTGTATCCAGCGGGGGATCAGTCCGGTCACCCCGTCCTCGTTCGCGGCTTCCGCAAAATCAATCCGTTCACGTGCAATCAGATTCGTTTATTCGCCGTGACGTGTTGTTAGCGAGCAACGTCACTCACGGGACGCGGAAGTCCCTCGTTCGTAGATTGTAATTTTTTTTTTTTTTTTTTTTTTCATTTTATTAATCAATAATAAATGCGTTACATACACTTATGCCAGGGGTTTCCAAAAAATATATACATATACAAAAAAACACACAACAAAACAAGGTAAATAAAAGATTACAAATAACATACAAAAATAACAGCGGCCCTTAGCAGCAGCACTTAAAACAGGTTAAGGCGTCAAGAGTCTTAATAGCTTTGGGGTTTGAAGAGGAATGTATTGATTCTTTATATTGTATTATTTCGAGCAAGTAGAGTTTAAAAAGGGGCTTTTTACCAGAAAATTTACATTTATGAATATGAAATTTTGCAAAAATAATTAAAAAATTTATCAAGTAGAATTCTTTTTGTTTAGAGCTACAGGGATTGTAAAAACCAAAAAGCACATCAGAATATGATAGCGAAAAGTTACTGAGGATATTAGTTTGTATATAACGAATAAAGTATTTCCAAAAAACTACAGTGAAGGGGCATTTCCAGAATAGATGGATGACAGTTTCATTGTCCTGACGACAAAAGGAACAGCTACAGAGAGAAAGCGTGTCTCCAGTCGGCGGTAAATGACCAAAAAACACATCACAGTAGGTGAGTTTCGTTATTCATAATCCTGCGCAAATATTAACGCAAAACCGCTAAAAACACCACATCAACAGCAGACGCCCGCCCTTCGCTGATTGGTTTACTCCGCTTCCTGTTTGCTTCCGGATCTACCGCTGTGGGAAATGGATTCGACGCAGCGGTGACCAGACTCACTGCTGTTTTTCCAGGCTAGAAAATGTCAGCCACAGTGGGGAAATCGTTATTTCTTCTCAGAGGTATGTTGGCAGATGTGTTTGTTTCATCTGTAATGAAGTTGATGTTAAATAATTTTTTTTTAAGGGATTCATGTTAAGTTACTGTGGGCTATACATCTCAGTCTGTGCTGGTGAGTAACTGTTATTTCGCTGTGGATTACCTTTTTTCTTTTGTTAAAAATAAATGAAAATCCATTAATAGAAAGCTGTGATGAACGCCTTTTTTTTTTTTTTTTTTTTTTTTTTTACTTTAAGCATATTCTGTGCTCGAAGTTGCGACCCTTTTATTCGCATACGCTCCCAAATGTGGCCTTTGCGATCTAAAAATAAGATTACTTGCATGTGTGTGACTCCCAGCGTAAATGCTCCGGTCCACCTTTAAAAGAAAGCCTTCTCGTGCTACCTTCAAAAAAGCTCGCGTCATTGTTTCACGAACGCTGTTTGTCAGCAACAGCAAACTTTCGGTTCTACAATTGTTCAAGAGCATTATAGTAAACTACGACCTGTTCTCTCTGTTGGCTCAGCGCCGCTGTCATTCCTCCCAGTCACACGCG
Organism: Proterorhinus semilunaris; assembly: GCA_021464625.1. Classification (NCBI taxonomy): domain Eukaryota; kingdom Metazoa; phylum Chordata; class Actinopteri; order Gobiiformes; family Gobiidae; genus Proterorhinus; species Proterorhinus semilunaris. The sequence continues at coordinate 11,515,791 of CM038351.1, read as the reverse complement.
CTGGGCCGACCTGCACCAGCCCAATGCCTATGCTCCGCGCTCATTCATTTGCCCGTTTTCATTGAATGAGCCAATGTTTTTACGCAACTGTAGTCTCTTTATGAGCAACCGAGGAATATATCATTTATAAACTCATTGGGACTGGGGGCATCTCTCAAATGAGCCTCGATGTCAGGAGGAGAAGCAGCACAAACTTCAGTCCAACCCGCTCGCCCCCTCGTGCAGCGCCGCTCTCGTAATATACAAAACGTAAAGTCACAAACGCAATGTCAAACACGTCTTCAAAGGTTCTGGCAAAGCGTGTAGCGCGATCTATGAAGCAGTTCCCGCAGCACAGAGGAGAGAGAAGGTGCAGTGAGTGCTTGGATCAGGGGCGGAGCAGAGAAAGTCGGGGGTTGGGAGGCACACAATCTGGTGTCCCATTTGCAGTGTTAAAATGTAATGAGTTTTGTAGATTTCTGAATCAATGCAAACAGATAGAGCGGGTCGGCTCATGATCGGAAGGTCGGGGGTTCGAATCCCGCCTCCTGAAGGTGCACATTGTCGTTGTGTCCTTGGGCAAGACACTTCACCCTCCTTGCCTCCAGTGTCTGCGTACACTGGTGTATGAATGAGAGTGTGAATGGGCCCCCTATGAGAGACCAACAGGCCCGTTGGGAACCGTTTGGAACCATGAGGCCGTCCTCCCGTGGACCCACCACCTGCAGGAGGAGCCATAGGGGCATGGTGCTATGTGACTTGGGCAGCTCCAACAGCTGCCCCCACGACCCGGCAACGGACAAGTGGGAGAAAATGGATGGATGGATGGATGGATGCAAACAGATAAAATAACACATCTAAAATGCAACAGAAGGCTGGAAGTGGCATGTGATATGTTTTTAAATTCCCCTCTTCCTGAATCTGTACATGGGACAACTATAAGTCGTACTCTACACAAATCTGGCCTTCATGGACGAGTGGCAAGAAGAAAGCCATTATTGAAAGGAGGCCATAAGAAATCCCGTTTGAAGTTTGCTAGAAGTCATATGGAGGACACAGCTACCATGTGGAAGAAGGTGCTTTGGTCAGATGAGACAAAAATTTTACTTTTTGGCCCAAATGCAAAACGTTATGTATGGAGCAAACCTAACACTGCTCATCGTCCTGAGTGCACCATCCCCAGTGTCAAATATGGTGGGGGGAGCATCATGCTATGGGGCTGCTTTTCCTCAGCGGGGACTGGGAAGATTGTAAGAATAGTTGGGAAGATGGATGGAGCCAAATACAGAGACATTTTGGAGGAAAACCTGCTGGAGTCAGCAAGAGAATTGAGGCTGGGGCGGAGATTCACCTTCCAGCAGGACAATGACCCTAAACACAAAGCTAAATCTACAATGGAATGGTTTAAAAACAAACATATTAATGTGTTAGAATGGCCCAGTCAAAGTCCTGACCTAAATCCTATTGAAAATCTGTGGAAAGACCTGAAAACTGCTGTTCACAAACGCTCTCCTTCTAATTTGACAGAGCTCGAGTTGTTTTGTAAAGAGGAATGGGCTAAAATGTCAGTCTCTACATGTGCAAACCTTGTAGAGTTAAACCCCAGAAGACTTGCTGCTGTTATTGCAGCAACAGGGGGTTCCACAAAGTATTAAGTCATGCTGTATGAATACTTATGCACTCCCCACTTTTCGGTTTTCTATTTTTGAAAAAAAAAACAGAATTATGTTTCATTTTGCTTTTACTTCACAGTTGTCTGTTACTTGTGTGATAACTTTTAGTAAAAAATTCTAAATAAAATCTTTGTTTAGGGTTGTAAAGATGACAAAATGTGGAAAAGTTCAAGGTGTATTAGTACTTTTGAGAGGCACTGTATTTGAAATCAGCAGAACATGTCTAATTTTTCTCTTAGCTGAGATCAGGAAAAGAGACAGCTGTGAGATAATTTAGAGAACTCACACAATGCTCACCTGAGTTATATGTGAGACTTATATCTCAGGAGAGACATTTGAGAAGATTGAGAAAACCACTTTGGTCTCGATTGGTGCTCATTTATGTCTATGAGATGTAAATGTGACATAAATGAGATGTCACCTTCAATGTTGCTTTGCTATGGGTGGCTAGCCTCTAAAACTGTGGCAGCATCACAAAAAAGCACCTTTAAACTGTAGCATAATGTACTGTATTTTGTTTGTCCTTCACTGTGCATTAAACTGGTCTACAAGCCACCGCTACAAAGCTGCAGCTCGTGTGAGGGTTCAATGTTAGGAGTCAAAAGTGACCGAAGGAAGGAGAAGTGTAACTAGCAGCAAGCAATGCAACTTTGGGTGTAAAAGTTGGCCATCCACTAAGCAAACTTTCATCACCTGTAGCATAATGTATTGTATTGTCTATCACCAATAAATGTAGCCTTCTACAATAAATTCTGCAGAAATGAATGCTACCATTAGTTTCCTTTAGTGTCAAAGGCACACTTTAAGGCAGACTTGAAACGTAGCTAAGTTACAGGGGCAAAAGCAGCTTCATATCTCTCTGCATAAGTCACAGAGGCACAGACACTGGGAGAAGTGCACCGTGACCATGACCGTGACCTCTGAACTGCACATTTGTTGATGTCAAAGCGGGAGACACGCGGGAGGCCAATGTACCGCATTCTTCACGGTACGCGCGCCCATTAAAGCGTTCATTAAACACAGATTAGCGCAGCGAGCCACCGGCAAATCTGCAGGAATTAAGCTCAAGACCATTTTCCATCAGCGGTCAGCACACTCGCCTGCAGCAGAGGACCGGCCAGCGGCTGTTTTGTGAGGCTGTACCCCGCTAAGGGCTGTCGACTGACGGGCAGAGCTGATGGACGCATTATGTAACGATCAACAGGCGATTAGCCGCATGTGGCGAGGTCTCACCCCTGACACAGCACAGGAAGTATTCATTCAGAAATACAGTAGTTGCATTAAGGGGGCTGCAGCATGCAAGTCTGGACATGAGTTGTGTGTGACTCGACTTGGACTTAAAAATAAACCAATGTATTATAGACTAGGCCAAACTCACACTCACAACACCAAGGCTTCAGTGCAAAGACTTGTTAGAAGCAACTTGAAGCGTTACCAAAACACAAAGAACAAAATGTAAGAAGACCAAAAATTATAATACGGCATTCACCAAGGCTACAAAGACTTGGAAGAACTTGAAATTCAAAGCACTTGCACCCGGACTACTTTGAAATGGTGAAACATTCAACCGCATGTATGCTTAGAGCCGTATTACAGCTAGCTCTGTTCCACACTAAACGTTAGGTAAAGGTGCATTATGCCACTTTTTATGAAGGAAAAAGTTGATATTTGTGTGTATTTGACCTTGTAGTGACCCAGTGGATGTATGAGTGGTCAGCATGGCGCCTTTACGTTCCATCACAGGGGTCTCTACAACGCTCCAGGATCAATTGTTTTGTTGGTTTTCTGGCGAGAGCAGTGAAAACCTACCAAACAATTGATCCTGGAGCGTCCAGGATCAATTGACCAATGTGGAAAGGGGTCGCACAAATATAAACTTTTTTTCCCACATAAAAAGTTGCATAATGTACCGTTAATGAGGTTGTGCTTCTCATGAGGTAGATTTGTGCCAACTCACCAAGAAGCCCTGAGGCCAACAAAGATATTTGATGCAACATTGAACCTGAACTGTCAGAATTCCTACTGTAAAATTAGGATCAATAAGATCAAGTGCACAGGAATAACCATCGAGTGAGAGGCTTTTGTCACTTCAAAGGGGATTATTATAAGGGTAGGGAATCTTATTTGTGTCATAGGATACAAGTCACACCCAAAGCGCTTCACACATGAAAGGGTTCATTCACTCCATGCCGATGAGCTACATTTGTAGCCACAGTTTCCCCTGGGGTAGACTGACAGAAGCGAGGCTGCACACATCTGCGCCAACGGTCCCTCCGAACACCACCAACCACTCGCACATAGGCATTGGGTGAAGTGTCTTGCCCATGGACACAACGACAGTCTGCACCTGCAGTAGCCGGGGTTTGAACCCCTGACCTTCCGACCGTGAGACGACCCGCTCTACCATCTGCGCCACCGTCGCAAATGCCCTTTCCAAATGTCCTAAATCCTGCACATTTACGCAAAGTTACTGAATATTACTTTCTTCTCCAAGTAACTGTATATCCATCCAAAAGACACATATGGCACAGTGGATTATCTCATGTGGTCTTTTGAATGACAGACTGTGTTCCTGTGTGTTTTGGAAATGAGACTGAATACAGGACATGACCTACTGTATCAATTAAGTTGTTTACGTCAGAGAGTCACATATCGGATGGTTGTTGTTGAATATTGAAAAGATCAAGCGGATGACTGACAGATATAGATTATCATTTTCTTTTTATGTCATTTGCACATGAACGTCACAGAACACAATCATTCCTTCAAAATAACTTATAATCACAGCATAGAAAAAACATTAGCTTAACATTACATTGCGATATATTGCATAGATGACGACTGCACAGCTGAGTCTTTGTGTCTTGTGTCATTGTGAAGATGGTCCATAGTTTATTGTTGGCGTTGCTATATATCTGGGATTGTTGGGGATTGTCTTTCTTTTTGCATAATTTGAACCTAGTTTGTACGGGGAAACACGATGTCCGTCGTGATTCTGATTGTTTTTGGTCAGAAAGGTTTAGGTAAAACATTTCTCCCGTTTATCACACAGACTTTTCCCAGTAAACAGCTGCTATTACGGTGACGACCTGTTCCTCCTCTTTACCATTTAGGCGTCCGACCCACCTATTATGCCACCACGTTTGCAGTACAATCAGAATAGCATAAAAACAATTTGATTCACATAGCAACATAATCTATAGGCTACTCTTTGCATGCAATGTACAATATGTGACTGCGTTCTATGTTGGCTTGTTGTAATATCTGAAACACGGTACGTAGGGCTGGGGTCCGTAAAAAATGTTTCCCAATACCGGTATTTTAATGGTACTTGGTTTACGATACAGATACTTATACGATACCTATATTAAAATAGAACCAGATAATGGAACAGTAATAAAGAAATACCATTTATTTTAGATTTGGAACATTTATCAACAGCATCAAAACTTGGTCTAAAGATATAAAAGAATTCGGTAGCTGTTTTCGATACTTTTATTATTTCGAGACCAGAAGTACCTAAACTTTCTTTTTTTCTTAGATTAACGGTACCCAGCCCTAAGGGTACGGCATCACAATGTGGGGTTTTCTACGCCCAAACACAAATTAAATGTGGCCGTCTTTAGCCTATAAAGTCTGTCCCCTCACACAGCCCCAGCCTTTACTACTTTCCACAGTGGTCACTCTAGTCAAAATGCATTTTCTGTCTGTCACAGCTGAACATTTGCCTTTAAATTGTTGACACATTTTTGCACATTTCCACTTTGATTCAGTCCGTAACTCTTCTCTGCGCAGGTCCCTCGTTTTAAGATCCCGCCTCGTGCTTGACCTAACAACCACATCTGGGCTTACCGGTACATGCATTTCTATTTGATTGCCTAATAACATTTTAGTCTTTAAAGCTCAAACATATTCCTGCCTCTTCCTGTAGGCGACGCCAGCGTTCATGAAGTCGTACCTCCGCTGCCCCGCGCTTTGGGGCTCCCCTTGGGTGCACGACCCCGAAAAGATTAGCACTAACCCGGCCGCGATGAGCAGGAATCCCCCCACCCATCCACAGTACAGGGCCTCTCCGAACTCCCACCGGGGCACCACGTCCGGCACCTTGTCGTCGAAGAAGTGAACGACGGCCATGTGCGCCATGTAGCAGACGGGTATGAGGCACAGCGTCCCGGCGACTATTCCGAGCACCCCTCCGATCACAGTCATCGCCCGCTTGGTCCGAACCTCCTCCTGGTCCTTGCACGCGTTGACAACGTAAAGTCCAGGCACCGCGGTCAGTATCCCGAGCAAGCCAACGCCCAGCGACGAGCACATGAAGATACGGGCCATCTTCAGGTCACGGGACAGTCCCAGAAGGCTGTCGTAGGCTCTGCACTCCATGCCCCCCACGTCCTGCACGACGCAGGTCTCCCAGAGCCCCAAATCGTAGCTCTCGACAGGCAGCAGGGCGGTGGACATGGTGAGCCACTGCGGGAGGATAGTGGTCACCAAAGTGCAAACCCAAGCCCCGATGAATAACAGCAACCCCAGTAGCTCCATAGCACAAGTACATGTATCCATTGTGGGTGTAGAAAAAGTCTTAAAGTTGTTGTGAGGCTTTGGAGAATGTCCCGGGACGGCCCGAACAGGACAAGGGGGAGTAAGCTGCAGTTGGTTGCTCACAAAACCTGAAAATGCAGCCTGGCTTTAAGCGTTCACAGGCTGCTGAGCGAAGGAACACTCGGAGAGGCACTCATCTTCTGCACCAGAGAGGAGAGAGGACCAACAGAGTGGCAGAGAAACCCTGCCCCCTTTTAAGGCCCTGCTGTCCCGGGACGCTGCGTCAACAATGGGCAGCAGGGGCAGAGGCACGGCACGACCCGAGTCCAGACAAGATCTATGTCAAATGCTTTTCCCACCACAGCCAGCCACGGCGGACGTCATTAGACACAGCCAAAATACCAATACAGTATGAGGCAATAGCTTAATGGGAACGGCTGCTGCACATACGGCGGGACAGGGACTATTCACTGAATGTCTCTCTGCGCTTTTCACACCCTTTCACCCTGTGCTGTACCGACAAATAAGGCCCACAGAGCAAAACACATGTACTTTTCTCTACCAGCCGATTGTTTAAAAGCGAGCGATAACAGGGATGCACTAAAAACATTAATGAGGCCATAAAAACCTAATTAAAAAAAACAACAACGGATGAATGAAATCAATAGCTGACTTTGCCACAAACACTCTCATTGCTGATCAACTCCTAAAACTCTTGCTAAGGAATAATATGTAATCAAAATAAATGAGGGCAATTTACACATTCAAACAACAAAGTCTTTTTTTTCTCTCTTTTTCTCTTACCATGTAGAAAACCTGTAAACCCTTTAGACCATGACAACAACAACACATATTATTATAGTCTCTTCTTTCAGCAGTAATTTAGACCTGAAGTCGCTATACCTGTTTTTATGTATTTATTTTTGTGTGTATATATAATATGTATATATAGTAGTGGAACAAAATTTGGCTTGTCCTGCTTTAAAGTATTGTAAATTGTATTATTACATCATAATGTAAATCCCCACAGCACATCTAATTAGGTTAGTGTTCTTGCATTTCTGTGAAAGTGACCCTGAAAGATGTGATAAGTGTCTAGAAACTCATCCCTGAGGAGAATTGCTACAAATAGGTTTGTAAAATTAGAAATTAATTTGGACCACAACTATCATTTTTATTTAGTGGCTTTGCCTTTCATTGTTTGTAATAAAACAATCAGGTATTGGGTCTTTAATTACAACAATTTACATTTTTAGAATACACACCATGTTATATTTGTATTTGTATCATCTCGTCTTGTGCTTCTTTTCAGCAAACTTCTCACATTATAACTCAGAGGCTACGCAGAATAACTCGGTGCCATTTATTATCATTATGAGCCATGAATTAAATGTTGGCTGATGAAATGTCCTGATCAGCCTGACCGTTCTTCAGTGTCGAGTGGTTCCTTAAAGCGCTTCCTTTGCTCCGTGTGACTGATGAAGAAACAACAGTGCGTCTTATTGTGAACGGAGCCTGTGGGAACTTTATGTGGGAGGCCGTAGATCAAAGCCCTGAAAGATGTGAAAATATTTGCCGACGTCGTAAACACGCACGCAGTGTGTTTGACATGCCCCAAACAGTGGAAAAAATGCACAGATGAAAAAAAGAAAGAAATCTCCTCCTCCAGAAACAAGTGCTCAGCTTAAAGTGATATGTGCTGTAATGGCCAACAGAGGGCGCCACTGCACTGGGAGACCAGACAGAGGCCACTGCTTAAAGTGCATATGACAGGTTTTAATGTTTTTGAAAATATGATTTATATAGATGGTTAATATCAGTTGCAAGTAATAATTATAATTTTATTTCAGAGAAGCAGCAATGTTAATGAAGACATTTTTATTTTTTAAGCTGTTGACAGGAAGTGAGATAGAAAGAGGTAAAGTTCCAGAGCAGTTTGGGCAAGTCTATACTAAATAAAACTCATTGACCTCCTGCTCCAGCGACATCATTCTTCATCAGAGAAAACTTTCCCATGTGTTTGTTTGTTCAAGTTTGTGAGATAAAATATTTTCTTTTAATGAGCATCAAACATGAGGTCTATTTCAGGGGGGAATTCAGTTTCAGTCATAGTTTATCTCAGAGATGCACATAAGTCCCTCACCCACAAGTCCAAGTCAAGTCCAAGTCTCTGACCGCAAGTCCCAGTCTAGGTCCAAGTCTCTGACCCTGCAAGTCCAAGTCAAGTCCAAGTCCCATGGTTTCTATGTTTTACACTAACCCTATTTTAAAATCAATAAACACCTGTAAATTAAAAACAACTAATACGAGCCCGGGCCTTCCACACACAAATAACCAACATCACAATATGTCTATGAATCATATTCACAGTCAATCCCAATGTAATGGTAAGTTAGGAAAAAAATAATATGAACTATTTCTGTGGCCAAAGTCAGGCCCTGTGTCATTCATTCAACTAGCCCTCCCACACCACTACTTCAGTTGTGTAAAAGTAACATCAGTATAGTTACACAGCTGTACACAAACATGTCTGCAGAAGCTTCAGAATGTTACTGAAGTGACCGCGGTGAAGTTGGTTTCACGTTGGACGTTGGATATTCGCCTCCAGCACTAAGATCGTTCGAACTTAGGGACCGTCTATGAATTACTGTCTTTGTAAAAAGGCGTTGGTTTAAAAAAAATAATGTAGGTGTAAATCAATAATGTGATCCAAATAAACAATTTTAATGAAAGGAGATAGATTAAATGTAATCTTTAGGTGTATTTTCTACCACATTTAATATTATAGTATTTTATACCTACTGTTGAATGTAGCCTATATATTTTCAATAAGCCTATATTCGGAATCATGTGAACCAGCAAAGTAAATAATATTTACCACACGTTTTTATTTTCCTATTTTCATGTTTTGAAACTTTAGAAAAATCATAATCCTGGAAAATCACCAAAAAATACAATATTTTTTTCAATAGGTTTATGGTTATGTGACCCAGTCACCCCCAAAACACTTTACACAATTAGTACTTCCTCTAGGCTTTGGGGCTCAGGCCATGAAATTATGCTGAATAGATTTGGTGTATTTTTCAAGGATTTTTAATGGAAAGTATGGGTTTTTCCTCAATAGCTTTTAGGGCATTTTGACCCAGTCACCCCAAAACACTTTACAAAATTAGTACTACCTCTAGGCTATGGGGCTCAGGCAATGAAATTATGCTTAATAGATTTGATGTATTTTTCAAGGATTTTTAATGGAAAGTATGGGTTTTTCCTCAATAGCTTTTAGGGCATTTGACCCAGTCACCCCAAAACACTTTACAAAATTAGTACTACCTCTAGGCTATGGGGCTCAGGCAATGAAATTATGCTTAATAGACTTGGTGTATTTTTCAAGGATTTTTTTATATAAAGTATGGGTTTTTCCTCAATACATTTTAGAGCATTTGACCCAGTCACCCAAGAATACTTTACAAAATTAGTACTTCCTCTAGGCTATGGGGCTCAGGCAATGAAATTATGCTTAATAGATTTGGTGTATTTTTCAAGGATTTTTTTATATAAAGTATGTTTTTTTCCTCAATAGCTTTTAGAGCATTTGACCCAGTCACCCCAAAACACTTTACAAAATTAGTACTACCTCTAGGCTATAGGGCTCAGGCCATGAAATTATGCTTAATAGATTTGGTGTATTTTTCAAGGATTTTTGATTGAAAGTATGGGTTGTTCCTCAATACCTTTTAGAGCATTTGACCCAGTCACCCCAGAATACTTTACACAATTAGTACTTCCTCTAGGCTATGGGGCTCAGGCCATGAAATTATGCTTAATAGATTTGATGTATTTTTCAAGGATTGTTTTTATATAAAGTATGGGTTTTTCCTCAATACCTTTTAGAGAATTTGACCCAGTCACCCCAGAATACTTTACAGAATTAGTACTTCCTCTAGGCTATGGGGCTCAGGCAATGAAATTATGCTAAATAGATTTGGTGTATTTTTCAAGGATTGTTTTTATATAAAGTATGGGTTTTTCCTCAATACCTTTTAGAGCATTTGACCCAGTCACCCCAGAATACTTTACACAATTAGTACTTCCTCTAGGCTATGGGGCTCAGTCAATTAAATTATGCTTAATAGATTTGATGTATTTTTCAAGGATGTTTTTATAGAAAGTATGGGTTTTTCCTCAATACCTTTTAGAGCATTTGACCCAGTCACCCCAAAACACTTTACAAAATTAGTACTTCCTCTAGGCTATGGGGCTCAGGCCATGAAATTATGCTTAATAGATTTGATGTATTTTTCAAGGATTTTTTTATATAAAGTATGGGTTTTTCCTCAATACCTTTTAGAGCATTTGACCCAGTCACCCCAGAATACTTTACAGAATTAGTACTTCCTCTAGGCTATGGGGCTCAGGCCATAAAATTATGCTTAATAGATTTGGTGTATTTTTCAAGGATTTTTTTTATATAAAGTATGGGTTTTTCCTCAATACCTTTTAGAGCATTTGACCCAGTCACCCAAGAATACTTTACACAATTAGTACTTCCTCTAGGCTATGGGGCTCAGGCAATGAAATTATGCTTAATAGATTTGGTGTATTTTTCAAGGATTTTTTTTATATCAAGTATGGGTTTTTCCTCAATACCTTTTAGAGCATTTGACCCAGTCACCCAAGAATACTTTACAAAATTAGTACTTCCTCTAGGCTATGGGGCTCAGGCAATGAAATTATGCTAAATAGATTTGGTGTATTTTTCAAGGATTTTTTTTTATATAAAGTATGGGTTTTTCCTCAATACCTTTTAGAGCATTTGACCCAGTCACCCCAGAACACTTTACAGAATTAGTACTTCCTCTAGGCTATGGGGCTCAGGCCATAAAATTATGCTTAATAGATTTGGTGTATTTTTCAAGGATTTTTTTTATATAAAGTATGGGTTTTTCCTCAATACCTTTTAGAGCATTTGACCCAGTCACCCCAGAATACTTTACAGAATTAGTACTTCCTCTAGGCTATGGGGCTCAGGCCATAAAATTATGCTTAATAGATTTGGTGTATTTTTCAAGGATTTTTTTTATATCAAGTATGGGTTTTTCCTCAATACCTTTTAGAGCATTTGACCCAGTCACCCCAAAACACTTTACAAAATTAGTACTTCCTCTAGGCTATGGGGCTCAGGCCATAAAATTATGCTTAATAGATTTGGTGTATTTTTCAAGGATTTTTTTTATATAAAGTATGGGTTTTTCCTCAATACCTTTTAGAGCATTTGACCCAGTCACCCCAGAATAATTTACAAAATTAGTACTTCCTCTAGGCTATGGGGCTCAGGCCATAAAATTATGCTAAATAGATTTGGTGTATTTTTCAAGGATTTTTTTATATAAAGTATGGGTTTTTCCTCAATATCTTTTAGAGCATTTGACCCAGTCACCCCAGAATACTTTACAGAATTAGTACTTCCTCTAGGCTATGGGGCTCAGGCCATAAAATTATGCTTAATAGATTTGGTGTATTTTTCAAGGATTTTTTTTATATCAAGTATGGGTTTTTCCTCAATACCTTTTAGAGCATTTGACCCAGTCACCCCAAAACACTTTACAAAATTAGTACTTCCTCTAGGCTATGGGGCTCAGGCCATAAAATTATGCTTAATAGATTTGGTGTATTTTTCAAGGATTTTTTTTATATCAAGTATGGGTTTTTCCTCAATACCTTTTAGAGCATTTGACCCAGTCACCCCAAAACACTTTACAAAATTAGTACTTCCTCTAGGCTATGGGGCTCAGGCCATGAAATTATGCTTAATAGATTTGATGTATTTTTCAAGGATTTTTTTATATAAAGTATGGGTTTTTCCTCAATACCTTTTTAGAGCATTTGACCCAGTCACCCCAGAATACTTTACAGAATTAGTACTTCCTCTAGGCTATGGGGCTCAGGCCATAAAATTATGCTTAATAGATTTGGTGTATTTTTCAAGGATTTTTTTTATATAAAGTATGGGTTTTTCCTCAATACCTTTTAGAGCATTTGACCCAGTCACCCCAAAACACTTTACACAATTAGTACTTCCTCTAGGCTATGGGGCTCAGGCCATGAAATTATGCGGAATAGATTTGGTGTATTTTTCACTGATTTTTTATATAAAGTATGGGTTTTTCCTCAATAGCTTTTAAGGCATTTGACCCAGTCACTCCAGAACACTTTACAAAATTAGTACTACCTCTAGGCTATGGGGCTCAGGCAATGAAATTATGCTTAATAGATTTGGTGTATTTTTCAAGGATTTTTTTATATAAAGTATGGGTTTTTCCTCAATAGGGTTAGAACCCATACTTTCAATCAAAAATCCTTGAAAAATACACCAAGTCTATTAAGCATAATTTCATTGCCTGAGCCCCATAGCCTAGAGGAAGTACTAATTGTGTAAAGTGTTTTGGGGTGACTGGGTCAAATGCCCTAAAAGCTATTGAGGAAAAACCCATACTTTATATAAAAAAATCCTTGAAAAATACACCAAATCTATTCGGCATAATTTCATTGCCTGAGCCCCATAGCCTAGAGGAAGTACTAATTTTGTAAGGTATTCTGGGGTGACTGGGTCAAATGCTCTAAAAGGTATTGAGGAAAAACCCATACTTTCTATAAAAAAATCCTTGAAAAATACACCAAATCTATTTAGCATAATTTCATTGCCTGAGCCCCATAGCCTAGAGGAAGTACTAATTTTGTAAAGTATTCTGTGGTGACTGGGTCAAATCCTCTAAAAGCTATTGAGGAAAAACCCATACTTTATATAAACAAATCCTTGAAAAATACACCAAATCTATTCAGCATAATTTCATTGCCTGAGCCCCATAGCCTAGAGGAAGTACTAATTGTGTAAGGTATTCTGGGGTGACTGGGTCAAATGCTCTAAAAGGTATTGAGGAAAAACCCATACTTTATATAAAAACATCCTTGAAAAATACATCAAATCTATTAAGCATAATTTCATTGCCTGAGCCCCATAGCCTAGAGGTAGTACTAATTTTGTAAAGTGTTTTGGGGTGACTGGGTCAAATGCTCTAAAAGGTATTGAGGAAAAACCCATACTTTATATAAAAACAATCCTTGAAAAATACACCAAATCTATTTAGCATAATTTCATTGCCTGAGCCCCATAGCCTAGAGGAAGTACTAATTCTGTAAAGTATTCTGGGGTGACTGGGTCAAATTCTCTAAAAGGTATTGAGGAAAAACCCATACTTTATATAAAAACAATCCTTGAAAAATACATCAAATCTATTAAGCATAATTTCATGGCCTGAGCCCCATAGCCTAGAGGAAGTACTAATTTTGTAAAGTATTCTGGGGTGACTGGGTCAAATGCTCTAAAAGGTATTGAGGAAAAACCCATACTTTCTATAAAAACATCCTTGAAAAATACATCAAATCTATTAAGCATAATTTCATTGACTGAGCCCCATAGCCTAGAGGAAGTACTAATTGTGTAAAGTATTCTGGGGTGACTGGGTCAAATGCTCTAAAAGGTATTGAGGAACAACCCATACTTTCAATCAAAAATCCTTGAAAAATACACCAAATCTATTAAGCATAATTTCATGGCCTGAGCCCTATAGCCTAGAGGTAGTACTAATTTTGTAAAGTGTTTTGGGGTGACTGGGTCAAATGCCCTAAAAGCTATTGAGGAAAAAAACATACTTTATATAAAAAAATCCTTGAAAAATACACCAAATCTATTAAGCATAATTTCATTGCCTGAGCCCCATAGCCTAGAGGAAGTACTAATTCTGTAAAGTATTCTGGGGTGACTGGGTCAAATGCTCTAAAAGGTATTGAGGAAAAACCCATACTTTATATAAAAAAATCCTTGAAAAATACATCAAATCTATTAAGCATAATTTCATGGCCTGAGCCCCATAGCCTAGAGGAAGTACTAATTTTGTAAAGTGTTTTGGGGTGACTGGGTCAAATGCTCTAAAAGCTATTGAGGAAAAACCCATACTTTCCATCAAAAGTCTTTGAAAAAACCATGAAATACAATAAAATATTAAATGTGGTAGACTAAATGTAATCTTTAGGTGTATTTTCTATCTCTTTTCATTAAAATTGTTTATTTGTATCATATTATTGATTTACACCTAAACTACATTTTTTACACAGACAGTAATTCATAGACGGTCCCTAAGTTCGAACGATCTTAGTGCTGGAGGCGAATATCCAACGTCCAACGTGAAACCAACTTCACCACGGTACTGAAGTGCCCTTTATCATACAGTAAAACTCCACTGTGGATAAAAATACTTCCAGTCTTACCTTGAAGGTTTACAGACTGTTGACATGAGTGTCCTGTCTTCAGCCTGTAGCTACAGGACCTGCAATATCCACTGCCAGCTATTGGTCTTTGACAAAATATTCCCTAAATAAACGGTAGCCTCGTAATGGTCATGATTTGATCACTAATCACTTTACTGAGTAGTAGCTACAACTTATGCAGCTGCTCAAACTCCTCTTACCTCTGCCTTTTTCCTTCACTCTCGCTGTGGTCTTTACATTAATAATGAGAGAAACTGTTGTATTTCGCAGTGATCGCTAGAAGTACAGTCCGAATAGCGCGCTCACGATGTCAACAAACCCACGACAGGGCAGCGTGCGCACGCAGGGAGGGGGGGAGGGGGGGGGCATACGGCAGAGGAGCCGATGAGCAGCGCGGTGCTGGGTGAGAGAGAGAGAGAGCGCGCGCACACAGAGGAGACAGAGACAAGGGAGCGGCCGAGAAAAAAAGCCAGAATCAAGCGTCCAAACAGCGTGTGTAATAAGTGCGCAAGGGACTCGTAATGTTCACGAGTCTCAGACCACGAGTCCGAGTCAAGTCTCGAGTCTTTAAGGGACGAGTCCGAGTCGAGTCGCAAGTCTCTAAAAATAGCGACTTAAGTCCGACTCGAGTCCGAGTCCGACTCGCGAGTCCCCATCTCTGGTTTATCTGTTCAGATCTAAAGTGTTGCCCTGAGGAGCGAGGAGGGGGGTCAGAGCACGTTTCTGATCACAGCAGAGTCGTATCCAATCACCTGAGCGTGCGCCGCTGACAGGTGGGCGTTTTCCCGTCATGCACGGGGCCACTGGGCCATGGGGCCACTGCAGTAGCCTTTGGAGAGATGCAGCGGCTGGTCTCGTTGGGGTCTCACGATCTTTCCGTGCCCCACGTGCCCGTGACATCAGAGCTTGTCTGGAGCAATTCGGACAGAAATCTAACCGGCATGCTTATATTTACTTCATGCACGCACCCATGCACGTGCGTCTGCGGTCGGCTGTCAAAACTGCGTCCGTCTGGCTCATCTCGCACGAGCCTACTGGTTTACCTTCTTCTATCACAAAAAAATGGCCACACTAAAGAAAGCTGGGAATAATCTTTCGCAAAATCTTAAATACAATTGTGTTAACTATTTAGCAAAAAATGTGTCTAATCTGTCATATGCACTTTAAAAGCGCTGTGTCGTTTCCCCTTAAAGCACAATAAAGTCCGTTTTGTTTTCCTGTATATTGTAAAAGCACAGATCAGATCTGTTGTGAAACGTGCTTATGAACTAATATCTGCGATGAACTGGGATGTTAGAAACGTTTTAGAAAACGAAAATCATGTTATTGCTTTTTAATTGTTTGTAAGTTTAAAAAAGAAGAAGAAAAATCAGGTATAGGACCTTTATGACTGGAGACATTAGAGAGAAAAGTGATTGAGAAAAGGAACTGAAGCGAGGACAGACTTCCTAGTTTGTGAACCTGTTCTCAAACGATGGCAATAAATACAATTCTGATTCTGAGCTGGGTAGAGTAGCGAAATGATTTACTCAAGTGAGAATAACGTTACTTTAGTTAACCTTTACTCAAGTAGAAGTAATTAGAAGAAGAAGAAGTTACTTGGGTAAAAGAAAATGTCAGCCTACATGAGGACTGAGTAAGACATTTCAAAATAGAGCTAAATGTGTAGAAAGTAAATATGATGAAGTAATGAAATAATTAACTCCCCTAACAATACATTAAATGCCAAAGTAAAGGATTAAAAGGGATTACTTTTTAAAATCAACAACAAAAACAACTCTCTACAATGTTGTTGTACTTTTCTTTTTTTACCACAAGATGGCAATAAAGTACTGAATAGTCAACACGTTTCTTTTTACCCGCATTTTGAGTCCATATCTACAGACCTTTTCACATTTCTGCTTTTTGTTTGTGTGTTTGTTTGTGTGTTTGTTTATTTTTGTATCCTGTCAATCTGTCACGTCATGTGTATTTCCCCGTGACTCTTCTTTGCCTCTTTGTTCAAACCTCTTGGCCAATGCGAGCGCAATCATGTAGTTCAGCGAGTGAAGTAATTTTGGAAACGTTTCAATAACATTCCTCAATAAGAGCAAAGTATGAAAAGAATGAAGTTTATGTTTCAAATATGTCCAGCAGGTGGCGACATTGTGCCACGCAATAACAAAACCGCTCAAAATCAAACTGTTTTTTTGTGGAGAGTGTTTTAAGTTTGTTTGCGCTCCTGATATGACTTGGCGTTTCTTTGGCAATGCGGTTCATTAGAAACGACAATGGCGCGAGTTTCACAGTTGATTTACAAACGGAGAAGGGAGACTTTTGTTCCGCAGTGTGTAACTTTTTCCTCCTTTCACGCCCCCTTTTTGTCCAGACTTTTGCAGAGACGCGTAGTCGTTGATCTAACGCGTCAAATAGATCGTAGTAGCGGCATAATTTGGTTTTTAAGAAACGCGGGGCGCACCGGACTCTCGCCATTGGACAGGCAGCGGGCTCCGTCTACGTCCAACTCTTTATGCAAATCCGCTGCAGCCGAATATGGACACGGAGGAATGAAATATGGTGGAGGAGGCGAACATGGACGACCGAGGACCGTGAGAGCGCTCGGAGTTCGTAACCCCCCCCAAAAAAAGTGGATGTACCTTTCCCCAACGCGCGGACGTCGGCGGCAACTTTACGCACGGGAGTTGTTGCTTTTCACGGAGCAGAGAGGCGAGGCGCTGCCGGGGTGTAGCTGTTATGCGGTGGTGAAAGAGGAGCAGCGACTTTTCGGGGGGATAAAAAAGCAGCAGCAGCAGCCGGGGGCAGGGGGCTCACCATCCCGACGCTATGCCGTGGCTGAGCGGCGGAAAGCGCAGAGAGAGCTCGGAACTGCCGCTGCCCGCTGGCTGGGAGGAAGCCCGAGACTACGACGGGAGGGTGTTTTTTATCGACCACAACACACGGCAAACTTCGTGGATAGACCCCAGGGATAGGTATGCAATGCAGTGCGCGCAGCAGGCCCCGATGTACTGGCAAGATGTTAATTGAACGAGTTGAAACGTTTGAAGGAGATGCCACGGAGCGCGGGGAGCGTGTACCGGGGCGAGGGGGGTGGTGGTGGCGGTGGGGTCAGCGTTTGTAGTGGCACTCGTGATTGTCTTGTTTGTCACGGACACGGGCGGTAGGTAGCAGTGTCCTGGGCTCGCTCTCAAATGTTACAGTGTCGTGCAGAGAGAGAGAGAGAGAGAGAGGCTGGAGGAGATGAATCAGCTGAGATTGGCCTCTACCTCTCTCCAAGCGGTTCCCACAGAAACACGGGATGTAACGCCCAGGTCGCCCACTGCTGCCACTGTTATCCTTACATGATAACTGTACGGAGAGGGAGACTTGCATCCCTGCTGTCGTTGTTTATCGTTAGACATGGGACCTTTTGCTGGAGGCTCATAGATCAGGAGGAACAGCACAGTAACTTTGTAAAAAAGGATGACAATAGCTCAAAACCTACGAATGCACATTATGGTAACACACAAGATACACAACCGCTTCATTTCAGGTTAATATTTGTTTGTTTTGAACTGTGCTTCATGAATACATTGGATTTGACGGATTACATTGATCTTTTGATTTACAATATTGAGTTGAAAACACTTGCATGTCATTATTCAATACACAATGTTGTTGAAAAATGAAAAGATTTAAGATGCCAACCCCTTTGATCACTACTAACCACTCACTGACGCCACATTCATTAGGTTGTAACAAGTGATACTAGTCATAGTCCTAGTCCTGACTGTAAACCCGTATGAAAACATTAGCAGGAAACATTATTTGCTTATTATCCCAGGTGTCAGTCTCTCTCCATTCTATTACCGTGTTATTACTGTGCTGTAATGCCAAACAATTATAATTTTCTAGGGGGAGGGGTTTCCAGGCACCATATTAGGAAAGTAGGCTTCGCAAAATCATAGTAAATGACCAATCAACTTAACAGGAAAACAAAAGAGGAAATAAAACAAAGTTATGGTCAATAAGAGCCACTCACTCAAGTCGCCTGAGTGTTGGAGAGGCAACTTGATGTCTTTGTTAAGTAAAACTACAGAGCTATCGGTGTCTATGGCCACAGCAGTGAACTCTACATTCCTGCGAGACAGAATGAGGGCTATTGTTATCCAGCTTTAACACACAAAAACACTGGAGTCTATCACGCTAAGTAGCATTTTATTGGCGCTTAGGTCACCCGTATGTCCCCGTTTTACGTGGAGAGAAAAAGCTTGACTATTCTGACAGACATGTTTTCAATAATCCTCCCCAAGCTTTGCCTCATTTTGATTTGATTTACTTATTGTTAATTAAAGGTGTGAATTGGTCTGCATGTTGACTAATCCAGGTCAGGGGGCCAGACTAACCATTCACCATGTTGTATGTGAGTCCATTTGAAACAGGATTAAAGCCTCTAAAAGTCTCTGCATTGAACTCTATCAGCTGTTTGAGAGCCGCGGCTCTCGTTTCACTTGTTTTGACAGCAGTTTGACAGTCCCTTTAAAACTCCAACTCCCATGATTCCTTGTGAAAGTATGCCAGGAATGTTTGTTGGGCCACTGGGAAAGCTGCAAGGATGTGCTTTTGTGGGGCGACTGGGATTTGACCAGCCCAATCTGGCTTTCAACGCGGACTTTGAGAGATTAACGAGAATTGTAGCGTTGCTTTTAGATGCAGAGCATTGTTAGACGATCTGGGACTCTGAAAACTGTGGCACCCAGAGCTGGTTTTAAGTTTGTCTCGTCTGGTTTGAGGCGAGAGAATGCATGTAATCTCAATAAGGCAGACCTGATTTCCTTTTCCTCCATGTTGCAACTTGACTGACACATTTGTATAGGAGCCTTTCATTAATGACAAGGTGCATAAAAATACCTTGGATTTACTTTAGAAAAATATTGTTTTTCATATAAGATATTACACATTAGCACAAAACGGACAGTGCCACTGGAAAGATTACAGGTTCCTTACTATGATGAAAATCCCATGTTGGTGCCTTGAGGTAAAATACTGTATCTTGATTGGTTTGTTAAAGAGGATGCTCCCCCTGGTCTTGGGTGGGTAAAGCTGCAAAAACATTTAGCTCAGGAAGAATAATGTTACTTTAAAACATAGCGAGATGCCCGACTTACTCCACCTATTATACAGTAAGTACATAGTATGTCTCTGATCTAGGACTTCATACAGTATATATTGCAAAAATATTGAATTGCAATATACATGTGTTTCCAATGGCATGTGTTTCCAAAGTAGAATCATGCAGTACTACAACATGTAACAATATCTCTACTCAGAACGAAAATGATAGACAACTGATTGACAGTGGCATTTTTATGTACTCGTAATCATTGCTCAAGAAGATAACTGTAAAAACACGGCCCCAGAGACGCACGTTTATGTGATATAAGCAAATGTGGCACAGACGTAGCAGCGCTGTCGGTCGAGCTACAGCAGGATTTACTAAAGATCTGCTTCACTCCTCAGACTAAATTAACTCATCAAAGAGGAAACAGAAAACCTTTCTCTGTGATTTTTACAGTTTGTCATGTCACAGTTTGTGAGTCTCAGTCTGAGTCAGTGTTTAAGCTGCTCAAGATGTTAGCATGCTACCGGTTAGCAACTGTCATGAATCAACTGTCAATGGCTTCAACACGATAAACACATGTGTGGCTCACATCTATGAACACTGAGGAAATACTACAGTAACAGCTCAGCTCTTGGCGTTCTCTTGGAGAGGTCAGAGATGAGCTGTTGAAGCTAATGGCTAACCGGTAGCATGCTAACGTTTTGAGCAGCTTAAACATTGACTCACTGGTTTCTTCACATAAACGTGCGTCTCTGGGGCAGTGTTTTTACTGTTACCTTCTTAAGCAATGACTACAACTACATAAAAAGGCCACTGGCGATCAGTTGTCTTTCATTTATATCCTGAGTAGAGATATGGTTACATGGTTTTAGTACTGCATAATTCTACTTCGGTATTCAAAATGGCCACCATAACAACAAAGGTCACATGACGGAAAGGCATGCATATAGGTGATACAATACCCATATTTAAATATATCACTAAACCACTAAAGTCCTCCATCTGACAGAAAACAACATTTAGTTCCGCAAATTCAGCCGATAGAAAATTTTTTAAATGTTTACTTTTAGTTATAATTTTCCGATTTTTGTTCAATATTGTGCTGCCCTAGTCCGATCTACCGTTGTAATCCAAAAGACAAACGGTAAAATTACACGTGAATAAATCCTCACATTCAAATACGAATCCGCCTAAAAGAAATCAAAGTAAAATCATACGTAATGTGAAATATAGACGTGATCATCTTTTCATCGGTCAGGCGTCGGCAGCCTGTGGGTTTAGTGGTTCCCAATCCCAACCTTTTTAGTCGTCCGTATTGTAAAGTGACCAACTAAACTAAGATTATTCAGTATTTAATGGTGTGTGTTTAAAGCAACAATACTCACAAAATCCAACCTTTTACTGAAAATCATAGTTAAAACTTTCCTTTGAAATTAATATTGAAAATCTACTCAGTTTCAAGTACCCCCAGGGTCCCCGTACCCCAGTTGGGAAACACTGGTTTAGAGCAACATGTAGCTCTTTAGCTTTGATTTTATGCTTTTTAACAGCAGTGAAAGGTAACCTGAGTTAAGGTGTAATCCTGGGTTGAACATGCTCCAGATCCTGGCCTAATCTGCAGTCTAGACCTAATTTAGATCCGATTTAGTCTTGGTTTCTCTCGTATTCACAGTAAAAAGCAGTAAAGTTGGTTGCGGCTCTTTACAGGTAAGAATTTCTTCGGCTTTTAATCCAAAGGTTGTAGACCCTCTGTCTTATGTCGATGTGAAGTTATTGTCACTTACAGATTTACTCACAGTGACAAGCAAATACTTCAGATTATCAAACCAATAAGATTACATAAAGTCAGATAATAAATTGTTCTGTTGGCATAATATCACTCTGTAAACTAAATACATTTTCATTTAGTGCTGATCCTATGCAGTTTTTAGTACATTTAGTTTCCCCTTATCCTTTCTTGTAGTGTTTTATATCTTATCACGACCAGAGGAATGTCTTCTGTCACCACCTGATGTCGTCTGTGCAGTAAATCAACTCTGGCGCTACAGATACAAAAAGGTGTCGAGATCCCTATAGTTTCAGCATCTCTGCCTCTTCCATCGATAACTCTCTGCATGTTTCTAAAGCAGGAGGACGCTTGACGGCTGAAACTGGAATAGTTTGCTGCTCGGTATCTACCACATGACGTAATCGGAGTGGGGACGCCTACACTGCCGCTGTCACCTGATCAAATACTACTGATTGTTGGAATAGCTTTGTGCTGCCGTGGCCTAGATTACGCTAAATAACTTGGCACATGTAAAAAGTAGGCTGTGTGCTCTTTAATCATGTTGCTGTGAGTACAGTTGTAGTGGTTGTAGTATTGGAACGGAGGGTTGGTAATGGTAGTGTTTACTGAGAGAGACAATGCGATCACCTTAGCCACTAGGCCTGTCACGAATAATCACCTTAGCGCTCAGTGAATGGCAGATAAGAATACTCTTTTGGGCTCAATACTTTTCGCCTGTACATGTTTGCATTTTTGTCTCAATCTATTTCACGTAAAGGTCGGCTGATGTATATGGCTATTTTACAGTATCGGCTACCGGCTGTTATAATGCTGATAAAAGGCAGATATCTCCGGAACCGGAAGTGATTGAGGCTTCCTAGGCCTCAGGAGACCTTAGAAATATCGTAGTGAAAATCGGTCACAAGTTTGTACGTCGTGGAGGCTCTGATCGTATTTATATTTTATGTAACAAACGTTTGCTTATAATTTTAGAACCATAAGCGATAGAGACTTGCCATTTTTGTTTATTATAGACTTTTGTTATTGGCTATTGGCAGTGCATATCAACATCGGCCATAGCAAAACCCATATCAGTCGACCTCTAATTTCCTGTTTATTTAGGCGCATTGAGTTGCCTTGTGTACGAAATGCGCGGTATAAATAAAGTTGCCTTGCCTTGCCTTATTGTGGGATGGATTATTTTAAGATTGTAGTAAGTACTTTTCGAGCAAAGCTTTACCGAAATTTTAAGCTTCAGAGTTAGTTTCGGTGGTATTTAAAGGCCTTCAATAATATAATTTATTGCAATATTTCACTTTGTGTGACAGGCCTAAGAGCTCTCAACTCGTGTCTCTGCCTTTCTACACAGTTTATTCAATCTTCCACCCTTGCTTTCTATAATTTTAATAGAACACAAAACTAATTCTGCCCCCTACCCCACCCCACCCCAAACTAGCAACACATGTAAAACGTTGGCTTGTAGTCGTAGTTGTTACGGTTGAGGTGGAGTGAGGAAAATAAACCCAAAATGCAGGACTGCAACGAAACTGGTGAAGTTTAATAAATAACAAAAACTAAAATAACAAACTCCGGAGCTGACAAAACTTCAAACTGGGGCTGACGTAGACAATGATACGACAAACAACAAGGGAAACACAGGGGTGTAAATACATGAGGAGACGGGGCACAGGTGAAACACATCAGGGCGGGGCAGACAATTAACACAAGGGAAGCAAAGCAAAAACACAAGGACAGAACACGCATTTCAAAATAAAACAGGACAAGACCAAAGACAACATACAAAAACAGGGGAACAAAAGACGAATCATGACAGTAGTACTTGTAAAAGTTGGTGCCGTGACGATAAAAAGTCAGCTTTGACCTAAATCTCGCAGTTTGTTTGTGCGTCTCATTTTGTATTTTGAGCTAGAAATGTTATAAAACAGAGTAAAGAGACAGGAAGATAAATATTATGCCACTTTTGTTCTCATTTGCGTCAACTTATCAAACTCTTACAGCACAAAGCCTGCTCTGCTCAAAACCCTCGCTATCGCTTGTGGCACTGTTTATACTTTGTAATAAACATGAGTGGGTGAACATGACCTAAAGGGAGCTCGAAAACTATTGACAGAATGTGAATGTGTTTGGTTGGGTTGTGTATTTGATCGGAGCAGGACGCCTTCAGCTCGTCTGCATGGAGACGTTCACTAATGACAACCAAATATGAGACTTAAAAACTGTAGGTTAGGTCCTCATCCAAATCCATTCAATTACCCACTGCAAATATAGCATTTCCTCTGTGTCTATTAGATGGTCATTAAGAGCATGTTTAGTTTTGTTGGTAACAGTATGATCCAAAATGTTACACAGTGTGCCTTTAGATCAGGGGAGTCCTGACCTTTTTCAGTGAGGGCCACATGCAGAAAACTATACAAACAACTGGTCAGCTCAGTAGAGGTATATAACTTCACCTCTATTGTATTAAAGTTAGCAAATTCAATAAAATGTTAACTATGCTTTTCAATTGGATATGCTTAAACAGCTTTCATTTATTTTTAACAGAAAAAAAGGTAATCCACAGCGAAATAACACAATTACTCTCCAGCACAGACTAAGATGTATAGCTCATCAAAAATACCTATTAACATCAAGTGACTGAATTTATTAGGATTTGTGATTATTAACATATGAATACCGTGTTAATTACCGCAACAGTATCGTTTAGATTAAACAAACACATCTCCCATTTACCTCTGTGAAGAAATAATAATTTCCCCACTGTGGCTGAAATTTTCGGCCTTCATGTTCAATCTTGCGTTTCTTTTTCTCTGCCATCTTTTGTTCGTCTTTTGGACTTCTTTCTCTGATTGCTTTGATTTTCCTGGCCACTGCCTTGTTCAAGACAGCAGCGCCATCGAGCGTTAAGACTGACATGCAGGCAAGCGCTTGTTTCATATGTGGGACATATTCAATTAGAATTTGAAGCGGGACAATTAAAAGTGGGCCGCAGTTGGCCCGTGTGCCGTAGTTTGGACACCCCTGCTTTAGATTGATGAATATGAGGGGAAACATTTTAATATATTTTGTTGCCGTGTTGCCCAGCGCTGTAGAACGATCTGCAAATGTTTATCATCCGAGTCTGCCTAAAGAAAAAACAGAAATTATTATTATTACAATTCTATTGAGGCTTTTAAGTTCTGTATTGGGAATAATTATGTGAAAGTTCAAAGATAAAGCCTTGTAATTTGGTGGTCTTATCATCGTTCAGCAGAATCTCCACCTGACGCTCCACAGACAAAGACTCGGCTTGTGTTGAGGTCCCGCAGCGTCCTCGTAAACACCGGCTGAGCCCAGGTACCTCTGTCCCATGACGAGGGGCGCAGACCCGACCCGGGGCAGTGCGGTGACCGGCCTCGCGTCTGCTGACCCGCTGGAGGCGTGTCCCACTGGATTAGCGCTTAATCACTAAAACACTGGTCCCATTGAGCCTCCGTGGTGCCAGCAGTGATGGGCTACAGGCCTGCGCAAAATCTATCGATATTTTGAATGTAATCCGTGTCTGGCCGTTATAGCGTCTGATATAGAGGCCAATCTAGTTATTTTGGTATAATGTGGTCTGAAAAGTACAATTCATATCTCAATAACAAAGCTTTTTGCAATTTGGTAATTTTCCCAAAACTGTGTGTTCTGAAAAGAAGGGACTCAAGATTCCACTGAGCCCCACAGCAGATCAGCTTTACAGGTCAAATAAAAAGGTAAAACATGTTTAGATCTAACTGTATAATTGTCATGTCATTATACTCATTTTGACCTCTTTTCAAAATGACTGCACCAGTTCTCTGTCATCCGCCATCTGTAAGTGGTGTTTTACTC
The DNA here is from genome assembly GCA_021464625.1 of Proterorhinus semilunaris. Lineage (NCBI taxonomy): Eukaryota > Metazoa > Chordata > Actinopteri > Gobiiformes > Gobiidae > Proterorhinus > Proterorhinus semilunaris. The sequence goes on along the minus strand of CM038351.1, from coordinate 11,490,533 downwards.
ACACAGGTCTTACACATATTTTCGGAAAGTACAAGGTCTTAGCTTTCAAATGAGCTAAGACCTTGCTCATTTGAAAGGTAAACCCAGGCCAGTGGGTTTACCTCCCACTGGCCTGGAAGGAAAAACCAAAACGCAAAAAAGAACAGGGACAAAAACAGACAAACAAGCGTTAAAAACGTGACAAAAAAGATCGGTTTTGAAGGTCTTAGCTTTCAAATGAGGCTCAGCACTGGCCTACAGGCTGTAAACCAAAACGCAACTAAAGCATGACAAAAAAGCGACAATATCCCAATAAAACAGCACCAAAAACACAACTAAAAAGACACAAAAAAGCATAAAAAATGCAACAAAAACGTGACATAGATGTGTTGACTAAAAAAAGGTTTGATCGGTTTGAAGGTCTTAGCTTTCAAATGAGGCGTTACACTGGCCTACAGGCTGTAAACTCTCCATTCAAGGAACTCTCTGAATTGGGTTAAGCCGAACTAAGCCATCTTTTAACATCGTTCCCTCAAGTATTTCACTTCATTTATGCAGTATTTTTTTTTTTTTTTACGTCCATAAACCAGCCCTGGGCCGCTCTCCCCTCAAACTGTATTTGTTACGCCGCCTTAGCTTCATTAGCGAGACGTTAATGACTCTTTAAAGTGTTGATAGTTCCCCCTCCTGTTTGCTGATAGACGGTCTTTTCCTCACAGATTTTAAGTTTGAAAAGGTGAAAGCCGAGGTGTCCAAAGCCTGGTTCATAAGCTACATGTATGCGTGATGTGTCCACTTAAAGGGCTGAGTCCTCGCACACTGGTCCAGTGTTGGTGGACATTGGACAGTGAAACCTTCGGGACTGCCCTGGCCTCTCCGGGGCAGATAAGCGGTTCAGTGCTGTGTGTTTTTTTGCTGCGGTGGTATGACTGTTATGTCAGGCATGCCTCCGCTAATGCCCGGGGGCTGAGTGCGTGCTCGCGGCCCCAGACGCTGCAGCCGAACAGGGGGAAGTTCCCACGTGCCCCCCTCCCCCCTCCCTCTCTCGCTCTGCTCCGGAGCCCTCCTTTATTAGCTCTGTTATGCAACTCCCAGAGCCGGGCCTGCCGCTCCGCAAAGGGGGCCCTTTATATTCGGGCACAAAGCAAAACAAATTCAATTATTCTGGAAAGAGAGAGCCGTGTTTCCAGCAGCGAGAGGTTATTCACATGCGCCGGACCCCGCTGGCGTTTTGCTACCCCCAGTGTTTTCTTTATGATGGCCCTTTTTGTCTTTAGGGAGCGGGCAGCTTGTGAACATGCCATCGCTTGATCCCGTGTCATTGGGCCTCTGCGTGTCTTTTCTCTTTTATACAAATGGACAATATGTCGCGCCGCTGTTGCTGCTGGTTGTGGGCAGGACCCTCGCTCCTCCTTCATGGACAATGAACAGATTTGACAAATAACTGAGATCTTCATAATGTTAGAAGAAGAAGAAGATCTTTATTTATATAGCGTGTGCAGCTCCAGGACGAAGGATTAGTAGTTCTTGTAGGGCTGGGCGATTTGGACCAAAAGTTCATAAATATATATAAGGAGATAACAAAATAAAGTGCACAGTTTAAGAATAAGATACACTTTAAAAAAAAAAAAATCCTCTTGAGATTACCTGTTTCTTTTTGTTAACTTAATAGCTTATCTGAATTTGAAATATCCCAATATACACGATATGGTCTAATTTCATAGCTCATTTAAAAGATATATCTTAAATATCGATATATTGCCCAGCCCTAAGTTGTTGTTGTTTTCCCAATCAAATTGAAATCGTTGTTGCTAGCAGTTTGAAAATAGAACATTTTTCATGGGTGTTTTCTATAAAAACAATAGATCAATTTCTCTCAAATATTGTTCACCAATCTGTCAAGATCTGTTCGTGAGCAGCTGTGGAATATCAGGATGCTGATGAGAACACATGATTATTGCACAGGGGCTTTAGGCTGTCTACAATAAAAAGACACTCTAAAATGTTCAGTGTTGCTTCAACAAAGTGGTCGTCAAACCAGTCAGTGTCTGGTTTGACGACCATTTGCCTCACCCAGTGCAGCACGTAGAGTTGATCAAGTTGTTGATATGGACAACAAAAACATTACCATTTTATTGATGGCATTTCGAATGACATGTCCCCCATTGAGGATGTTTGGGATGGTCTGGATTGGCGTATACCGTACGACAACAGGATGTGTAGCATTCCATGAGGCAAGTAGTCAAACCAGACACTCACTGGTTTCTTTCTCCCCCTGGGTTTTTGAGTTTTTCCTCGCCGTGCTGGAGAGTCTTAGGACAGGGGACACCCGCGCCGCTCGTCGCCACCTCCTGCCGACGCTTATTTGGACGTTATGTTTGCCTGGATACTTAATTCGTCTGAACTCTACATTGTCTTATTTACTGTTCTGTTTTATTGCCTTAATGTTTAGTGCAGCCCTGTGAGGCCACTCCTGTTGTGATATTGGGCTATACAAAACCTTTGATTGATTGACTGACCTCCCCTTGACCCCTCCATTGAAGCAAAATGGAACGTTTTAGAATGTCCTTTTATTGCAGACAGCCTAAGGCGTCTGTGCTATAATCATGTGGTTCAATCAGCATCTTTACAGGTGTTCGTCATATAATTAGAATATCATGAAAAAGTGCACTTAAACTGTGAAACTAATATATGATAGACTCATTACATGCAAAGTGAGATATGTAAAGCCTTTTTTGTTATAATTTTGATGAATATGGCTCAGCTTGTAAAAAACAAACAAATTAAAAATCTCATAAAATTTGAATATTTTGAAAATAGACTGTAAGCCATAATCATCCAAATTAAAACAAATAAAGGCTTGACATATGTCACATGTAATGAGTCTATATCATATTAGTTTCACATTTTAAGCACCTGTATATGCCACAGCTGTGAAGGGGGTCGATTGTGCTCACTAACCCAGATTTGGACAGATTTGTGAGGAAATATTTATGGGAAATGGGTCTGTTGTGTTTATAGTAAAGGTTTCATGTCTTCGAGTTCACCACATGAAAAATGAGAGCCAAAAAAAAAGTGTTGCGTTTAACTCTTTGTTGATTACAATGTATGTTTATATGATTTTGTTACTATTATTATCTATTGTTTAAGTAAATCTTATTGAACCTTACGTGTCATAAAGTCTGTTCATGTTATTTAAATCCCTACTGGCTTGTCACACAGACCTAACATGGCTTTTAATGAACTTTAACTCAACTCTAGCGTCCCAGGTTCCTTTGATCCACCCCTCACATCCTCGTTACTCATATCTCGGCGTTGGTGTCATTTGCATTCATTTGTTGTTTTTGTCTCCATTTATTGGAACTCAAGTTTATATTTAGATTTTCTATATATGACGAAAGAAAATGAAAGAAGCTGAAGGGAAAGAAATCCAAGTCTGTACCTCGTATCGTCTGATGTGTTGAGTTTAAACTTTCTTTCATTCTCATTTCATTTTCAGTCTCGGGATGGGAAAAATGCTATCGGTGTGAAAAGGACAGTTCTAAAGGAGCATTTTGTTACTTGAGCAATCGATCGGGTCTCTGCTACTTTTTGCTTCTGCTTCTGTAACACACACACGGGCAAATGAAAAAGCGACAGTGGTAATAAGTGGGCAGCTGATTGCATCTCATGCCCGTATTGTTTGGAGCGCTCCCAAACAGGACATGCCAAACTCAAGCTGCGGCCCATTGTTTGTTTACCTGTTTGTTTTTCTCTTTTGAGCAGCTGTATTCTGGCAACATCCCTAGCTGACTTTACAGTACCGTGATCCTCTAACACAGTACCACACTCAAGTACAAACAATGTCTTTCCTTAAATGAATGAAGAAGAAAGCTATACATTAGTGGCAAAGACTGCATTTATTTTGGCTGTAACATATCGTCTGGAAATGGCAAAATATCCTGATCCCCTAGGCTCCTATTATAAGGGTTTCCACAGGGCATTAAAAAGCATTACATGGATTATGCCCAAATTAAAGTCTTAAAGGTCGTTAAAAATCATACAAACTGGCATTAAGTCTAAATTTCCTTAGAGACAGAACCCACTTTTTCTACAAACATTCGTCAAAAATTATGGTTTCAAACAAAAACAGCTGCAGTTTTGGCTGAAATTTTACACAATCTTTTGCTCAAAAGTTGCCTCTTGTATCCAGTTTGGTTTTGAATAGCAACTTTCCCCCTCATTCCTCTGTTTGATTGAACGTTTACAAGATGAAATATGCCAAGATTTCGGCAGTTCGGTCTTACCCAAATCTGAAAAGCTTCTTGCAAAATTCGACAGAAATGAGGATAAAAACTCAACACAAAAGCCACAAAAAAGCATAAAAAAAGCGACGAAAAAAAACACGGCGACAACGTGACTAGAAAGTTACGATCAGTTATGCAGGTCTTATGAAATGAAATGAAAGCGCTACACTGCTCTATAGGACATCGAGACGTTTTTCGATTTGGGTAAAGCTGAACTGGAGAAAATGCGCTTGGTTAAAGTGGGGGGGTGAGAGGTTAAAAATATAGTTTAGGCATTAGAGAGCATTACGTGTGACTTGCTGCCTCCTGTAGAAACCCTGATTATGCCTAAATCCTGCCAGCCTTGTAGTTTAGACCAGTGGTTCTCACCTGGGACGCTGCCAGGGCCCCGCAATAATCCACGGGTTTCAAGCTGTGACCCAAATAATAATGAAATGTTTTATTTTTTTATTTATTTTTTTACAGATTCAGCTGTTTCCACACTTTTATAGAAGATACATATGGAAAGAAGTGTGTTTTAGAAAAAGACTCGTGACCCCACCAATCTCTCGCGTTTCAGTCTTGTCTCAAATTGTAAGGCTCCTGAACTTGACATTTTTCCCGAAGATCCTTCACACCGGCCAATTATAGACCTCTGCTCGCTCCGGTTGGTGTCCGTAGTGTGCGCGGTGCAACCTAAACAGGACGTGCCAACCTCAAGCTGTCGGCCGCTATTGTTTTCGTTCCCTTTCTGCACAATCCTTCATTTATTTCGAGGGGCGGAAGAGAAACCCCGGGTCCGTGACACCGGCCCCTCCGGTGCGGGCTTTACTTTCTCCCTGTTGCTTTCTGTCATCGCCGTCGGAGCTCAAGGCGACGGAGCTGCTGAGTCAGGAGGCTAATTGCTCGTGTTTTAACGGCGTAATGTGCTGGATCTGCAAACCAGCGCTTTGAAGCTTCTTAACACGTAACCAAACTGCTTCGTGTGAGGAGCAGGTACTTGAACGTCCATCTGTGTTTGTTCACCAAGCGCTCAATGTAAAGTTACTGTCAATTATTTGTTGCAGTGTTGGGACAGCAACGGCTCAATCGTGGCTCTATGAATCAGGTCTGGGCGATGTATTCCCAAATTATTCTCATTATTCTCATTAGTTGACACAATATTCATATCACAAGAGGCCACACTGAGGTCTTCCATCTGACTGAGAATAGTAGTGAAACAACATGAAAAGGTTTAGTTTCTAGTCTTGATTCTCCAAATTTGCCTCCATTTTAGCCTAATCCCTATTCCCTCGTTTCCTGTCTTGTTTTTACACGATCTGATGTAAAAACAAAGTCTCAAGTTTGGTGAACCGTGCTGTGTTGAAATGGTTTCGTAAAACGAGCCACTGCGTTGACCAACGATTACTTCAACAACCTAAATTTTTGCGCACACACGTTTCTAGTCATGATTCGAGTTTTCATCCAAATGTGAGCTCAGTTTTCCACAAGTCATTTGAATCTGCAACGTTTTGAAAACACAGTATTTCACAATGGGGATTTTGTAGTTTTGTGCCTTTTTTTGTTTTGGTTCACACAGGAGAGAAAGGCAGGAAATGTGGGAGAGACTCAGTAAATTGTTCATTCAGGAAACCCGCCAATGGAGTAAAGGATACACACGCAAAAAAATCCCTGCCAACAAAAATGCTCAGCGCTGCACATACTGTGTGTTTTGTGATGATTAAATATGGTATTGAACCTGATCTTTCACTTTTTTTTTTTTTTTTACTTTTACTGATCACAGTGTTGCAGGGAAATAATGTTTTTTTTTTTATAATGGGGTTTTTATCGCATTTAATCTAGTGTGCAAGTGTTTATAATGTTCAGGATTATTGTTGTAAAAGCGATTTTGTCACAGTTAAATAAAATTTAAAAAAACATTCGGCAAGAGGCGGTGACACTGTGGCTGAGTGGTTAGAGGTTTTACCTGACGACATGACGGTCCCGGGTTTGATTCCTAGATCGTGTGGGCCTTTCGTACCGCAGCAGTATTAGGAGATGCGATGTCTATACCGCAAGGAGCCACAATGTATCGCCAAATCACTCAAGTACAGCAACAAAAAAGTGCATGAAAATTATAAATGAGTAAATACAGTTCAACTTTAGCCTCATTGTTGTCTTGATTTTGCTTTTTTATTTTTTAAGTCTTGTTTGACACAATTTGCTGAAAAACGAATGATTTTACGATTTGTGTTTAACAGTTTAGTAAAATATTGCAATGCTATTGTTATTGCAATAGCACAAGTTATCCCAATATCGTGCAGCCCTACTCTGGATCTAAGTTGCTGCACGGGTAATACCACTACTATTCAAACTTCTGTCTGCTCCACCAGCCGAACTCTGGACCGCTCATCGTTCTTGTTTCTGAGCGAGTTGCTAAACAAGGCTCCAGAGGACTGTCCAGGCGAAAACAGACTTTTTTTTTATCTACCGGTATCATTTTGAAGGGTATATTTATGTCAGACATCAATGCCTTCGGGTATTAAAGATGGCATTGATGTACAATGCCATCTTTGTATTGTACATCAAAAAAGCTTTTTAATTTGTTAAATGGTATAGATGTGATATTTTGAGAAATAGGCCAGTATGGAGTTTAAAAGGTTAAAGCAGTACTAAGTAACTTGTTTACCTTAATAAATCCTTTCCGTAGTCCCTCTGGGTAATACAAGTGTTAATGGGCTGGTTGGGGGTCTTTCATCTCCCCCTGGTGTCTCTGGCCAGAAAACCACAATTGCAACTTTCCTGCCTCTGGGTCGGAGCCACCAATACACACTAATGGAATCACGAAGAAGAAGCTAACAGGCTAACGGGCAAAGCTAACTGCGGGCTAGCGCCACTTTAGCAGTGTTTACAGCCAAGTTTGAGTTAAAAAAAAGATCTCCATTGTGTAATTGGATGTACAATATCCCTCTCTCCCTTTGTCTTTTCTGTCAGCGTAGTATTTACTCTCACGGACAATTAATTAGTAAAAAAAACTTAACATGCAGCGACACCTGCAGTGGCGCTTATGGCCTCTAGGGGCATGAGTTACTTAGTACTGCTTTACGGTCATCGAGGTTAGTGGATAGCGGTGGAACATAAACGTGCGCTTTTCATACAAAAGTTTTAACATAAAGTGCTTTAGATACATTTCCTCGGGCACTCAGCCAACTTATTCATGTTTATTGATAAAAAGCCCTTCTGTCACCTCTTTTGGGTCTAACAAGTCCATGTGTCACATTATGTTCCCCGTGAGCTGCAGTCTTGACCCCCGGTGGCTCCACTCCCTTCCCAGACGCCCCAGAGCAGACCGGCTAAAACCGTCCAGCGTCAGGACAGTTATCTATAGGACCCCTATTTCCATGAGATTCAACACATTATATCTGTGGGGCAGCTGCTGCAGCGGGGCCCTCCCAAAAGGCTGGACATGAGTCGCATTCCTCCCAAAGTTATTTTCTTTTTTAACTCGGAAAGGAATTTTTAGACCGACGACACTTGGCCTCTTTTTTCAGTCTGTGACCGGCTACAAACGAACTGTGAGAAAGAAGGGAGGAGCTCTTCTTTATTTAGGTTTACAGTAATGCCACTTGAGTAAAAGTTTAGCTATGTAGCATTTGTCGTTATTTTTGATGATGCCACTTCAGCTCAAGTGCAACTCGGTGTCGGTTCAGTTCAGTTCCTTCGCCATTCGCAGCATGAAAAACCACATTGGAAAAAAGTGAAAGACGCTCAAAGTAAACTGTCTCCATTTAAAGAGACATGACATAAAAAACAAACACCACGTGACATAAAAGTTCAATAAAAGGCCCATAAGAATTCACAGAGGAGTTGAGTCCACACGGTTCTTCTCATGAGCACAGTTACTTACAGTCACTCTGGTTCTCTGAATGTGCACAGTCTAAAACGAATTGGGCTACTCACAGGCTAATTCTCAGCGGTAATACAGAAATAACCGTCAGGTGCAGGTGTCAGTTTTAAATCAGCGGTTCCCAAGAGGTGAGAGATGTGACCATGTGCCATTTTAAAACGTGGGGGAAATAGACTAGTAGTAGTCCTGAATCCCAGTCTGACAGTGGCTTAGTGGTTGGTGGTTCTCACACAGAGGGGTAGGAATTGAATTGAGGTCATTATTTTCCACTTCTGTCCTGCTTTACTGCACGGGGGAAACCGTTTTTTGACCGTAAATGGGTTCGCTCTTTGTCGAATAACCATGGGATGCGTACTGTAGGGCCCCCGTGTGGATTTTTGCTTAGGGCCCAGAAGGGCCAGCACCGGCTCTGCTTCTCATTGAAAAGTAATTTCATACAAGTTTCCAGATCAGATCCTCTTCCTATAATCCTATTTTCCGCTCATTTCACTCATCCTGACGTGAAACTAGACTGGCCATCGATGGGTTGTCAAATACACACATACTCAGAGGCAAAGGTCGTCTACACAGTCTGCACTTGAATCCGTATTTGCTCTGGACCTTTGGGAAACGGCTGCTCCACTGGCCGTCTGTCCAAATGAACTGACTCCGCAACGTTAAATATTGTAGAAAGGGGCGTTTATGTGTAGTGTTTGTGCTGGTGTTTTCGTTCACACAGCAGAGAAAGGCAGGATATCTGGGAGAGTCTCTAAATTGCTCATTCAGGAAACGCCACCACCTCTCGCTGTGTTCAGGGTAGGGCTGAACGATTTTGAGAAATAATCTAATTGCGATTTTTTTTCTTCAATATTGCGATTGCGATTAAATATGCGATTATTGTTGCAAGGTCCTCTTCTCATGTATTTTTCACCTAACACAAGCAATAAATCAACCTGTTTCATAATAAACAATATTTGAAGTGACCTCTTCAAAATTTGTGTGGACTGACCTTCTTAAACTGTCTGAACTTAACAGTACAGTCTATAAATAAATGCTTGATTATATAGATATAAAAAAAAAAATCCTCACTGATCCAGTCAGTAACATCACCCAGACTAAAGTGCAGGAAAGTAAGAACAAACGTCTGCTTTAACTAGTTGGAAAAGTTTTAGGAAATCAAACTCCCAATTAATACAAAATAAGCTATTTAATTTATTAAATAGTACTTTATTATTTCGGCCAATCAAATCCCAGTCTGAGCTGCTACTCGTAGTTGCTTCAGATGCGCGTTATTGAAGGACACGGAGAGGCCAGATGGAGCACACGCCAAAACAGTGGAATTAAGAGCAGCATTTTGGTTTTGGGATGTAACTTTGGACAATATGAAGAAAGAAAAGAACACTGACACAAGGAGACGGGACATGAGGTGCCAGACACAGACGCTATCTTTGACTCGCAGCCATTTAGTGACATTTCAGCTTAAAATAAGCAAAATAAGACATGACACGGACTCCTGCCTCGGATCCTAGTTACCAACCCTTTTCATACTGCAGTTTAGTGTTTATATCTAGCGTCTGTACGACCTACGGAGCGCATATGCGGTAGATGCAAAGGTAAATAAAGGCACATCGCCTCCGCGGATACTTAATGGTCATGAACCGTCATTATGCTTTTGAGATAAGTTCTTTATCCACAACATTCCCAAACATAAGCCTCATAAACTGAGCCACAAACGACTCTTTACTTTTTACAATCAGCACAGACTCACCTATATATGTCTGTGGAGGCAGAGGCGTGTGAATCCGGAGGTGAGGGAGTTTCTGTGATCGTCAGAGCGTGTAGTAGCGGCGAGGGAATGGCGTGATTAGCGCTGCGGCTAACGCAATGCTAACGGAGAAAAGCAATATTCCTTCGCGGTGGCTGCATGATAAACGCTGATATTTTCACTGTACATCCACAATCTACCGCGCACCTTAACTAGACTGAGACGTAAACAAAAGCACGCGACGGAGCGGACTTTGCTGACATATCTCGTTGCTCTATTTACTTCCCAAATCGCGTGCCCTGCGATTACGAAATCGCGTTGTGTAATATCGCGATAAAATTGCAAATGCAATTAATCGTTCAGCCCTAGTTCAGGGGCCGCCTACAGTGAAGGAAATATGATTATTTGGTGATGCAGTTTGTTCATATATACCAACAGCGCCTTTATTATTGGAGGACATGGTTATGACAAATCCTGGTAAAAACTGAAGTGAAGATGTGCCTGTGTTTGTGCTGCGTGTCGTCCCGGTGTTGTTTTGGCCGATGCTGAGGTCAGGTCAAGCCATGGTTAGTTGTTTTGTTGTCCTTGGCAGCTGGGATAATGGTAGTGGAATGGACAGATAGTGTATTTTCTGCAATGAAAGTTGGGATTCTTCAGTCTTTTATGTATTTATACGATACAGACTTGTGACGCTTCTCAGGCTAAAGAAGAAGTTGATCCGAAACAATACAGTGCATATAGCGCAATACAGTGGTGGTTTTGTGACTGATGGTGGTTTTCCATAAAGGTTAGCTTTAACCGCAGCCGTCAACAGATTCATTGTGATAACGGTGAAGTAGCGAACAATACACAGAAGCAGATTATGCTCCGAAATGCTTGTTATTCACATATCGGTTTAGCATTTCCTATCTTAGTCTTTTCTCAAATGTTAACTAATCTCAATTGCTGAAGCTTGTTACTTGTCAGAAAAATCGATGGTAAATATTTTTCTATAATCATTCACCTCTACAAATCACATCTGTAAATTCATGACATGAGCTCAGATGGCAGAGCATATCACTGTTGTTACAAAACAACCCTTTTTGTGCATTTTTGCAACGCAGAATCTGAAAATGACACACATTTTTCTGTATCAGGTCAGGTTTTTGTGCCACGTGGATTTCCCAATCTCTGTAATCAATGAGGCACATTATTACTCTGTAGTTCTGTTAAAATCAACCCTAACGGAGCAGCTCCAGCCAAGGAGCCAGTTTCAACAAAATGTTTCTGTTTTTTTTGTGGCATTTCTAAGAAGTGGACCTACGTATCCAATAATAAAAGTGGCTGTATAAAGCTTCATAAATTGTCACCAACACATGCTTGTAGCACAGCTTCTTTGTAAATAATAATAATAATGCATCGGTTTTCTGGACACTCAAAGACGCTTTACATTGTATTATTCATTCACTCCATACTCGGTGGTGGTGAACTACTTTTGTAGCCACAGCTGCCCTGGTTGGTGGTCCATTGGCGCAGATTGGCTGTCTCACTTCCGTCAGTCCAATAGGCTTTTGTAGAATAAATGTACATTATTGTTCAGGTTTAACCTCTTAACCCCCACCTTAAGTGCATTTTCTCCAGTTCAGCTTTATCCAAATCTAAAAGGTCACAGCCTATAGGCCAGAGGAACGCCTCATTTGAAAACTAAGACCTACAAAACTCATCTAAACGGATCTTTTTCTCTGCGTTGTTGCCACGTTGTCGTCACTTTATCGACTTTTTTCCCCAATTGCTTTTTGTCGCTCTTTTGTGTCTTTTTGTCGTGTTCTTTGTCACACATTTCTGTCACTTCCTCGTCACATTTTCGTTGTCACTTTTCTGTTACTCTTTGGTTGCTTTTCATTGATCTTTTTTGGCGTTTTTGTTGCATTTTCCTCACACATTTTTGTCCCTTTTTTTTTATCCTCATTTGTCGTTTCATTTTTTGTCGCTATTTTGACACTTTTTTTCAAGAAGCTTTTAGATTTAGATAAAGCCAAACTGGAGAAAATGTGCTCAGCTCAGGTGGGGGTTAAAAGGTTAACGGTTCTAGATGACAAATATTTTAGTAGGTATCAAACAAAGTAACGCTCAGTATCAGTGTTGGAAACTAATGTAACGGTACCCAGCCCTAATAATGATGGCAGTGTACAAAAGTGCTTTACAAATATCAATTACAATAGAAATTAAAACAACATTTATGTATCAATTGCCACTAAAAAGCTTCTGTAATCAACAGTGTCCTGAGCTGCAGAGTCGGCTTCAGGGGCAGATAATTCCAGCCCATTTGAAGAAGACCGTGCCTTTGACTGAGTCCAGAGCAACAGATGCAGGTTATTAATGACAAGGATGAATTGTCCCGAAACGCTCTGCCGGATCCGCTTCCCATCTGAGAAAACCAAAATAAGACAGAGACGTGAAATACAAAAAGGGCCTGACAGAATGACAGGCATGTCCAGCTGTGAGCCACTTCCCACATAACGCACTAAACACAGGACAGTATATTTAGTTGTCAAAGACGTTTGCTAATTCTTGAGTATTCTGTTTGTCCAGAGGATATTTCTGTTTGGACCAGACGCTTTGCCCGGTGACGACTGCAGCCGCCCTGTGGGAAAGGCATGTGCCCCCACCCCTTCTGCCCGGGACGTCCTAGCAAACACCCGGCCCTCTGACCATCAGTAAACATTTGCATTAATAACCTGCATCTGTTTCTGTCGGCCTATTTTTAATGTTTTCATGTCTGATGCTTATGTACAAGTTACACGGGACATTTTACAAATATTTGAGGATTCATTTGTAGATTTACTCCAAACCGTTTTTACATCGAGCTATAAGAGCGGCCGAGGGCGACGAGGGGAAGAGGAGAAACAGGTGCTCTTTAATGTGCGCCGTGAACTGAATCCAGACTTTAAGACATAAATCGCAAAGTCTAATCGCAATACTTACTCAAATCATGCAGCCCTATGGGATTCTGTGGCCCCAAACGTCACCTGAAACACTTCCCTTTGTTTTCTCCTCCTTCCTCTCCTCCGCCGCAGACGACTGTGCCCAAGCTCTGCGACAAAACCAGCCAAATGTTCCAGACTCCGCTCAGACGGACTTCTTTTTTCACGCTAACGTCACAAAAACCCGCTGCCGCCTGTAGCTTCAACTCTATATTTTTTTACAACCCTTCGCGACTGTATCTGACGTGAATCACCATTTCTTTTACGGCCAACTTGTAAGTAACGTTTTCCAGCGCTCTTTACGGCGTCTCTTCAGTGATTTCCCCATAAACCTGACAGCTCAGATACGGCGGCTCGTCTGCTAAGTGCTTTTTAAGTATTTTTGAAGCGCAGTGGGCGTCGGGACGTTTGTTGATCCTCGGCAAACATTTAAAGTGAGCCGGCAGCGTGTCTCTATTTGCTTTTGTTCCACTGTTGGGAAACTCCAAGTTAAGTTGTAGTTAGCGCTTCATTTGTCCAAAAAACAAAGGCATAAACTTTATGTGGAAAAGGGAAAGACAAAAGAAAATGCTCATTAGTGCAATTCATCGCCAATTGGAATACATGAAAAATGATGAAGGGTGGCAAATAACCAACCGTTAAGGCTATTTTTAACCTCTTAACCCCCACCGGAACCGAGCACATTGTCTCCAGTTTGGCTTTAAAATCTAAAAGCTTCTTGAAATAAGTGTAAAATATAGATGAAAAAAAGGAAAACAACAAAAGAGCAACAGAAAAGTGACAAAAAAAAGTGACGAAAATGTGGAAAATATGTGATGAAAACCCGACAAAACGGCGATGGGGCAACGCAAGGAAAAAGATCCATGTAGATGAGTTTTGTAGGTCTTAGCTTTCAAATGGGGCGTTAGACTGGCCTATAGGCTGTGATCTTATGGATTTGGGTAAAGCTGAACTGGAGAAAATGCACTCGGTTAAGGCGGGGGTTAAGAGGTTAATTAAGCAGTGCCAAAAACAAAGTATCTTGTCTCCACAGGGTCTAATTTTGTCTAAAACCTGGTAATCATGTTTTCTCCTATAAAGTTGTTCTGAAATGTGATTCTTGTAACGCCGCTGTTCCCCTTCAAACCAGTGTTAATTTCGTCGACTAAAATATTTAGTCTTAATTTTAGTCAAAGTGATTTTTTTGACGACTAAAATTGGACTAAAACTAAATTGAAAGTTTTTCATGAGACTGAGGCTATATCCACACGAAGACAAAACGCTTATATTTTCAGAAACTTTATTTGTAAGCATGAAGTCAGCTTAATAAATGTGTGCGTCCACATGGGTCGACTCATGTCTGTGAAAACGGCGTGATTCACCTGCCAGGCCTGTGTGTGGCGCTGTGACGCTCAGACAGATAATAGAACAAGATGTAGAGGGCGCATGCGCAGTAAACCTGTGTGGAATGTAAACAGTGAAAATGAAACGGATTCAAGGATTTACGATTTACAGAAGAGACGAGGAGATGAGTTTATTCTTCAGACGTAACGGGACTAAAGCAGAAAAACCTGTCAGTGACCGGACTTTGACTGTCAGTCCAAAAGCACAGACTGTTTTTCTACTTGTCACCTGTGGCTTGCGGATTACAGTGGAGCAAAGAGGAGCGGAGTAAAACCATCATAGATCCATGAGTAAAACTCATTATAAGGTCAGTAGATTATGGATAACAGACTCCACCCCTGTGCTGTGATGTCATCGTCTTAGTAAAAGTTGCGGAGACGTCGTAACAACGGCGCCACGTAAACGGCGTTTTGAGATCTTTCCACTCTGGGACCTAGTTTGGAAAATGTTCGTTTACAGACCCCCAAAACGCCGGACTCGTATGGACGATACACTAGATTGATAAAATATCTTTGCGTTTGGTCCTCAGCTTGACTTCGTATGGACAGGGCCTAAAACTATGACTAAGATGTCCAGATATTTTAGTCGACTAAAATGAGACTAAATAAAAATGAAAACTAATATCATCCAATTTTCTATTGATAGTCTGAAAGAGCCTCATATCATGTAAATTCACTGCCAAAGGAGCAGCTCTGAGCTTTGTTCATGAGGGAGCAGCTCCATGAAGCAGAGGACCTTGATTAAATATGATTATAATGAATATTATAAATACAAAGTCGATTAAATTTGTCCTAAATTTAGTCGACTAAATGATGATGATGACTAAATCTCGACTAAAATTGAATTACATTTTCGTCAAAAGACTAAGACTAAAACTAAATTAAAATATCTTGTCAAAATGAACACTGCTTCAAACGTCGTTCCTCCTGTTGAGCTGAACCCTGATTTTAGGAACAAAATTCAAATCTAAACGCGTTAATTCACTCTTTACATTTATCTGATATCGTTCCCGTCTATTTTGTGCGTCCGGTGCCGCGTTGTCCTGACTCCTGAAAAGCGTTCCTTTAGTGACAGCTCGCGAAGTGCTCCTGCTCCAGCCCGAGGAATGTGCCACATATTTCGGCTCCTCATTGTCCACATACCTCAACAACGCCAGACCCCTCTCTGTCAGTGAGAGCCGCGAGCGGGCCACAGGCGCTGACTGACGCTACCGGGACGGTCCCAGTAGGTCCGGCTGTCGTCAAAGCCACAGGTTGACAACGTGCTGTATTACGTGGTGCGGGAGCATGTACATTTTTAATCGGTAGTCATGGTCCAAACTACAGTGGGGCTGCACGATATTGAAGTAACTTGTGATATGCGATACAGCGGCGCAATATTGGGATAGTGATATTATCGCGATATTTTACCATTTCAACACGACATGTTCCATTTAAATAATACACACATCGGACGTTTTTCAGGATCAAAACAAGGGTAAAATTGAACTAAATTAGGAAATGTTTAAAGGAACAGGCCACAGTTCTTCCATACTGAGATATGTTCTTACCTGAGATCAAGTTGATACGCACCTGTCTGGTCTTTGTGCCCGTGGAAGAGCTTGGTAGCACCCAACTTCCCCCCTGTTTGGAGCTATAGGAATATGCTAGGAGAGGCCAAATGCTAACAACATCTTTGGTTGTTTTGCGTGACTGAGCGCACACACAAAGACCAGACAGGTATGTATCAGCTCATCTAAGCTCAGGTAAGAACATGTCTCAGTATGGAAAAACGGGGGCCTGTTCCTTTAACTAAAACTGAACGTTCACAGATTTGTTCATTGTTTTTGGATGAGTTTGCAAAAAATGTGTCGATCTGAGTCAGATGAAGACTTTAGAGATGTTGCGATATATTGTGCGATACAGATATTGTATCACCTAATATCGCGATACGATGTTTAATGCCATATATTGTGCAGCCTTAGTCCAAACTCATTAGTGCATGCATTTTAGTATCGCAGTTGTTCACAGGGATGAGTTAATAAGCCTGCTTGTCAACTTTATGGAACTAATACCATCCTAGTAAGGTAAACAAGTTTGTCTGCTAGTTCACAATCCATAAAAAGGCTTCACAATTAGACTTGCAGTGCACAAAGATATTTTTTTCACAAATGTCTGCTTTTACCATATACTGAAGGACCAAACAAATGCTATATTCAAAAAAAGGTTTAGGTTCATTACATTATTTTGCAACACAATATAAAGAAAGGTCTCAAGTCCAAAACCTCATCATGACCCATCTACTACATATTCATAGTTTTTGTGAAGGGCTATATTACTGGCATGGCGGCGTAGTGGTTTGCGCTCAAGATCCAGGTTTGATCCTGGACCAGGTGTGGCCTTTCTGCGTGAAGTTTGCATGTTCTCCTCGCATCTGCCACCAATAAAAACAATAAAGTTCCCTCTGAGGCCAGGACCGCCCAAAAAATTCCTGAATCTCTGTGAGTCTTGGTTAAATATCGGTCAAACAAAGAAATAAAAATGCCATGGTGGTACAAAAAACATAAACAGACCAGCCTCAATAACAACTCTCCTATATAATGTATATAGTTTAAATGTCTCAAATCGAGCATAATATTTTTAATTTGTGTCGTTTTGATGAGTCACAGTTTAGTTGGGCATTTGAACTTGATTATTTCACTTCTTCTGAGATGTTTCTGACTGGTTTAATACATTTTGTCTTTATTTCAGGTTATTTTATCCTCCAATTGCACTTGACCCATTGGCATTTAACTTGTTTTTTTCAAGCAAGATTTTTACCGTAGAACCAGTGAGAAATGTCCTCAAACTAGCAAAGTAAACCTGATGAATGGAAACTGCTCACAGCAAGATTCATGTTCTTAATTCAAGTGATTTTAAACGCATGCTTGATATTTAGTTCTTGTAGTGGAAAGACCCCTTGTAAACTGTTTATTTATGATGATTTATGGTTTCCTCAGTAACTCAGTGCCTCGTTTCTCCAGGATCACAAAGCCGCTGACGTTTGCTGACTGCGTTGGGGACGAGCTGCCTCTCGGGTGGGAGGAGGTTTTCGACCAACAAGTCGGAGTTTACTACATCGACCACATCAACAGTGAGTGCCTCCTCTGCGACTCAGGACAAGCGTTATCAATACTGTGACGTTGTTCGATACAGATTGGATTCTCGGTAAAGGACTTTATTTTGCTTAATAATTGTCCCGTTGACAGAAACCACCCAAATCGAGAACCCGCGGACCCAATGGCGGCAGGAGCAGGAGCGCATGCTGAAGGAGTACCTTGTAGTGGCGCAGGAGGCGCTCGAGGCCAAGAAGGAGATGTACCACATCAAGCAGCAGCGGCTGGAACTCGCTCAACAAGAGATGCTTCTGTTCAGAGAGCTCTCCGAGGACAACCGCTCTCTCACCAGCAGTAAGCCCCAAAACACTTATTATGATCAAACATCTACAGTGGACGTAATGTATCAGGCATTATGTCCACCAACTACAAAACTGACTTTCATAGTGCTACTCTCAGTGCATGTGGTAATAAATTTGAGGGGAATTGGTTTCATATGGATTAAAACAAAACTGTGCAAAATCAGGCTTCGACAAAACCAGGTCTGTTCTATAACTAAGTCCCGAGTCAGGACTGTGGCAGGAACAAGGATCATTTTTAAAAAGTAAGATTACATTGATTTATTGTCCTATCGAACATGTGCTATGAACATGAAACATGCCTTCACTTACTGACCTCACATGGCCCTAAATGTATGATTTACTCTAAGATCTCTGAACATATGGGGGCCCTCTGGCACAGTTTGAGAAACATTGGTTTAGACGTCTACGAACATGCTCCAAAATGCTTTCGATTAGCAGTATTCTCATATATTTACACCTTTGTGTGTGTTTAACATGTGTATTGTTATCTGATTGTTGATTAAAACAACATAATTCTTGCAGTTCTAATACTTGTCAGAATCACAAAGATATTTTCCCAGGCCGTTCAGCATATTTACAGACCTAATTCATAAACCTCTGTTTTGACTAAATAGCGATCTTTCCTTCTCCTCGCAGCTCTCTCCAGCTCCTCGTCCAACGCAAAATACGACCCCGACCAAATCAAGGTGGAAGTGGCTTGTAGACGTGAGCGGGTAAGTCATTACTGGGCAGAACAATGGGCTTTGGTGAGGGGCCAGTGTGGAGCGAAGCAGGGGCCCGGGGTGTGGCCCCTCTGTCCCGGGACCCTGTGAGGATGAGGTCATCAGTGGAGGGTCAGGCAGAGGCTACAGAGAACAACACAGGGCCAAGTGGGACGTGTGTGTGTGTGTGTGCGTGTGTGTGTGTGTGCGTGTGTGTGCGTGTGTGTGTGTGTGCGTGTGTGTGTGCGTGTGCGTGGGTGGGCCAACTCACTCTTCGAGTCATGTGACAAAAACGCCACCTGCTACCGCAATATTGAATAAACATTCTTATGTCCTGGCTTTGATTTGATTAGCTTTGATTAGCTCTGATTAGCTTACAGGTCCAACATAACGCAATTTTAAAAGTCTTCTGGCGACGGAAAGTAAATGTTTGAAAGTTTCAGCGTGTGTGGAAAAAGACAATTTGGTTTAATTATGTAATATCAAACTTTTAGAGATAGATATAGATTGATTTCTGTCCACTTTAAGTTCAGGGAAATCTATTTTTTCACAATATGGTGCTGATCAATGAAATCAAAAGGAGAAGCGATATTCGATCCTGTGTGTGGACAGTTAGCAAGTTGTTAGCATTAGCCATCAAACATGGCAAATTATGAACAATTGAGATGTTTTCAGCTGCTGTCAACCCATCGACCACATTTAGATGAGGTTCAAAGCCAAGTTAGGAATCAATGATAAACGTACAGACCTTTTGAGATTTTACTTTAGATACAAATAGGTGTATAAAAGGGGTGTTTGAGCTAATTGCTAAATCAAAGTGGGGTCGGATACACTTCCAGTGGCCACGAGACATTATCGTATAAGATGTTAAAGATAAAGAAACCACAGGAATTATACAGGAACCAGGAACCGCGCTGACTGTCCTGCGTTGCCATGGAGAGCCGCTGTTGATGGCTACAGTTGTTTAGAAGTTGATTTTGGCTTAGTGCTTATTATGTGGTGGCGCAATCATAAGCAGAGCATATTTTTGAGAACCAAAACATGAGACATGCATCGTTCGCTTACAGTGAGTGTCATGAAAAAAATGTGTGATTCAACGTCTCGGAGCAGTGATGTGTCAAAGCATGTAGGAGGCACTGGTGACTTCTCGGTTCTTAGAAAAATCACTTTTGGAGGGAGGCCATTTCTGGATACATGATGTCACACATGATGAATGTTTAGCTGATGGAGGCACGTAATGTTCAAGTGCCAAAATGTCTCACATATGACCTTTTGTAAATGCTGATACAAAACTATTTACAGTGTCGTCCAAACATCTTAAATAAAACTCGAAATAGGACGTTGGCGTAGTAATACATTGGAGCAAATGGCAATCAAACCTAGTGCAATGAATACCAACAGGAAACACCACTATTTGTTGTATTCTGCTAATTTCATGACTTTTTTCTAAATACTGACTGAGCTAATGTCTTGTGTAGGAGTGGGACAATATATCGATATATCGCGTTATTTTGCAGGACGATACAATACTGATTTATTCTGATATCGATACTTTTGATAAATATTAATGTATTTATTTATTAAAGAAAAAGTGGTACAAAGCACATGAAAACAAATGTACAGGCATATCGATTATCGCAGTCTCAGCGTATCGTAAGATTATCGTTATCGTGTGCCATGTATTCCGTACATAGATTTTTACATCTTATTTTATTTTACATAGAGTTTCCTCTTGTAAACATGTATGTTTACATTTATTTTATACTATTTAACACTGCATTACAGGACTGTATCTTTATGACCTTTTTACAATTGTAATGAACTTTATTACATATCATTAAGCAAAGTTTATCTAGAAGAAAAGAAAATGGGATATTGATATTGCTACTTCCCAAACAATCATTTAGTTCGTATGAGCACACGCTGAAAGAAGAAAATAGACAGAATTGGACCAATATTTAGCTGGTGAACTTGAGACAGTGAATACACTAAGTGCCTCATTCACTAAACCAGGTGCTAAATTGCGAGTAGTACTAAAAATGAGCTTGTGCTATTTATTCTGTGGGCGTGTTGCACCTGATTTACCATTAGAAACTGTGCGTATTAATTAGTGCTGAAAATGTGATATGCAGATGAGTTTAAAAAGTTTAAAAAATCCAACAATGTATAGGTTTTTAATGCACTATATAAGTTTGGCCTAATTCAATCCCAGTATTGAGTGGTTGTCCTCGTTCGCTCATGCCTCTCTCTAAAGCTGTACATTCCTACCTGTGAATAACCGTGACTCAGCTCTTTGACTGAGAGGAGCCGATTGTAACCCTGCGCTCTTGTGTCCCGCGCAGCTGTCCCGACTGAAGCAGGAGCTGGCCCAGGTGAAGCAGGAGCTGCAGTTTAAGGAGATGGGAGTGGAGACGCTGCAGGAGTAAGTGTCCCGGGACCACCCTTCCTTCCTCTGCGACCCCCTGCTCTGAACACACGCACACCTTTTCCTATTCCACCAATTCCTGCCTCACATCGTGCGGTTCAGCACTTTTCTACTGTAAACGGGATATTTCAATTAGGGCTGTGCAGTTTAACTCAAGAACCACTGACATTTATTCTAATGGTGTAACGTTTCAAATGAAGGTGAACCCGGAAGTAGCACAGTCTGAGAAGTAGCCCTTATCAACTCTTAACTGTGAAGAATTAGGATGTTCAAGATGCTATGTGAAAGTCAGGAATAAGTTTCGATATATACTAACAAGTAAAATGAATGAGCTCCCCTTGTTCAGTCTGAAAACGGGAAAGCTTGAGTACAGCAGTGGTTCCCAGCCTTTTTTGTCGTGGACCCTTTGGACCTTTTTGGTGTTAATCCGTGTATTACCTTAAACCTCTTAACCCCCACCTGAACCGAGTACATTTTCTCCAGTTTAGCTTTACCCAAATCTAAAAGCTTCTTGAACAACGCGTCAAAACGGCAACGGGAAACGAGAATGGAAACGCAAAAAAAGAAGCAACAAAAGAAAAGCTAAAACACGATTGAAAAACTATGAAAAAGCAAAGAAAGAGCCGCAACATAGCGACAAAAAAACGGACAAAAATGTGCCGGAAAAGTAACAATAACACAATAAAAGCGCGACGAAAACACGACAAAAAAGCGCCAAAAAGCAAGAGAAAAAAAGTGATGAAGAAAGCAACAAAAAATTACAAAAACAAGACAAAAACGTGACATTAATGTGGCGACAACGCAACATAAAAGTCATGATCCGTTTTGTGGGTCTTAAGCTCCAGTCGAGGAAGCTTTTAGATTTGGGTCAAACTGAACTGGAGCAAATGCGCTCAGTTAAAGCGAGGTTCAGGGAGTTGCAATTTTATTTGGAAAGCAATCACTTTAAAGCGCTACTTGTACGTGAGAAGACAATATTGCTTTCAAAATAAGCCTAAAATCTTCCCAAAACTACAACTATTCTGCAGCTTTCCCCCCTTTTTTCAATCTGAAATAGTTCCAAGTACCCCCTGCTAGGTCCTCGAGTACCAACAGGGGACCTCGTACCCCTGGTTGGGAAACACTGGAGTACAGGCCCTTAAATATTAAAGAGGTCTGTGCAAAGTAAAACGTTTTGCTTCACATAAAAAGATATGAAAAAATGCAATGAATTCTGTTTGATAAATATGCCTCCGTTTACACATTTTTGGTAACATTCGTGAACAGCTGCTGACTTCAGGTCACAGAGTAGAAGCTCCTCCTGTCGAAGGGAAGAACTCGTATTTGAGACAAGTGGACTCCACCTCAGGAAGAGGATGCACCAGTGGAGCCCAGGGCCGGCCGACAGGAAGGCGGGGGGAGGCGAGGGGGGTTAGGGGGGGTGGAGCACTTTCAAAACACGATATCGCCCTGCATTCCTCAGCACTTCCTGAGGCCTGGCAGAGTCTTATCTCAGAGATAATATACAACTCCAGTCATTCCCAGAATAGACAGAAACGCCGCGCGGAGGTGGCAGCATCCTCCTGGAGGTTCGAGTGTGCGTGCGTGCCTGTCCCGCTGGTTGGGTGCCTTTGTTTCACCGCTGTGCGTGTCCCATTGTCTTCGAGTGAGCGTCGTCCCGACCAGCTCTGACCCTGAGGCTGTTTGTTGAGATCTGAGCGGTCGTCAGCAGTTTGTGTAATTGTTCTGCGCATCTGATAACCGCCACTTGCCCCGTCACTGCACGAAAAATATTCCCCTTTCAGCTCAAAGTTTATCTCTCTGACCACTCTTCTGCAAAATGTGACGGGGCGAGCTGATTAAAATGCACATATTCTTCTAAATGAACTTTTCTGACCTTGTCACATACTTTTTACCCTCAAATCGCCTCCACTTCAAAGCATTTCTTTCTTATAGCAACTTGTTTTTAGCTCGATTTAAACGGCCTCACTTCCCTCTGTGCCTGCTGAGGATGGGAACGCCTGTTTTAGTTTGCTCACAAATATGGCCGAACTATATTTACATATAGTTTTGATAGCACAACAACCAATGCTAATGTTTAATTTAAGAGATTTCTCATTTAGTTCCATTTTACCCCGTGTTTTGTTCCCCATTTAGTATTTGTTTTGACACAATTTGATGACAAAAAACAAGTTTTAAAATTAGTCATTGGTTTTATGACTTTAAAAATACAAAAAACTGCCTTGACGTGGTAAATGGTAAATGACATTTTGGGTGTGGGTCGAGTCCAGCGGGCATTGAGGGGTGGGCACAACCTTTCCCTTTATTTGTGTGTCTCTAAACATAAACTGCAGGTCTAGCTTTGGGGCGGGGAACAAAGGCGGTCTTGTGTGGGGAGGAAGAGGCCGTCTGAATGAACAGTACCTGGTGTTGAAGGGTTTTTGGGAGGAGAGGGAGGGAGGGAGGGAGGGAGGTGGAGGCTGTAAATAACTCCACATCATTTATTTGACACTTCAGAAACGACGTCAGAACAACAGATCGGTCATTAAGATTAGTTAAGATTTCACTACAAAACACAAGCTAAAAGTCGAACATGAATCTTCACTCCCACAAAAGAACAAATGTTTACTATGTCAGAGTTTGAAACCATCCGTAATTATTGTTCACAGCCAAGTGCATGTTCTAACTAATAACACATTATTTGAGTTTTAAGTCTAATTTAGTATTACAATTAGCTTTTCCCACCAGTGAAATACACGGCACAACAAGAGCTACACTTTAGCCTCTCACCCCCCACTTTAACTAAGCGCGTTTTCTCCAGTTCGGCTTCACCCAAATCTAAAAGCTTCTGGACTGGAGAAGCTTCATCTGAAAGAAAACGGATTGTAACTTTTTTGTCGCGTTGTTGCCACTTTTTCGTTGTGTTATTGTTGCGTTTCTGGCACGCTTTTGTCCCGTTTTTGTTGCAGCCTTTTGGTTGTTTTGTGTAACTTTTTTGCTGCTTTTTTTTTTTTTTTTTTTTTGCTCTTTTGTCGCTTTTTTCAAGAAGCTTTTAGATTTGGGTGAAGCCAAACTGGAGAAAATGTGCTCGGTTCAGATTGGGGGTTAAGAGGTTAATTCACTAAAAACTATCCTCCTCACCGAATTGCGATTTATTGTGGCTTCTTGCGATGTGATAATGCAATAATGATTATTTAGCGACATGTTATGCAGTCCTACTTTTAATGCATTGCTTTAAGATGTTTGTGTCTTAGTTCGTTCTCTTCAACTCCAACTTTTAAATTTTTAAACCCACATTATTTTTTTGTAACATAATTCACTGTCTATAGAGTTCGGGAAATCCCAGTTACCATGGAGATGCGCCATCTTTACAGCTAACGGAGTTGTTCCACGACTTTTTTCTCCACTTTTTACACTGTTTTTAGCTCATGTTAGTCAATGGAAATGTATGCTGACGTCACAGCTCTACTTCCGGGTCCGCAGATGTGCGAGAAACTACAAAAAACTCTTTAATACCACAATCAATATTTCTGAAATTCAACAGAGAGTTACTGAATATACTTATTTATCAGGCCCATTAGCCAAAAATGCTGTACCTACTGCTATAAAAGTAATATTTACCAAAATCCGTACATCCGGGTTAGCGGGGGGAAATGCTAACGGCGCAGCAGCTCCGCTAAACCCGGAAGTAGCGACTTTAGTAAATGTTACTTTTTTAGCAGTAGGTGAGGCATTTTTGGCTAATGAGTCTGAGAAATAAGTAGCTTCAGTAACTCTCTGTTAAGTTTCAGAAATATTGATGGTTGTTGTTAAGAGTTGTTTATGTTTTATTCTCGCATATTTGCCCGTCTGCCGGGACCCGGAAGCGGAAGTCGTGACGTCAACCTTAACAAACGGATAATCGAGAATTTATAACTTAATACACGACAGATTAACATTTATGGAAAAGATTAAGTAACAGAGTGTTTGTCCTCCAGGATCGACAGGAAGATGTCTTGCAGTCAGACCAACTACAAACTGGACGAGGCACAGGCCATTTTCAACGAGCTGCGCAGCATCAAGAAGGCCATCAGCTCCGGCGAGAAGGAGAGGCAGGACCTCATTCAGGTGCTTTGTTCTTCTCCAATTTACTCAAATTACAAACCCCTCGGCCCCTCCTTTTGTACACGAGAACCTAATGACAATCAGCAGAGCAGTCTCAAGCACAAACAGAGACTTGATAGTTCTGCTGTTGGGTCACTGTGTTCTAACCGCTGCTGTGTGACTAAACCACAGAAAGGTACTGTACACATTTCCAGACGTGTGAATCACCAGCCGCATCTTTGACTTTATCTCAAGAGCAAAGGGGCATTTACTCATCATCTATTTTTAGCTGCTGTGAAAAGAAAAATACAGCATTGACACATTTATCTTATAATACCAGTGACTTTATGCTATGATTTAACTACAACTTTAAAATGGCGTCCTGTTTTGTGTTAAGTTCTTAACACCTGAGCCTGAACCCGAGCACGTTTTCTTCAGTTTGGCTTTACTCAAATTCTAAAAGCTTCTTGGTGAAAATGGTCAAAAAAGTGATGAAAAAAGGATGAAAAAGTGACGTGAAATGTGTTGAAAATGTGACAAAATTGTGTGGGGGGTAAAAGCCAAAAAAGAACAACGTTATGAAAAAGAGACAAAAAAGTGATGAAAAATGATGGAAAAAGTGACAAAAAAGCCACAACTTCGGCCTCTCTGGTGCTGTCCACAAATGGTTTACATCCTACCTCACAGACAGGACATTCAAGTGTGGATATCTGCTCCTTTAAGGTCCATTAAATTACATGTGGTGTGCCTCAGGGTTCGATTTTAGGGCCAGTGCTTTTTAACCTGTATATGCTCCCTCTTGGTGACGTCATCAGGAGACATGGAGTCAACTTTCATAGTTACGCTGATGATACACAGTTGACACCAGGCCAATGGATGCACTTTTTAACTGCATTTTAGATATCAAATCCTGGATGGCTTTATAAATAAAGTTTGATTGATTCATTGAATAATTGATAAAAAGTGATGAAAATGTAAAAAATGTAACAAACAAACAAAAACGATATAAAAAATTTCCAAAACCAAAAGGCTGAATATATACAATATGCACCCCCCCCCCCTAATATCTTAAATTATCAACATAAATAAATATATAAATAATTAAATTACTATAGATAGCAATATAGATATCAGTTAAAAGCTAAGCAAAAAAGGTGGGTCTTGAGCCTGCTCTAAAAAACATTCTCTGCGGCCCCCTCCGGTATTCAAATCAAAATCAAAATAGCAACAAAAATGAGGATGAAAACGCAGCAAAAAAAAGTGACAAAAACAAGGCGAAAACACGACAAAAAAGCGTAAAAAATGTGACAACAAAACAAAGCTCATTTTGACCTGAGTTCCCGAGTAATTTTCCCCATTTGAGCGAGTGTTTATGTGCATTTATTCCAGATTCTGAGCATTTTAACAGGTCCTGTGTATTAAGTGTATGCGTGATTAAGGTTGTTTGGTTGTTGTTTGTTTTAGAGCCTGGGGAAGCTGACGGTGAACTTCCAGAGCAGCCTGTCGATCGGTGACTCGAGCGGCGACGTGAACAGCACTGGGCCGGGAGACTGTGTGCTGCAGCAGTACTGTGACACCGGCTGTCAGACCGAACCCATGGGAGAGGTACCATTACATTCTGTACATAAAGCGCATGGTTGTTTTGAATAATCAGGTGCAGGGCCTGTCAATTCCTATTTTTAATCCGATAAAAATCCTTAACAAATGCTTTTATTTATCTAGTACGGCTCCCAAGACTCTTCACATTTGGTGGACAAGGTTAAGCTGAACTGGCAGTACGAAGAGGCCAAGAAAAAGTAAGTTTCGCGGTTGTTATTTATCAGTTTGGAACTACAACGCCCTCCTCCTGCTTCTACCCCCCACCCCTCCTCTCTCCCCCTCAGCCCGGTCCGGGACAGAGGGCTTTGATAGTGTTTTTGCTGGTGGCCGGTGCAGGAATGAGCTGGGTGGTTACATTCTTGGTGGTGCTGACTCTGAGCGGTCTTTGTGTGAGGCGCCCACACCCTCCGCTCCACAAGGTGCTCCGTACACACCGTGCTCTGGAGTTAAATATAGGACCAGAAAATTATACTGTAATGCTGGAAAATCAGAGACACATTAAGCCTCAAGTTACTTTTGTTTTGAATGTAGTTTCAAAAGGCCAAGCTTTCATTCATAATGTTATATCAAAAACATACCTGGAGTGTTGTTTTCATGTTTCTGTAATCCTGCACATACAGTTTCTCTGGATTTTACGGTCTAGACACCTTTACTAAACCGCCTTTGCTCGACCTGATCCCGTCAGATCTCGGAAGCTAAGCAGGGAAGGGCCTGGCGGTGGATGGGAGACTGTTTGGGGACACCAGGAAACCTGGGTGACTGTAGTGAGTGAGTGGTTGGTGGTCGGAGAGAGGCCAATGGCACAGACTAGTTGCCTCACTTCTGTCAGTCTACAACAGTAGTTTACCACCACCAAGTATGGCGTGAATGAGTAATGACAACAGTGTAGCGCTTTGAGAAACTTGGTAATATAGGCTTGTAAAGCGCAATACAAGTGTAAGCCAATATTATTATTATTATTATCATTTCATATTATTACTAAATCTCTTCTAATCCCGTTCGTGATCAAACTCTCATCTCACGCTGATTAGTATGTTTCGCCTGTGCATATCTTTTTAAAGGTTTGCTGTTTGTTTGTGGCTCTGGTCACTGGAGCACACAAGACGAAGAGGTGCACCCTCTGCTGACATGTTCTGTTAGTGCATTTTAGAAAATCTTAAACCAAAGATTATTATTTTAGAAACAATATTTTAATAGTTCTAATATATCAGATTGTTATAGTATTTAAAGACATATTATTCATTCCCTCCACACTCAGTGGAGATAAGCAACTATTGTCCAGCTGCACTGGAATAGTCTGACAGAAGTGAGGCTGCCAATCTGTTGCACCGCCCGACCATCATCAACTGCTCACTGTGGGCGGCACGGTGGCACAGTGGTTAGTGCTCATGCCTCACAGCTAGATGGTCCCGGGTTTGATCACCAGCCTGACGTGCCTTTCGGTGTGGAGTTTGCGTGTTCTCTCCGTGTCTGCATATGTTGCCTCCAGGTACTCTGGTTAACCACACCACAGTAGGCCAGGATTGTGTTTGCGAGTGCGAGTGGGGACAACGGATGCAAATTAGCTCATGGTTACACTCTGGCGTCGGGTGTTTACATGAGTCCCATGTGTATTCATTAACACACACTGTCTCAACCAAACAAATAATCTTGCACACTACATTCACACTGGCAAGGCAGGTGAAGTGTCTCTGAATAAAATGTTATTTTGGACCTTCAAAACAATCCTGCAGAGCAGGAGCAAACCACAAGATCTGCAATTCTGGAAATGGTCTGATCCAGTGTTCCTCCCATTAATCTTTTTTTTAAAGACTTTGACTTAAATAAAAAGAAAAACAAATTGGAGAAAGAGTTTTTGAAAAAGAGGACACATTTATGGGCCAGTAGATATTCCTAGGTTTTTACAAATTAAATAAAATGAATGTTTCTGTTGGAGTTGTGGCTGCAGCAGTGCCAGCCGTGACATCAGGGCAGAGGGGTGGGTGGAGGGAGAGGGGGGTCTGGAAAGTTGCGTGCTCTGTCCCTGAGTCACTGGTCTGAGCTGTAGGACACATAAACATAGTTGTTTAACGTGAGCCTCTGACTTCATCTGTGCTACATCTCTGTTCGCCGTGCGTCTCCAGTGACAGGTACAAATTAACCTGAAATACTATTGATACTGATGACTGAATGTGGGTACAACGCTGCTGACATTGTGGTGTAAACCAAGTGGTTCTGGAAAAAAGAAATATGTAAGGTATCCTGCCCTTTTCCTGCAGCTTAATCTAGCCTTCAAGTTGTCTCTTTGTTTTAATGAAGAGCTCAGCGTTTGTTAAATTATGTTTTCTCCCTTGTGTTTGCCAGGGTGCAGAGCATCCAGCACCAGCTCGCACAGCTGGACAGTGAGAGCTGGAGCGGCCGGGCCGAGGCCGACAGGGACTTCCTGCAGCTTCTGAAGGAGAAGGAGGCGCTGCTGCAGGAGCTGACGCTGCTCAGCAAACAGCAGCCGTCACAGGACACGTTACTGCGTCTCGAACAGGAGCGCAGCCGGCTGGAAGACGAGGTGCAGAGGGCCCACAGCTCCCAGAGCCAGGGCGCCAACCAGAGGTACAGGAGGATGGAGACGTCCTGTTTGGACTTCAGAAAACCGTAACATACACATGTTTGAAGAAATACTGACACAAGAAGAAATGTTACTTTAGGCGTAAGAGCTTTGTTTCACCTGTTCCACTTCACAGATGTGAGCGCTAAAGGTGTGTACACACCAAACGCCACCACACCTCCAACTGCCATGTTAACCCTATGTAGATGTGCTTCGACGCGCTTCGAAATGTAAGCAAAGCCGTCCGCGCGTATGAAGCGTAGCAAATGCGAGCGGATGAGGAAAAACGTGCGTCAAAGCCAGGGAGAACAGCAGGGATGCCGATCCCACTGCTTCATGCACTCAAGTAATCCAATCTACACGTGCGTTCATTTACGCCTTGTTAGCCAATCCGGGACTGGGCTCAAATAGCGAGCACAAGCGTCACCTGTTACCTGCAGCGTGGAGGACACGTTGATCATCGCGGTTTGCGCTCGGCCTCAGTTGTATGACACGCCTCCTAATTATGACGCAAACAGGCGTTTCTCGCGAGTGTGAAGGATGGGGCGTGGACGCACGTTTGGTCTGAACGCACCTTAAGAGCTGATCCTAGTACTGTTTTACGTGACTGACTTCATCCTTGTGGTCATTGACAGGGTCCTGCAGCAGGAGAAGAGGAACCTTTTACTGAGACAACTGGAGGAAGCAACACGCGTCTGCACATATCTGCACTCACAACTCAAGAGGTACATGAATATTCAACACTATCTGTCACCATTACTGGTCTTACTGGGCTCTGCTGTTGTATGTTCCATGGAACCTTTTTTACCATATAATTTATAAAAAACCTATAATTTTACACTTTCACATCAAATTTAAAATACATACTATGTTCCTTGTCCCCTTGTGGTAACATGTCATTTCCCCCTTTAGCCTGTCGGCCAGTTCCCTGACCGTCTCCTCCAGCAGCAGTCGCGGGTCTCTGGCCTCGAGCCGCGGGTCTTTAGCGTCGAGTCGCGGCTCCCTCAGCTCCATCAGCTTCACCGACATCTACGGCCTGCCCCAGTATGAGCGCCTTGAGGGGGAACCCCTGGACCCGCACCTGCGCTACCTCCTCTCCACGGACATGTTCCCCTCCGACCCGCTCTCCCAAAGCAAGACCAAGCGCCCCCACGACACGCCACAGTCCCTGGCCTCTCTGTCGTCCCGCTCCTCTCTGTCCTCCCTGTCCCCTCCCAGCTCGCCCATGGACACCCCGTACCACTCGGCCCCGCAGGACTGCCCCCTGACCCAGATGACGGAGGAGTACATGGAGCAGGCGGGACGGGGGCTGCTGGAGGAGATCAGGGCTCAGTCCCAAAGTCACGCCCTCATAGCCTCCGCCATGTTGGGGGGTGACGAGGCGGGGCATCAGGGGGAGAGCAAGAGCCATAGTCCAGCACAGTCCAGCCTCACCTCCACAGGTAATGCTGTATTTTGAATATACAGTATTTTCTTATTTTATTTAGGGTCGTATACATAAAGCAAGTCATATTTATATCAATGACTTGATTACAGCGGCGCAATAAAAGTCAATGAATTGTGTCAAAATGATCTCTTAAATGTGTTAAAGTGGTTTACTACAGGTTTTAAATCTTCTTGGAAAATATTGACCTTGCTCAGTTATGCTGCACACGCTTGTCAAAAATACTAAAATTATGATCCAGACCAGAGCTCATTCGGCTGCAGTTTTGGCTGCATTTTTATTGCTCAAGAGTTGCCCGTTGTGTCCACTTCTCTTTTAATAATATCAAAACTCT
The DNA here is from genome assembly GCA_021464625.1 of Proterorhinus semilunaris. Taxonomy (NCBI): domain Eukaryota; kingdom Metazoa; phylum Chordata; class Actinopteri; order Gobiiformes; family Gobiidae; genus Proterorhinus; species Proterorhinus semilunaris. The sequence continues at coordinate 11,459,732 of CM038351.1, read as the reverse complement.
CATTCCTCTGTTGTTTGCATATTTTAAGCTTTATTTGTTCGTGTCTCTGTTTTTGGCATTCAGTATATTGTATGTGGGCATTAAAATGGCATTAGAACTTGTTCAACCTCTTACCCCCCAAACCGAGTGCATTTCCTCCGGTTCAGCTTTACCCAAATCTAAAGCTTCTCAACTGGAGAGCGACAGTGGAACACCTCATTTAAAAGCTAAGACCTACAAAAGTGATGGAAACTTTGTTTTTTTGTTCACATTTTTTTGAAGTATTTTTGTCACATTTTTGTTGCTCTTCTGGTACGATTTTCGTCGCCCTTTTGTTGCTATTTTGTCACGTTTTCGCCACTTTTTTCACTTTTTGTTTTCGCGTCGTTTTTGTCGCATTTTAATTGCTTTGCCGACACGTTTTTTGTCGCTCTTTTGTTGCTACATTTTCATCGATATTTTTATCCTTTTTTTTTTTTATCTTTTAGATTTGGGTAAAGCCAAACTGGAGAAAATGTGCTCGGTTCAGGTGGGGGTTAATAGGTTAACATGCTGCTACTATAGTCTCTTTGGGCGGTAATTATAGATCTCGAGCAGCAGATTCTACCATGAGAAACGACCCTTTTACACTATTGAGTATTTGCGATCTGCCCGTGGATGTGCAGGGGTGACTCTTCGGGGCAACAGCGCCAACAGAAGCGGCCGGAGAACGAGGAGGGTCTCGGCGGGAGTGACTGAAGATGCTCTGGCCACAGACAGCGGAGTGTTCGAGGCCTGGGGCAGGAGGTAAGAGAACAAACACACGGACTACGGCTCCCCCTAGTGTCAGTCAAGAGAAGTGAAGGGACAGACGTCGTTGAAACTTTTAACCTCTTAACCCCCGCCTGAACCGACCACATTTTCTCCAGTTTGGCTTTACCCAAATCTAAAAGCTTCTTGAACAAAGCGCCAAAAACGAGACAAAGAAGTGATTCAAATGTGACATGAAAAAGTGGAGAAAAAAAGTAATGAAAAAGTGGAAAAAAATTTGACAAAAACGCACCGGCAACAACGCAAGGAAAAAGATCAGTTTTGATAACCTTAGCTTTCAAATGAGCCGTTACTCTGGCCTATAGGCTGTAAGCTCCAGTTGAGATGCTTTAGATTTGGGTAAAACTGAACTGGAGAAAATGCACTCGGTTAAAGTGGGGGGTAAGAGGTTAACCAAGTTCTAATGTCTTGGTTAAAAATATGCAGTACCCAAAGTCAGTATTGATATTTGTGACTAAAATATTTTGTCATAATTTTAGTCAAAGTAATGAGACTAAAACTAGGACAAAAATGTCCAGATACAGTGCCTCTCGGAAGTACTAATACACCTTGAACTTTTGTTTACAACCATAAACATTAAGATTTTATTTAGAATGTTTTACTGAAAGTTCACACACAAGTAAAAGACAACTGTGAAGTGAAAGCAAAATGATACATGATTCTGTTGTTTGTTTTTTTAAATAGAAAACCGAAAGGTGGGGCGTGCATAAGTATTCATACAGTGTGAATGAATACTTTGTGGAACCCCCTTTTTCTGCAGTAACAGCAGCAAGTCTTTTGGGGTATGACTCTACAAGATTTGCACATCTGGGTCCTTTCCAAAACCGTTCCCTCCTCCCTTTCCCTACACCCTTCCACTCAGGCCTCAGTGAGGGCACCTTCAGAGGTTCACTCATCAGAGAGCTGTGACTTTCAGACGCACTCTCCCTCACCCCCACGAACTGCACAGCCCATAAGGTTGCACAAATCACAAGTTCGACTGATCATACTTTTAAATGAAAAAAAAGTTCCCTTATGAATTTGCAAAGTAATTCAGATTCAAATATGTCATATTTACATTATATATTTTCGCTTCTTCAAACTCACAAGTGAGTACTTTTCCTCTCCCAATAAAATCATATCAGTTTCTTTTTCATTAATAAATGTCTATATGACGGTGTAGTTGTTCAAATTAACACTTAGGTGCTCCTAAATAAACACAGAACTGAGGTTGTTTGGTGCGTGTTGCTCGTGGGACGGCTCTCGGATGTAACACACACCTGCTAAGCCTGCGTCGATGCTTACTCGCTGTGAAGGAGCTGATCAGCCACTTTTCCTCACTGAGTGCTCCGTTTTGGACAGAACTCCACTCCGCGGGCACGCGCAAACTGAGTGTTAGGGGGTGAGGGAGGAGGGAGCGGTTTCGGAAAGGCCCCTAGAGACTGACATTTTAGCCCATTCCCCTTTACAAAACAACTCAAGCTCTGTCAAATTAGAAGGAGAGCGTTTGTGAACAGCAGTTTTCAGGTCTTTCCAAAGATTTTCAATAGGATTTAGGTCAGGACTTTGACTGGGCCATTCAAACACATTAATATGTTTGTTTTTAAACCATTCCATTGTAGATTTAGCTTTGTGTTTAGGGTCATTGTCCTGCTGGAAGGTGAATCTCCGCCCCAGACTCAATTCTCTTGCTGACTCTAGGGCTGAACGATTTTGAGAAATAATCTAATTGCGATTTTTTTTCTTCAATATTGCGATTGCGATTAAATATGCGATTATTGTTGCAAGGTCCTCTTCTCATGTATTTTTCACCTAACACAAGCAATAAATCAACCTGTTTCATAATAAACAATATTTGAAGTGACCTATTCAAAATTTGTGTGGACTGACCTTCTTAAACTGTCTGAACTTAACAGTACAGTCTATAAATAAATGCTTGATTATATAGATATAAAAACAAAAAATCCTCACTGATCCAGTCAGTAACATCACCCAGACTAAAGTGCAGGAAAGTAAGAACAAACGTCTGCTTTAACTAGTTGGAAAAGTTTTAGGAAATCAAACTCCCAATTAATACAAAATAAGCTATTTAATTTATTAAATAGTACTTTATTATTTCGGCCAATCAAATCCCTGTCTGAGTTGCTACTCGTAGTTGCTTCAGATGCGCGTTATTGAAGGACACGGAGAGGCCAGATGGAGCACACGCCAAAACAGTGGAATTAAGAGCAGCATTTTGGTTTTGGGATGTAACTTTGGACAATATGAAGAAAGAAAAGAACACCGACACAAGGAGACGGCGACATGAGGTGCCAGACACAGACTGTTGTAGGGTAATGATATGCAGTCAACAGCGCCCCCCTCGGGGCACGGAAGTTCATGTATTGTGATAGTGTTTGTAACACACTTCAGTCTGTTATGTGCACAGCCAGTGAATACAAGTTACTGTGAGACACAGCCCGACTCTGTCTGGTATCTATGCACCTTCACATACAAACATGGTGTCAGAAGTTATACTGAACCCAGAGTGAGACATACGTCGCCTGTCGCTGGACCAGCGTGCGCTTATTTGCTTTACTAGGCTTAGTAAGAAGTTGCAGTTAGCCTGCTAGCTTTAGCATCGCGCCGAGAGGATGGCTTCCAATATTCCGCCACCGGAGCCCATGAAGATGACTGGGGATCTTCACAGCAACTGGGCTAGCTTTCAGTCGGAGTTTGAGGATTATCTGCTTGCGACTGGGATCGACAAGGCAGAGGAGCCGGTGCAGGCAGCAACGCTCAGGAGGCTAATGGGGAAGGACTGCCTTCACGTCTACAAGCACAACCTGGGACTGACGGCGGAGGAACAGCAAGACGCGGGAGCGATACTCAACAAGCTGGGACAATACTTCACACCCTCAAAAAATGTAATCTTTGAAAGATATGTATTTGCCAACCTGAAACAGGAGGAAGGAGAATCCATAGATGCTTTTGTCACCAGACTGAGAGAGAAAGCTGCCACATGCGAATATGGAGCTATAAGAGATGAGCTCATAAGGGACAGGCTTGTTCTTGGAATAACTGATGAGGGCGCCAGACGACGCATGTTAAGGGAAAGGGACCTTAAGTTGGAGGGGGCTATTGACATTGGCCGCGCAGTGGAGGTGTTGGACAATAAGTTAAAATCCATGTCACTCAGCAGCTCGGTGCCTGGAGAGTGCATCAATGTGGCATATGGTCAGCGGCCAGGACAGATACCTAGGCCTACCAGTAAGCCTTCCAGGTCCACTAACACTTCTGCACAGCAGAGAGGCGTAGGCGAATGCAAGTACTGTGGCACACTGCACAGGCGGGGGCGAGACCTGTGCCCCGCGTTTGGAAAGTCATGTCGTTCGTGCGGCACTGCTAATCACTTTGCCAAAGTATGCATGAAAAGAGGCCAGCAAACACGTCAGGTGAACGTTGTGGACGACCCGCCGCCAGGGGACCCGGATGACAGTGACCGCGATGAGAGAGAGGTATACACAGCTGAAAGCGTGGGGGCCATGGATGCCCAAAGTAGAAAGTGGTTTGTAAACTTGCCACTGCACGGAGGGGTCCAAAGGTGCCAGCTTGACTCCGGAGCCACCTGTAACGTGATGAGCATGAAAGACAAGATGAGACTGGCACCTAGACTGCCTCTCCACAAAAGTCTCACTAGACTGAGGCTTTACAACAGTGAGTGGATGAACTCGATGGGGGTGTACAGCACACAGTGTGTCGTCAGGGGCAAGACACACAGACTGGACTTTGAGATTGTGTTCACGAGCCATAAGCCTTTGCTTTCAGGGGAAACATGCGAGAGACTTGGCCTGATGCGTTTCACCATTCCCAAAGAATTGAACAAAGTAGAGCACTGCAAGATGGGTGAGCTAACCAGAGACGGCCTCGTCAACACTTACAATGACGTGTTCACCAGCCCAGTCGAGTCACTGCCGGGTGATGTTCACTTCGTGTTGGATGGCACTGTGGCGCCTGTCCAGTGCGCACCGAGAAATGTCCCGGTAGCCCTCAAGGTGGCTGTCAAGGCGCAGCTAGACCAATATGAAAGGGAGGGACACTTGACCACAGTCACTCAGCCCACTGACTGGATTAGTAACCTGGTCATAGTGAAGAGGCCGGACAAATTGAGGCTTTGCATTGACCCTAAGCCCCTTAACCAGGCCCTGAAGAGGTCCCATTACCTCATGCCCACTCTAGATGACGTGCTGTACAAGCTGCCAAAGGCACGCGTCTTCACTCTGGTGGATGCGCGGGACGCATTCCTGCAGTGTCGCCTGGATGAGGAGAGCAGCCTGATGACAACGTTCTGGATGCCATGGGGAAGAAAGCGATGGCTCAAGCTCCCTTTCGGCGTATCAGTCGCACCAGAGCTATACCAGAGGAAACAACATGAGCTGCTAGCCGGGCTAGAAGGGATTGAGCCCATAGCTGATGACATCCTCGTAGTCGGCTGTGGAGACACGGAGGAGGAAGCTGTACGCAACCACGATGCAAACCTCATTGCTCTGATGGACAGATGTAGGGAAGTGAAGCTAAGGCTGAGCCTGAAGAAGCTACAGTTTCGTGTGAGGGAGGTCCGCTTCCACGGCCACATACTGTCGGCGGAGGGTCTCAAAGCTGACCCTGAGAAGGTCAGGGCGGTTATAGACATGCCGAACCCCACGGATGCAAAAGGCGTTCAGCGGTGCGTCGGCTTCGTTAACTATTTATCGAGGTTTATGCCCCGCTTGTCAGAGGTGTGTGAACCGCTGAGGAGGTTGCTGGACAAAGAGGTGCCGTGGCACTGGTTGCCCAAGCATGATGCGGCTATGAAGGAAATCAAGACGCTGGTCACGGCGGTGCCAGTACTACGTTATTATGACGTCAGCAAGCCGGTCACCATACAGAGTGACTCCAGTCAGACCGGGTTGGGCTGCTGCCTGCTTCAGGGGGGGCAGCCGGTCGCGTTCGCCTCCCGCGCGCTGACCCAGACGGAGCAAAACTATGCGCAGATTGAAAAGGAGTGCCTGAGCATCGTATTCGCTTGTCAACGTTTCCACTATTACCTATATGGGAGGGGTGATGTGACTGCGGAGACCGACCACCGCCCACTAGTTTCAATCTTCGCTAAGCCCCTCCTCAGTGCACCAAAGCGCCTGCAGAGCATGCTTCTCTCACTTCAGAACTACTGCCTCATGGTGGTGTACAAGCCAGGCCCTGAAATGTACATAAGTGACACGCTCAGCAGGGCCACCACCCCACCAAGGAGAACAGACACCCAGTACAGACGTGAAATGGTCTGCACCATGCAGCAGGAGCAGTGTGATGCGGCAGCCATTCAGCAAGCAGACTATCTTAACGTCACCAGCCAACGCCTCGCACAGATACGGAAACACACAGAGGAGGACATGTGTCTTCAAACGCTCAAGTCGGTCGTGCTGGGGGGATGGCCAGTACACAAAGAGGAGAGCCCTGTAGCCATCAGAGACTACTGGGCCATCAGAGATGAAATAAGCGCACAGGACGGTGTGCTTTTTAGGAGCCAGCGCGTTATCATTCCGAAAGCTATGCGTTTTGAGATGCTGAGACGGATCCACTACAACCACGTGGGGGGTGAGGCTTGTTTCAGACAGGCCCGCGATACTCTCTACTGGCCAAACATGCAGGGAGAAATCAAAGACTATGTACAGCAGTGCTCTGTGTGTAATGAGTACGCACAGGAGCAACAGAAGGAGACCATGATGTCACACCCGCTCCCCGCACGTCCCTGGCAGCTGGTGAGCATGGACCTGTTCAGCTACGCAAGGCAGGATTTCTTACTTATGGTGGATCACTACTCTGACTTCTGGGAGATCGACCTGCTGCCGGACCTGTCAGCAGGAACAGCCATCAGGAGGTGCAAGGCGCAGTTTGCACGGTACGGCATCCCTGACCGGGTCATTTCAGACTGTGGAAGTCAGTTTGACTGTGGAGAGTTTCGGGCATTTGCGAGGGAGTGGGGCTTTGAACATGTCATGTCCTCCCCGAGACACCCAAAAGCTAACGGCAAGGCGGAGTCTGCAGTGAAGATTGTGAAGAGCTTATGCAGAAAGGCAGACCGTGCCGACGAGGACCCCTGGAAGGCTGTTCTACACTGGAGGAACACGCCCACCGAGAGCATGCGCTCTAGCCCAGCACAACGGCTGATGTCACGGAGGCTGAGAACGCTTCTCCCTGTGGCTGACCAGCTGCTAGAGCCTCAGGTCATCACTGGGGTCGCAGACAAGCTGAGAGTGAAGCGTCAGGCAGCGAAGCTGACTTATGACAGGTCTGCGAGGGATCTGCCGGAGCTGAACATTGGCCAGCCCATCAGAATGAAACCACTCCCGGGTGACAGGACGGGGCGATGGCGGAGAGGTGTATGCTTGCAGCAGGTGGGACCGCGTTCCTATCTCGTCAACGTGGAGGGAACCGCGTATCGTCGCAACAGGGTCGATCTCCGTCCAGCCGAGGTTGCCCCTCCACACCCATCAGCCCGCACAGAATGCCCGCCTGACCAGCCTGTGGACATGGGTTCGGCTGAAGGGGGCCATGTGAGTGGGGGCACCGTGGAGGAAGTCGGCAGCCACCCTGCAACGTCCCCAAGGGTGTCAGCCCCGAGGTCGCCGCCGTCTCTCCCACGGGCTGTGACCCGGAGCGGGAGGCATATTAAGCCTCCAGACAGACTTGACCTCTAGGTCACATACGGCACAGGCAACACACTGATGTTCACTTGAGTTGTTATTTGGTTGTTGGGTGAATGCGCCGATACTACTAGGTTGTAGTCATTGTTCTACTAAGGTTCTAGTTGTTAATGGCTAATACTGTCCAGTTTAGTGTTTGGTATTGTATTATGCTAAAGAAAGGGAGATGTTGTAGGGTAATGATATGCAGTCAACAGCGCCCCCCTCGGGGCACGGAAGTTCATGTATTGTGATAGTGTTTGTAACACACTTCAGTCTGTTATGTGCACAGCCAGTGAATACAAGTTACTGTGAGACACAGCCCGACTCTGTCTGGTATCTATGCACCTTCACATACAAACACAGACGCTATCTTTGACTCGCAGCCATTTAGTGACATTTCAGCTTAAAATAAGCAAAATAAGACATGACACGGACTCCTGCCTCGGATCCTAGTTACCAACCCTTTTCATACTGCAGTTTAGTGTTTATATCTAGCGTCTGTACGACCTACGGAGCGGATATGCGGTAGATGCAAAGGTAAATAAAGGCACATCGCCTCCGCGGATACTTAATGGTCATGAACCGTCATTATGCTTTTGAGATAAGTTCTTTATCCACAACATTCCCAAACATAAGCCTCATAAACTGAGCCACAAACGACTCTTTACTTTTTACAATCAGCACAGACTCACCTATATATGTCTGTGGAGGCAGAGGCGTGTGAATCCGGAGGTGAGGGAGTTTCTGTGATCGTCAGAGCGTGTAGTAGCAGCGAGGGAATGGCGTGATTAGCACTGTGGCTAACGCAATGCTAACGGAGAAAAGCAATATTCCTTCGCGGTGGCTGCATGATAAACGCTGATATTTTCACTGTACATCCACAATCTACCGCGCACCTTAACTAGACTGAGACGTAAACAAAAGCACGCGACGGAGCGGACTTTGCTGACATATCTCGTTGCTCTATTTACTTCCCAAATCGCGTGCCCTGCGATTACGAAATCGCGTTGTGTAATATCGCGATAAAATTGCAAATGCAATTAATCGTTCAGCCCTAGCTGACTCCAGCAGGTTTTCCTCCACAATGTCTCTGTATTTGGCTCCATCCATCTTCCCAACTATTCTTACAATCTTCCCAGTCCCCGCTGAGGAAAAGCAGCCCCATAGCATGATGCTCCCCCCACCATATTTGACACTGGGGATGGTGCACTCAGGACGATGAGCAGTGTTAGGTTTGCTCCATACATAACGTTTTGCATTTGGGACAAAAAGTAAATTTTTTGTCTCATCTGACCAAAGCACCTTCTTCCACATGGTAGCTGTGTCCTCCATATGACTTCTAGCAAACTTCAAACGGGATTTCTTATGGCCTCCTTTCAATAATGGTTTTCTTCTTGCCACTCGTCCATGAAGGCCAGATTTGTGTAGAGTACGACTTATAGTTGTCTCATGTACAGATTCCCCCAGCTCAGCGGCAGTACGTCGCAGCTCCTCCAGAGTTATCTTGGGGCACTTGGTTGCATTTCTGACCAGTGCTCTCCTTGTTCGGTCTGTTAGTTTAGGTGGACGGCCGTGTCTTGGTAAGTTCGCAGTGGTGCTATACTCTTTCCATTTCCGAATGATGGATTGAATCTTGGGAAATCTTTGTATAACTTAACGCTGCTTTAAAACGTCTCCACAGCTTTATCCCTGACCTCTCTGTGGTGCTCCTTGGCCTTCATGATGTTGTTTAGTGACCAATACACTCTGACCATAGCTCTGAGGCCCTCACAGAACAGCTGGAATTATACTGAGAGTAGATTACACACAGGTAGACTCTATTTAATCCTTAGGGCAAGGTGTGAACTTTCTGCAGTCAGTAGGAATGTTATAAAGGCAATTTAATGCAGAAAAATGCTGTATGAATATTTATGCACGCCCCACTTTTCACTTTTCAATTTAAAAAAAATAACAGAAACATGTATCATTTTGCTTTCACTTCACAGTTGTCTGTTACTTGTGTGCGAACTGTCAGTAAAAAAAAAATCAGTTCAAGGTGTATTAGTACTTTCGAGAGGCACTGTCTTTCTGTTAACTGACAAAAATGAAAAGAAAAGACTAAAAACATCAAAACTTTGAAAGACAAAGTTTGAAGCAGTCATTTTTGTTGAATTAGACAAGTTTTACCTGCTCTATATATTTTTGAGTTGTAAAATATGATGTGCCAAAGTATTAAAAAAAATAAAAAGCCTCAATGATACACAATACAAGACTTGGATAACTATTTGAAAGTAAAGAACATGTGTCGTTTGTTTGCAGGACCGAAGAGTCTGAGGACGTCTCTTATATGAAGGAGCTCTCTGTGAATGAGCCCACGGTGATTCAGCTCGGACTGCTGTGAGTAAACGCCTCGATCCTCATCTGTCCTATGAATATTATCATTTCATTTTGAATAATTTGCAAGTATGTTGTTTAATAACTCATTATTTGCTTGTGATCAGGTGGGAGTCCAGTTCTCAGTCTCTGCGACTCCATCTGCTGCAGCTCAAGAATCTGAACAAGTCTGTGGTGAAAGATCGCTACAAAGTGTGAGTGCATTTCTGTTATGACGCTGATATTTGCTGTTCACAGTATCAGGAGATTATTGCTGCATTTACATTTGCATAACCACATCTTGTATTAGAGTAGGATCTTATAATGTCAGCGGAAATCTGTTGTATGATGTTATGATTCTCCTTTTTTTATCCTCAGGTATGTGAAGGTGCATTTGGTTCCTCTGGATGCGTCCCGGGCTTGTGCGTTTTACTGCTGCACGGCGCTGGAGCCTCAGTCCCACATGAGTTTTAACGAGGGTTTCCGGATCCCCGTCCCGCCCAACGCTTTGGCCCTCAGCGCCCTGCAGCTGTCAGTGTGCGCGCTGGGACCACAGGCGCAGGACGAGCTGCTGGTGGGTTTTCTGCCACTTACCGTACATTTGGGCCAATTAAGCGCGCCTTACTATAAGCCGAGGCAGCTAAATGTGCGGCCTTGTTTACATACAGGCCGCACTGGAATATAAGCCTCTGGTTTTCATAGTGCCGTGCATCCGCTCAGAGCGGCCCATGGCGCAGATGAGGAGGAAGAGACACCTCATCCCGGAGAAAGGTGCAGTTGCGGTGAGAGGGAGGACGGCAGGGACGGCAGTGATAAATGCGTAAAAAAGGCAGAAATGGCCATGATTAGAAGTCTCGTCTCACTTTTGCATTTACTGCTAGAGACGCCTCTAGTGCCTGTTGGCGGCTCTATATTGGCCGCACCGTCATGTTGGCCGCAGGGTTCAAAGCGTGGGTAAAAAGTATAGGCATATAGGCCAGAAATTACGGTAATTCACCTACTGTTTCTGATCTCTACATCCATTGAACTAAACGGTGCATTGCCATGGTTACAGACATTTTTTATAGCTGTATTTTGTGTTTGCTCACAGGGTAAAGCGCAGGTGGGTTTGTCGGACTGTGAGAGGAGCGCGGAGATGCTGTACCACTCTCTCCAGCTGCAGATGGTCCAGAGTCCAGAGGTGAGGCCTGAATCCAAGACCCAGCGCCGGCAGCAGGACCGTCTCGAAGAGAGACCCAGGATCCTGGTAAATAGACGCCTTTAATATTGAGCAAGACACTAATGGTGCTGTTGAACCCAGGGCTTAAAAGAGTGACATCTATAAAATCATAAAGAGAATATTTATGTAGACAGAGTGTTGGGCTGGACAATGTACCACCAAATGTATTTGTGATTTAAATGATCTATTTAACATTAGCCAATGCATTGACAATAAGGGCGCCACAGTAGTGCAGCGGTTAGCGCTCGTGCTTCACAGCTAGAAGGTCACGGGTTCGATTCCCACCTGGACAGGGCCTTTCTGTGTGGAGTTTGTCTCTGGGTACTCCGGTTCCCCTACCACTAAAACATGTACAATAAGCCAGGATGAATGAGAGTGTGTATGGGGGATGATGGCTGGAAATTAGCCCAATGCTACAATCTGGTGTGGTGTGTTCATTAACATGCACTGTCCCAACCAAATAAATAAATATAAAATAGCCGGTTTCTAAAAATGTATATGGATATAAATACATTCAGCCATAAAAAATGATAAGTATCGATATTGAATAAAATTACCTCAGAAGTAGATCATTGACTTATCGTCCAATAAATCGTCCAATAAATGAAAAACAAAATATTCATTGTGAGTACATTTCTTAACTTTTTTTTTTATCTTATTTGGCTAATACTTGAACAATTTTACCTTAGTAAATTGTGTTTTATTGATTTGAATTGTAAATGCAACTGTTATAAAGGATATGTTACTACATACTTTTAGAGCAAGGGATGACTGAGATTCCCGTTAGTTTCAGTGGCATCAAGTGCTCTACAATATATTGTTTATCGCTATATTATTTTCCTGCCTCAATTTATCGAACTTCAAATTTTGTGTATTGTGACAGGCTACAAAGAAGTATCATATCGTAGAGGTATCGTATTGTATTCAAGAAAAATGTGGTGCCGCCCATCAGTTCTTGGCACAATATAGAAATAAAATAAGCTGTGAAATCTGGCTATAATTCATTGGCACATCATAGATCGTATCAACTCGAGCACTCAACTCTGATGTTAATTAATTTGATCCACCTCAAATCATTCTTAGTAACCTGTCAGTATAGATATGATTAAAACCACTTTTACAACTTTTTGAAAAGGTGTGCATGTTTAGCTCCAGGACGGCTCCTCTGGTGTCAACACTAAACCATAGTGCTGATGATACGCTCCCTTGCAGGTCCCAAAGTCGATTGCGTAGTCGATAAAAAAACGGGACACTGCAAACAAACATTATTGGCCTGTAAAAGGTCTCTGTAATTTGAAGACGTCAATCTTCCTGGCGTTTCAGGACACGGTTTGCAATCTGCTGTCCCGGGCCAACTCACACCAGGAGAGGAGCGACCTGGACACACAAAGGCACAAGAAGAGCGACGAGCACAGGGAGGGACAGCCCGAAAGGTGAAATCCAAAGACTGAATATATTTTTCAGAAGGACTGCGTAAGCCTGACTTTCCCCTCTGTGTTTCAGGAGCTGGCAGGCTCAGTCTGTGGACAGCGGCTGCAGTAACAGCACGGCCTTCGCTCTGTGCTCGGAGGGGCTTTGTGGGGACGGGACATGTCTCACCACTGGGGGGCACTGTGACCTCATCTCCACCAAACCACCTGCAGTCAAGGTCACTGTTACCAAATATAAGTCAGTTAGCCAGTTTGAGTCAATCATGCTAGTCCTGACTATATTCAACTAGAACAATTAAACTATTAAAGGAGAAAGAAATACAAATCTGGGTCCTTCTTGGCTAGTACCGACTCTCTACACTAAATAATCCACTGAACTTCACAAAACACAGCAAAGACAAACAGAAGTATCCAGTAAAACAGTGAGGAGCACAGAAACTACAAATCAATCTTTATTTTTATAGCGATTTTCATACATTTCACGCAACAAAGTGCTTTACAGATTTAGTTTTAATGCAGTTCGCAGAAATAGGTGAAAAAAATGCCACAGTACCAAGAGAAGTTGCTGTTTGTTTATGCGTCTCCATGACATACTGTATTATTAGATGTGGTTTGTTGTCATAATAATTCTGCACAGTGAAGAGAGCATGTTTAGTGAATGTTGACCAAAATCCGGTAGTGACCCAAATTGAGAAGTGACAGAGTTCGTCAAATCGTGTTGTTTTTTTCCCGGAACCTGGTTTTGCGTAGTAACCACCAGTCTATTGTAAATGACAGAGTGAAGGTTTGTCTGTTCCTGTACATTGCTGTTCCACCTAGAGCTCGTGATTTTAGGGGTATTTTCCAACCATCTGCAACCTCTAACGGGAGTTTGCAGAATACCAAAAGCACACACACACAACATGCATATACTAAGAAGAAAAGTGGAGAAAAAAAAGTGTACAGTCACAGATAACACTGGGTAACAAAAAAATATTTTTTGAAAATAGTCCAGGGTTTTCCAGCTGAATTAAGACTAATTTTGATGCTCTGAGTCCGAAAATGACATTGGTTTTGCTCAATCAGGTCCGGATTTTTTGCTACAGAAATGCTTTAAAAATCGATTTTGCGTCAAAAACTAATTTCTGCGGATCATCAGCTGAGAAACCCTTGACGTTTTTTCCGTTTTCCTCAAGAAATAAAAGTCAACGTATCCAAAGTCATTCAGTTTTTATTTACTCCATCAAATTTGATAAGCAGAATTCATAATAACGTAGTCGTACGTAATCCGTAACACTATGGCTGTATCTCAAAAAGTTGACATGATAGAGCAAAATGCATGTGATATTTGGACTCAGAACACCAACATTAGTCTAAATCAGTTGAGAAACCCCTGACCATTTTTTGGCTGTCAACTTGTGTAATGAGTGAAGGTTTGTGGCCATGATTTTACTGAGCTGCACAAATACATCTCCAAATGATCATTATTGCAATATTAGGGGACACAATATCCGTATCGCAAGAAGCAACAATACAATGCAAAATCACTGAGGTCTTTCCTCTTACTAAACAAAACCTAAGAAAAGGGTGAAATTATTTAGTGAAATATTGTAATGATATAGTCATATTGCAAACTGTAGAATGACAAAAACTAAGTAAAAAGTACACAAAAGTTGAATATTTACTATGAACCGACTAGAGGTGAGGACTGAGGAGGTGGAAGGAGCGATGTGCTTATTTTCAGATGATCTCTTGTAAGTTTTTCCCAGTATATACTCCTATGGTTGACATAGGTGCTGCTGTTTTCAGGTGGAGAAGGCGACCATGACTGAGGGCCCGTTCCCGGAGCCGGTGCGAGTGCGTCCCAAAGACCGAGGGGGGCGCTGGGGTCACTCTCCGTTCATGAGGGGCGGCACCATCGTCCGCTCACAGACATTCTCCCCCGGGGCCCGCAGCCAATACGTCTGCCGGGTACGGACTCAGCGGGGAAATGTTCTGGGCATTTTGACTCCATTTCACTGACGTGTTTCTTGTTCTGGTCTTTCAGTTGTATCGCAGCGACAGTGACAGCTCAACTTTACCAAAGAAGTCTCCCTTTGTGAGGAACACAGTGGAGAGGAGAACATTACGATATAAGCAGGTAAAGGGAAGTGATAAACCTCGATCTTGAAGACGGGGCGTGTAACGTTTGTTTAAGCTGAGATTTAAAAGCTCAGAACCTCGAGAATTCAGTCACAGAGGTTTGCAGACCCGCAGTAGCAGTAATCAGGACTTAAATTAGGGGCAGGTGCCTGGATGTATTTTAATCAGAGGGAGGTTTACTTGCCATAGGATCTGGCAACCCTAAGTGCGGGACTAAGGCATCTGATTGGATAATTGGAGCAAAACAATTATAAAAAATATATATATATGAACATGAATGCTGGGCTACTTGATTTTTCCTGTTCATACTGTGGATTTTTTTAGTTTTAGCCTAAACTCGTTTCTAGCTCTCACAATCCCTCCTGGGCATCTGAATTGCTCAAGAAAATTCATTATATCCACGTTTCTCGCCCGGTTACAGTTTTGAGCGGTGGCAAAGTGAAGCAGGAGGGACCACCCCCTAAATAAATGTGCACTAATTTAGATTCTACTTCCATCTTTAATCGTTCAATAAACATTTAGGTGAAGACAATGCAACAACATCTGTTTACAACATACTCTGTCGTGGTAAAAATACATTTACTTCACACATTGGATATGAGGTAAACATTGCAAATATTGACCTCATATCCAGGGGCACGGATAGATGATGTTTTATGAAATTCCTGTATTTAACAAAAATCTTACTCTAAATATGCTCTACCTTGATGTGTCATAGTAAACATAACCTCATATCCACATCAGCAGCAGCCGTACCGGTCGTCGCTGGCGGAGCAGCCCACGCGCACCTCTCTGGACCTGGAGCTGGACCTCCAGGCCTGTAGGGTGCGACAGAGGCAGCTGCTGGACGAGTTGACTACGCTGCGGGAGCTCAAGCTGCGGCTGGAGGAGCCTCAGAGTCGAGAGACGTCAGAGCTGCCCCACTGGGCGCTGCGGGACGAGCGCTTCAGACAGCTGCTGAGAGAGGCCCACAGACAGGTCAGGCCGCGCCTCAACAGATAGATAGATAGATAGATAGATAGATAGATAGATAAATACTTTATTGATCCCGAAGGAAATTATTCATTAGTCTCTTGCTCACATTCACACAAACAGAGCAGGATCTACAAATTTAAAAGAAGTTAAAAATAATAAAATTAAAACAACACATTTAAAAGAGAGAGCAATAAATACAAGAAAAGTTAAGTTAAGTTAAGGCACTGCTAGATAATGCTCAAGACATTTCCCTCTCTCCTCCTCCTCTGCTCCTCCCTGACGTGGCTCTGTTATAGAGCCTGATGGCATGAGGGACAAAAGAGTTCTTCAGTCTGTCCTTGGAGCATCTCAGAGAGCGGAGTCTGGAGCTCACGGCGCTTCTCTGGTGGGAGAAGACCGAGTTATGGGGGTGGCTCTGATTTAGCAGGATTGACCTGATCTTAGAGAGCGTTCTCTGCTCCACCACCCTCTCCACTGAGTCCAGGCCCAGACCAACCACTGAACCCGCCTTCCTAATTAGCCGGTCCAGTCTCTGATTGTCCCTTTTTCTTGCGCTGCCCCCCCAACATACAACAGCATATAAAAGAACACTGGACACAATAGACTGATAGAACATGTACAACAACTTAGAACAGACCCTGAATGAGGCCAGCCGTCTAAGAAAGTACATCCTACACTACCCCTTCTTGTAAACAGCGTCCATGTTTGCCGCCCAGCTCAGCTTGTTGTCCAACTGCAGCCCCAGGTACTTATAGGTGGAAACCACTTCCACCTCCGAACCCTTGATGTTGATGGGCTGCAGAGAGGATGGCGCCCGGCGGAAATCCAGCACCACCTCATTGGTTTTTGCTGAATTCACCAAAAGCTTGTTCCGCTGACTCCACGCCACAAAGCCTCACGTGCAACAGCCTCACGTGCAGTATCCTCTTATTACATAGCAGCGCCTCACCAACATTACGTTACATACTGAAAACACAACCACTTTTGGCACCTAGAGTTTTCATTGCATCACAAGCTCGTGAGCAGTAATTGCCTTTAGTTTTACTTTTATCTGGAGCTGAATCAGAAGCCATAAATGTAATGCTATACTTGCCTTAGTTAAGTAAATTTATGATCAATGTCTTAAATATTTATGTGATAAATCTATGATCACTCACACACACTTTTATTATAATTTCAGGCAAGCCAAAGCAAACAGGAGCAGAGGCAGGAGGAGGCGGCAGAGCGGAGGCTAAGGAAGGCGTCCAAAGAGGTGCTGCAGATGAGAGGACAGAGCAGCAAAGAGCCACTGCCCGTCCAGACCTTCAGGTGAGTGACCCGAACACTCGGCACAGAAACATTAATTCATCTCAAATTCAATAGGACCACAGATCAGATGTGTCGCGTTTTAAAGTAAAACAAGGAACGAACGGCCCAAAATGCACCAAAACCGATTTAGTGAAGGCAACAAAATCCAAACAAGAGGCTGACAAAAAAACAAAAATAAAGCAGGAGCAACTGAAATAACAAAAACAGCACAGACATGAAGACGATGAACTGACAAAGAACAAGGGAAACACAGGGGTAGAAATACATGAGGGAATGTGGCACAGGTGAAACACATTAGGGCGGGGCAGGCAATCAACAAGAGGGAAGTCAAACAGATAATCACAAAGACTAAAAAATAAAACGCCAAGGGCATAAACACAAGAAAACAAACCAAAGCAGGGCAACAGAAAGCAGATCATGAGCAAGATGTTTCAAGAAAGGTCAGGTTTTGTTGCATTTAAACATAACTAGTCCTGTAGATAGATTTGAGTTTGCTCTGGACAGAAATGGTTTATCTTTTGAAAGAGAAGGACATTTGTTTGTGAAGCAGTTTTCGAAGTTTCTGAATATCTGCTTTATTTTTTTCTCATTGTGCTGCCCTATTGTCACGTTACCAAGTTACCAACAGATCCAAGTGCATCGTCACGTTCTCCCTAAACATTTTTATAATGAGACGCAAACAGAAAGTAGTGGTGTATTTTACTTAGTTTAGCAGAAGGAAAACTAGACTGAATGTTAAAAATGTTAAAATTATGTATCCCCCCAGACCTGTTCACCCACCACAACTGCCGCTAAAAGCCTGCACTGTGACTCAAAAAGTTGGTATCTCGGGCCGGAATACCCTTTCTCCACCGCCATGCACGAGCTTAAAGAGATATTTCAGGATTTTGACATAGGGCCTTATTTCCTAGTTATCCAGAGTGTTGTTGATTTCTGGAATTTTTTATTTTAATTATTTTTTTTAATTCATGCAGTCCTAATATTTGAAGAGTTTAGTGGCGAAAAGGCTAGTGCATGTCTATGGTAACTAGTAGCCTGCATTAAAACCAAGCACAGTGCACCTGAGGCAAATCACTTATAACACCAGACTACTGATATAAATGTCTGTGTTGAATCAAGTGATCATTTATTGTCTAACTGAGTTAAATTATTGTCACAGATACTGAGTTAGCACTGCACTTTCCCTTCAGCTGTTAAACAATGTGTGGTCAATCAGAGCAGATGGCAGAACTACATTTCTGACATTACAAGTCCATCGGCCCTGTGTCGGACTTATAAAACTAATCCTTTCCTGGGTCATCTTAATACAGGGTTTCCTGCCATTAAAAAACATGAAATTAGATTCAAACTGGCATTAAATCAAAATGTATTGGAAAGTGACGACATTGCTCAACAATTTTTACTGTTAAAGTCAATACCAAAATGATGGTCTAAAACATGTTCAGCTCCAGTTTTGGATGAAATGTACCAAATTGTTTTGCTCTAAAGTTGCCGTTTTGTCTAATTCTCTTTCCTTTTTTTAATGAAATGTTTGCAAATCTTAAGAAATGAAATATGCACAGATTTTGTGGCGTGTAGTATGTGAAATTAAAAATTAAAAATCGTTGCTTCGACAGAGAGAAGATGGCGTTCTTCACCAGACCAAGGTTCAACATACCTCCTTTACCGGCGGACGACGTGTGACGCGTCTGTGCATCGTGACTAACATGAAGTATTTTTCTGAGCGCATGAAGTACAAAAAATTTCTCCTCCCGTTCACTGCAGGACGTCCCACCGGCGTCGAAGAAGGTTTGACGTTTGAAAAAAAAAAAGTGTTTGCTTTGCTCCAAAAAACAGGTTTCACACATTTTTCACCGACAACAAGCCGACCGTTCAGATCCTTTTTGAGTGAAATTTCTCTGTTTTTATTTTTACTCGTGTTACTTAAGAAAAGGCTGGAAGACGGGAACAAAAGTCGGTTTGGACAAATTCACTGTACTGTAACTTATTGTATAGTACTTTTCCTTGAAGGAAATTGAAAACGCTTCCTGCTTTTTAAGTGTATTTTGTAGCTTTGAACAAATAGCACTTCAGTGTTTTTACAAAATTATCGTCTGATTTTCTGTTACCTAATTCTTAAAAAAAAGTTTTATTACAAGAAATGTCACTTTGTAATCCACTTTTATTACAAAATATTTTGTCTTTGTTGTTATGTATTGAAATTAATATTATTCCATGTACTTTTCATTATATGGATGAATATATGAGACACTGTTTTAAGATTTTTTAATTATAATGTCTGTATGAGTATCTGCAGTGTTACCTCTTTGTGACGATAAACAAATTAAAACGTACTATCCTCACAATTTAAACCGGTTTGGTGGAAGTTCTTTAAAAAATATTGTCAAAGAAAGGTAAGTACCAGCATTAAAACAGACAAAATTGTATTTTAACAACACACCCAGACTTATTCAATCAAATGGGATGTTCTTCAAGGAGTAAAAACTCTGTAAAGTGTAACATTTCACCCCATAAAACAATACAATACAAGCATTTTATTTTATTATGTGTGTTGTTGAAAAATACCTACAAAATTGGCAAACCTGTATCTTGCCCACAGCAAAAATAGCATTTTCTGTGTCTAGTTGGTCATTGGCAGCATGTGTTGAATTGCTGGCAGCAGTATAATCCAAAATGTTACACAGTGTGCCCTTAAATGTAGATACTAAACTCTTATAGTGAACGGCCAAAAGTTTACCATCCGTTGCTGATGAAACCTTTTGAGTTAAGAGGCGTCTGCAGTCGAGTTCAGGCTTTGATCCTCAAAATAACCCCTATTAAAAGTAATTTTGAGCTGCAACACGTTTGAAATATCGCGTATCAAGTTTGATACGAACTGGTTATCGTATTGGAGTTTGCATGTTCTCTCCTTTATTTACTTTACTTTATTTGTCTCCCTTGTTCAGACTAGAGTCTTGCTACACATTAAGACACCACAAATACAATACACACATTCATATATCAAAGGACTCCAGCGGGCAGTACATTTGCTTTGTACATTCTCTCTCCGTGTCTGCATAGGTTTCCTCTGGGCACTCCGGATTCCCCAATCACTAAAAACATGTACAATAGGCCAGAATGAATGTAGTGAGTGAGTGGTTGGTGCTGGTCAGAGGGGCAGATGGTACAGACTGGTTGCCTCACTTTTGTAGGTCTACCCCAAAGGGGCAGCTGTGGCTACAAAAGCAGCTTACCACACCGAGAATGGAGTGAATGAATATTGGTGACAAACAGTGTAGTGCTTTGAGAAACTTGGTGACACGGGCGTGTAAAGCGCAATACTAGTGTAAGCCATTGTTAATAATAAACCAAAATGTATATGAAATACACTGTGAAATATTTGTTTTTATTTCATATTGATATTTTCAAGGGACCTCTATTTGGAACTCTGGCCTGTGTGACTGTCTTGAGTCAATGCCAATAACGTAATAACAGCCAACAGTGCAATAAATTTGGCCAGTTTCAAAGTGTAATAAGACGCTAATGTAATAACCAGCCAGTAACATAATAACTTGTTACATTACATTAGCCTGTTATTATGTTATCGGCTGTTATCTTATCGGTTACTACAAACAAAAGACCCCTCACACACTTTGTAATTCTTGGCAAACCCAATGTCCTCTCCTGTTGCTCTCTGCTCAGATGCAAACGTCTGTCACCTGGTGACACATTATTTACTCCAACCGCAAGAAGGTTTTTTGTGACCCATTTTGAGAGTTGATTCTTAAGAAGTTGCAGCCGATTTCCTGTTATGCTCATTTCTGGCAGATCTCCCGAAGACTATCAAATCTTTGAACAGTAAATATGTGAATAGATGACACATTTATAGTTAGTGTATTTTAATTGCAATTCTCGCATGCACACACCTTTACACCTATTGGACCCCACCCCATGTAAAAATACTGATCACTATGTAGAAAATATGTCCAGAACCCTCAAGGTAAGACTAGTCTGTGCACGCCTCGACCTCATAAACAATATGCATTTGTCAAGAAAAACGACACATTCCAGAAATGACAAACATCTTCTGTGCAATGAAGTGGCAGTGGTTTGGTGAGACATGTCAGAGGCAGAGAAATACAGAATCACAGAAATGATTGTTTTGTGTGTATTAGGACCTCAAAGACCCACTGAAGAATCGACCATCGAATATAATCGATAACTGATGTGGTAATCATTGTCATCCCGTTTATGCAGAGACCCAAACACATTGTACCACAAAGACAGCGCCACAATATCGAATACAAAATTTAAAGATTAAAAGAAACATTTCTGCTTTTTTTAATGAATCGACATGATGGTTCTCAGTTGGCTCACTTTCTCCAATTGAAACCAGGTTAAAATTTGACAAATAATGCCACCACTGTAAACCTTTATAATAACTACACCTTATTTAGCCTTAATAAATAATGAATTAACACTTAATTCATCATAAACAACACATCATGAAGTGTGACTTCACGTCTACGGTTAATACTGAAAGTCAAAACAACTGGACATTTTCATACATAGTTGCCCAACGTTTCGAGAATCATCCGATTCTCTTCTTCAAAGGGCCAAATGTAAAGTCCCACATATTTCACTTATTCATTGTTAAGTAGTTATTAAGTGTCAACTCATCATTGATTAAGGCTACATAAGGTGTAGTTACTATAAAGTGTTACCAAAATGACGACTTGACAGCGATGTAAAAAAATACAAGTGGACTTGATGACTGCTAAAATAACCTTAGCAGCAGCCCCAGTTTGTCTAAAATATATGGCAAAGAAAATCAGACGGATTCAAAGTGTAAAATAAAATAAACTTTATATTATAGTGAAACAGAAAAAAAAACAGAGCACATTATCGTCAAATTAAACTACATTTACAAAACGCCACAGCAACCCCAGCTGCATTAAAAGTTAATCACTGTCCCAAAAACATTGATGTCATAGGCACAGACAATGTTCTGATTTGGTTATAAATGTGTTATGTTTATGTAAAAGCACAGTACCAACAATGCATGTTTCACATTCTTCACATATTGTCGGTAATACTTTGTTTTGTTCACAGGAATTCATAGTTGTAACAAAATGTAATATCCAGGTAAGTACAATTGCTTTTTGAGCACAGTTTAAACCCGGTGGCGAGCCCAGCCTTGTACCCACCAGCGGTTTCAGCAGATCCAGACAGACGTCCCTGATTGACGTCAAACCTCACTTTATTTTATTTAAGTCCTATTTTTTAGTTTTGTTCATTTCAAAATACATTTCCGAGTTGAAATAGAACAGAAACAGCTCATAATTAAAGGCGCACCAAAATCAGATTTTCTCAAATCGATCACACAAAAAGTCACAGTAGTCCGATCCAGTCGTGTGCGTGTTCAGATGGGAATGGACACGATGGTGGGCAGTTCTCCGATGGGAGGAGGGTTGTACTTCTCCACTCTCATGAGGCGGCGCAGGATGTCGTCCCGATCCCGGGGCCAAGAGTATATGTTGGTGTTCTGGAGCCAGGCTGGGACATGACACTGCCGTAAACACATTAAAAGATCACATAACATGAGATTAAAAGGTAATTTGGCAGAGCATCAAGTGCTGCTTTTACACCTTACCCGTTTAGCTCCAGGAAACAAGATTGGAATAAAGCGGAAATTCTTGCTCCCATTCTGGATGAATTCATTTTGTAGCTGTTAAAAAGCAGTAATAAGGGGAGAATATGAGAAAAAAAAAATCTTATTACGCATACATTTTCTAAAACATAATGTATCCTTCATTCCAAGTGATGTGCACTAAGTGACTTTATATTGGTAAGCAGGTAACTCAAGCTACGGGCCTGATCCTCCGCCTGGAGCAACAGCAGTGCTGCTCACGGTGAAGTAGATATCTTCTTGCACATCAACAACGGTGCACTCGTGCCTTTATCGGTAGCCTGAAGGTGACGCTCAAAGAAAAAACGGGGTCGACTGAGGCGTGTGCAGCGCTGACTATAACGAACGCCTCCTCCTCGCTCGTCTTCATTAACATCGCGTGCAGCCTCGAACATGTTATTAAGCTTTTGCAGGACATACTTCAAACTGGTTATTAGAGCGAGAGAGAGAGAGAGCGAGAGAGCGAGAGAGCGAGAGAGCGAGAGAGAGAGAGACAATATACCGATGAGTACTGACAAAAATGTGACAAAAGAGCGGCAAACACGTGCTGGAAAAGCAGCAATAACAAAGCAACAAAAACAATGAGATGAGAAAAACAAATCAACAAGAAAGCCACGAACGAGGAACAAAAAAAGTGCAAAACGCTTAAAAAATGCAACAAAAAAGTTACGATCAGTTTTGTAGGTCTTAGCTTTCAAATCAGGCGTTACACTGGTCTATAGGCTAAAACCTTTTGGATTTGGGTAAAGCTGAATGGGAGAAAAGGCGCTCGGTTAAAGCACTTGGACCAAACACTGTCACAAGATTGTGGTTTCTGTAAATAAAGTAAATTAAGTCACTGACCCATTTCCAGTAAGGCAGGGATCATTTATTCATTTATCTATGTAAGAAAAAGCAGTACAAAGCTCATGGAAACAAATGTGTATGACGAATAATACGTAGAATGTTATTCAAATCGCACGTTTAAAAAAAATTGTGATGCCTCGTAGATTATTTTTGTGCATTACTGCGTTTGCGATGCCCAGTCCCGTCAGACCTTGGAAGCTAAGCAGGGAAGGGCCTGGTCAGTACTTGGATGGGAGACAGTTTGATAACACCAGGAAGCCTAGCGAATGTAGTGAGTGAGTGGTTGGTGGTGGTCGGAGGAGCCAATGGCGCAGACTGGTTGCCTCGCTTCCGTCAGTCTACCCCAGGGCAGCTGTGGCTACAATAGTAGCTTACCACCACCAAGTATGGAGTGAATGAATAGTGCAATGTAAAGCGTCTTTGAGTGTCCAGAAAAGCGCTATATAAAACCGATGCATTAATATTATTATTATATTTTACCGTGAGCCATGTATCGCACCCTAGTGTAAAGTGTCCTTGTAAACATCAAACATCTTTCTGTGTGTAGTAATTTAGATGTCTACAAATAAGTTCTGAAATGTCTGTGATTCTTGTATCAGTTGTTTCACTGTTCTCTATCATGATTTAGCGCACTCTAAACATAATCCTCATTTCGACACATAAACCATCACAAGATCACAAGAGATCATTTTCCAAAACTGCGCAGAATGTTATGTTACTTCTTATGTTACCATCAGATTGCCGTGTTGTTATACCTGTTTGTGGATGTAGACAGTGTTGAAGGTGCGCTCGTCCTGCTCGTGGCCCATAGGGGGAGCGGTCACAGTGCTGTGGTACTTCGGGCTGATGATGATAATGATCAAATATTCTTTCTGTGGCAAAGAAACAATAAAACAAGAGGGATTCATCTTTATCCATTAGTTTAAAATGCTCTCGTTCCTCCAGGGCGCTTCTGAATGAAACCAAACATGCCCAATCTTGCTCCTAGTAAATATCAGCAACCCTGCCACCAGATAAACACCTTGAGCTGACACATTTCACACCTGTTACTGACAAAACAATCGAAGAGGTTATCTCCGGTCTGAGTTCATGCACATGCTGCCTTGATGAATTACCCACTAGATTTCTGAAGTCTGTGCTGACCAGCTTGTTACCACAACTTGTTCAGTTAACATCTCATTTGAGACGGGAGCATTTCCAAAGGCTTTGAAAACCGCAGTCATTAAGCCTCTTCTAAAGAAGAGCAGCCTTGATCCCAAGATACTGAACAACTACCGGCCCATATCAAACCTACCATTCTTAGGAAGGAGAGGGGAGGGGTCTCCTGGTGGTTCCCAGAGTCAATAATAAACACGGTGAGGCTGCGTTTCAGTTTCATGCAGCTAAAATCTGGAACAGTCTTCATGAGGATGTGAGACAGGCCTCAACTCTGACAATGTTCAAATCCAGGCTGAAAACAGCTCTTTTTACCCGAGCATATGAAAACTGAAAGTATTTTATCTGCACTCTTGCCTTTTACTGTAATTGATTATTTTTTATGTTGATGTTTTAATGATTGATTTGATCTGTTTTCTTGTAACTTTATGCAACTGTGAAAGCACTTTGAATTGCCTTGTGTATGAATTGTGCTCTACAAATAACATGCCTTGCCTTGCCTATCATTCCACCTGAGCATTTGTCATCAATATTAAAAGGAACAGGCCACAGTTTTCCCATACTGAGATATGTTCTTACCTGAGCTTAGGTGAGTTGATGCGTACCTGTCTGGTCTTTGTGTGTGTGCTCAGTCATGCAAAAAGACGTTGACAAAGATGTTGTTAGCATTTGGCCTCTCCCAGTAATATTCCTATAGCTCCAAACGGGGTGAAGTTGGACGTTAGACCACGACAGGTACGTATCAACTCGTCTAAGCTCAGATAAGAATTATTATTATCTCAGTATGGAAAAACAGTAGCCTGTTCTTTTAAGTGCTCCAGTGTGCAACAAGTGGTTTATTGACTTTTTTGACATCTTTAATGCTGGCAGAACATTAAGAATGTCGTTTGAATCTGGTTCGTCCAGGTTCAGGTTCATATTGTTGTGCCCGTGGCTAAAACACTATCAATCTATCGCTACCTACTTCTATCATCTTGCAACAGGAGTTTGTGGAGCTAGTACCCAAGAAAAATAATGAATTAAACATGATTAAACATTTACAGATACAGCCGTACAGTCAAAACAAGCCGTATGCAAAGACAGAACGTACCTCACTGAGATAGCGCTCCATGAAGTCGATCTTGCTAATGCTGCGGAACTGCTGCTCAAATATGTCAATCTGCAAATACAGAAAACATCTAGCATTTTTTTTTATCAAAGTATATGAACTCTTTTTGTTTGGACATTCGTGATACCAGTAATGTTGGCTGAATGCTGGTAAGAACTTAAATGAAGCTGAAAGGGTTAAGGAAATGTTTTAATCTCCACAGAAAATAATCATTTGCATTGCATTTGTCCCATTTTGATTGTAATTATTTGTTTATTAATTAATTAATTAGTTTCCGTTTTCCTTTGGCCTGGACAGTAGATGTTATTTTACACACAAAGGGTCTCTTGTGAAAAGCTTAAGAAACATGTGCGTTTCAAAAACCGGGCGAGATAACCTAGATCAGTGTGAGATTGACTTGTTTAAAACGTTTACTGTAGCGAGCGAGGCGATCACAAAGTAAAAAAGTTTGATTATGCAGCGGAGTGGACATACGTGAGTGTCGAAGCCGTTGTGACGCAGCAGAGCCACAAAGTTGATGACCTCGTTGACGTGTTTGTCGCTGTCCGCCTCGTAGGTCACAAACACCCTCCCTGAAACAGACAGAGAACGGCTTTACTGAATGTAAAGCACAAAATCAGACTCTTTGGAGTAAATTGTATTTTGGGAAGAGCTTGGTAGAATGAGTGGGGGCATTTAAATAATTACTCAAGTACAAGTGAAGTGTAAAGTGTGTAAAGCTCTAATCTATGCCTTAGTAGTGACATAATTCGACTGACAAATAAGAAAATAAATAATGTATCAGTTCTGATATTTCCAAATAATACACCACAGATATCAATCAAATAAATATTTCTTAATGTAAACTTCAATTAATTATATCTTAATTAAACTAACTACAAACATAATTTACTTGACAAAAACATAACTCAAGTAAAATGTTCTTTTTAAATCCATAACTAAACTGTTCCAGTCTGTTGATGTTCAATGACTCATAAAGAGGTAAATAAAGCGTACTATATCATTCCCCGTCGATCCTAAGATAAAAACTACGGCGATGAAATCGCTTTGCAAACCAGACATCATTAAGTGGCCCACCACAGTGAGATCACATAAGAGTCAATGGGACATGAGTGTATTTTTAGAAGTCAACTGTTCCAATCTTCACCACAGCAGCAAAACCAACCCAGTATCTCAAACCCAGCAAGATATTTCCCCAAAATTACCACACACTCCTTTCATTGTATCACTGGCATCTTTCCTGAGTGAGTATATTTTACTCACACCATCAATTGTTTATTTTGTCACAATACCATTGCGTGCCTGCATACTCAATAGATGAGCTCCACCTTTGTCTCTTGTAGCATAAAAGGTGGAGTAGGTGCGTGCGTACTTTTATGTTTCAATAAAAATTATACATGACATAATACTGAAATGGCAGTTTATGACGATACACTAGGCCAGGCTCTCCACGTCTGAAAGACATGCTGAGTTTCTATTGAAGTGCCGGCCTCCTGCTCCACCAGACGAGGGCACTCTGCTGATTGCCCCATCACACCTAAGACAATAGGCCAAAGACGTGTGTGAACAAAGGCCTTCCTGTGTCTTGCTCTAAATAGCCTGCCCTCTAAAAATCACAAAAGGTGATGTCTGCATGATCATCCGAGGCGCCAATTTGGCGCCTGCATTTACATCTGAGCAGTACCACCCCCGTGCCCATGCTGTGACTGTCTTTCATGTTTGTACCTATGTAGCGGGCCAAGAGTTTGGCTCCCCAGAGCTGATGTACACTCGGCCTGTGTGTGTCGGCTCTCAGCACGTGTTTTAAATAAACTTACACTTTAGGATAAGACAAATACCTTTCCAGCCTTTTTCCTTTATTGTGGTAAGAAACTCCACGACAATACTTACGCTGCTCCAGAGACAGTGGTGCGCTCAAAGACGTTTTCCCTTTGGCCTGAATATTGGTGCCCCTGTAACACGACATAAATTAGTGACTGTGTGCACTCCCCAAAATCCTGTAGAATGATTGAAGATCTCACATGTGCGTGTAAGCGGGACCGGGGAGTCTGAAGTCACCAGGATCTGAGAGACACGCACACAATCAAGAATTAGACATTCATTTGGTTCACGCCCAACATAATAAAACACACACAAATTTGACTCTGGCAAGGGATATTTTCCCTGAGGCAATTCTGTTCATCGAAACAAGCAAAGTCCAACAGACTACATTTTCTTTAATTCTATACTAGCTTTGTGAATAAAGCCAAATTTTCTTATGAATCCTCAACCAATACTTGGACAACGTTGTATTCAACAGGACTAAACCAGGTCAATAGAGGGTCCTGCACAGAGCATCTTTTTCATTTAAACTCTGAACCCTCAAAGTTCCAGACTGAGTGTCGAAACAAAAAATAACATTTTGCTTCTGTTGCCAAGCTTTTGTTATGACGTCTTCTTTTTCGTCAAAGTGGATACAACCGTTTCTAAACAGCAGAAGGAAATCTAGAAATATGTTACATTTTCTTGAAATATATCATTTCAGTAACTAATTTCAATAAATCTGTTTATCTGTTTACATTTGTGCGTATTTGACCTTGTAGTGACCCAGCGGCTGTATGAGTGGTCAGCATGGCAGGTCTTTTTTCCCCTTAATTTAAGTGTAAAAAAACAAAACAAAACATGGACCGATTTCTTGAAATTAGTCACTCAAACCAAGAATAAAGATTTTACTTATTTGCAAATAACTTTTTGCAGATTATCAAGTCGTAGAGCAGGCCTCCAGTTGTAACATTGAGCGTTAAAGTGAATAGTAGCGACACAAACTCACAGATCGGCCTGGCTCCGGGATGGTACTGAGGCCACGGTGGTTTGTTGACTGTAGCCACTCTGTTGCAATGCTCTGGGGGACACTGAGCACAGCACGGCGCCCCCTGTGGAGAGCAGAAGTACGGCGACAGCGTGTGGTTCCCCACCTCTGACGAGGGCGGGATGGAGTGGAGGGAGAGGGGCTGCTCCAGGCTGCTGTGAGTGCTGAAAATCGAACCTAAGGACTTATGGCAGGACAGGCAGCTCTCCTCCGAACAGGATGAGTACTCTTTCTGGCTGAGTTGGGACGGCAGGCTGCTGTGGTGCTGGTGATGGGGGGATCCCGAGGAGCAGGAGCAGCTTGAGGTACTGCGGCTTTGGGTCCAGGACTCGTCTGCCTGGCTGTGGAAGGGCGTCGGGCCACCGTAGCCCGGCACATAGGGGCTAACATGGCCTCTCTGGACCATCTGCGGGTGTCTGGGATCGTGGTGTAGTCGGAGTGCGCTGCATAGGACCTGAGCTGATGCGGGCCCCTCAGAGTCCAGGGTAGAGGGGTCTGTGGTCTGGTACTGGGTACTCATGGTCTCATCGTCCTCCTCCGGTGTGTTACGGCGTGGGGTCAGATACTGGTTCAACTGACTGACATGGCTGTGAAGAGACATAGAAAATAATATTAAAATAATAAGACGTTCAGATTGATAAATATTACTGGGTCTAGAGGCCTGTGTGACATTGACATCGAGGGCAGGTGTTGTTAATAGGTCAGTTGTGTTGGTACTGTCCCTGCAAGAAGGTTTTATCCACAGCATTTGATCCATCCTTCAACCAAAGCCTCAGTAAAACCTGTGCAGTGGGTGGCCGCTCAGGAATCTTGATCAGTTGCATCTATTTGGGAAGATCAGCCTGTTGTATATGTTTTGAGTTGTTCAGGGAAACCATAGTGTGCAAAGAAAACCACCTATACACAAAAGAACCAATACACTCCACACAGTGAGGCCCTATCAGGTCTGGGAATCACACCCAGGACCTTCTTGTTGTAAAATGAGAGCGCAACTGTGCAGCCAAGATGAAAATATTTAACAGACCCATGTCATGTGACGTATACTAAATTAGGAGCATGCGCAGGCCCGGGACAAAACAACTGGAATTTATATTGTAGTAGCACCACCATGCAATTATGGAAGAATAGACGAGACTTGTGTGCGTTAAACGAGAGACAAACGGTCCGAAGTTGAGTTCAAGAATGCACCCTGTAGTGTACCACGATTGGGATCTGCTGAATCCAGACGCCGTGAGGAAAACACTTTTTCTTTTGCACTTCTGCAGTGACACAGTGGGGGCTGACACCTGACAGTGAACTTTGTTGGGAGGGACGAGAGGAGCTGATGAATAGAAACTACTCTCAAAATCCTGCTTCTGTCCGAGTAGGGAAACTCTGTCTGTCGCCAACCTCCTTTGTACACGCAAAAAGAATTAGCCACATTATCCCTCTCTCTTGCAGCAATGACCCACGGGACTTGTTGCATTCATGATAAATGCATAAATCACATGTTTAAAGCGCCGCACGGTTGGGCAAAAGCCTTTGAAGTGCCGTGACGCCCTGCCCTCCAGTGTGTGACCCATCGATGCATTGGCCTTTAATTATCATTTATCATGTGAACTAGTGGTGCAGGTCCTACTTGACTTCCCAGCCTTCGAAACTAACATTAATTCCAGTATGAGGTACATTTACATGGCTAATGTCGGCCTGCATTACTGGAGACCTACATGTTCACCTGCACTTACAGTAAATAAGCGCTGCGTCGTCAGGTGACAAGCTTTCTACTTTGAACTATTTTCGAGTGGTTCAAAAATTCCTAGCTTGTGAACCTGTTCTCAAACAAGGGCAAATAAAATCTATTCTGATTCTGATGACATTATGCAATAAATGGAAACATACATAACATTGTAGGTTTTCGTTACAGTGGCCTCCATCATGGCCCCCTGGTCTTGGGGCCCGGGGTAACTTGGTTGCTGCCCCCTTACGCTGACCTTAGAGGTCATTAAAGACGTTTGGACCTGGGGAATGGTTAAAAACATCTCTGCAGTCATTGTATCTTCTGACATAAACTAAAGAGCCTGACGTTCAAGGTAAATGTGTTGTGTGTACAGGCCTAATAATTATCATTTTAACATTCGAAGATTTTGTTTGAAAAGTTAAAAGCCAAAGCTGTCATGTGAACTAATATTTAGGGTGAGTCATAGCTATAGCACAAATAGGTGCAGGCGTTAGACTTAAAGTTGTAGTTGGTGTTTTTGATTCGTCTGGAGTGTCATGATCATGTTCTAAAACACCCAGCGTCAGCCCGGGTGTACTGAGTACATGTACTTTACCTAAATGCATTAATGGAGCAGATAGGAGTGGGCAGCATCGCTCCTCACATGCCGGTTCGTCTGGGGTGAAACGGCGCCTCAAATCTGAAAGTAAAACAGTTTTTTTTTTTTTTTTAAGTAATCATCAAACACGTTTATGTTTTTTTTTCCACTCCGCTGCTGTGACTGAAGGACGAGCCCACGCGGAGCGCTGGTCTCCCACACACGGGACTTTCTCCGGCCCGGCTCATCACGACAGTTCCCAGGGTTTACTGTTTCCTTATCGTTCAAACAGGCAAAAGTGATGATATTTCTGACCGCAAAACTTCCCACAGCTTAAGAGAGCTTCGTTTTAAGGGTAAAGTTCGTCAATAACAACACAGGCATGTGAGCACATTTCTATACTATACGTGGAGTTGCCTAACGCTATATTTGTTATAAAGTTTGATTGTAACGCACTGTAAATTGCTCCATCAAGGTGAACTTAGACAACTTTTGGTGGCATTTTTTTTCTTTTCTTTTTTTTTAACACTCAGTCATAAGCAGAAGACTCGAGGGTTTGCATTTTCCACTTTGTAACACAAGATGACCCAGATACTGTCACCGACTTGACACACGGGAAGGAAATCTTTGCTAAATCCTGAAGCTGTTAATAAGATTTGAACAGTGAATGTTTAGTATAATATAAATAATAATCAGAATATACACATATGTGTGTATAGCCTCCCGCGTGTTGTTTTCCTAAAATGAGCCGAGAAATGACGAACTAAACTTTTGGGCAACTCACCTTTGCTGCGTCACGTGCGTCAGTCCTTTCCCAACAGGTAAATTCAGCGCGCTCCCCGATGCAATATTACAACTTCAAACGTCACAAATGCATAACTGTGAGCACGAACGAAGGTAATCCTGGAAGCTGTTGTTTCATTCCCTTAAGACAAATAGAGAGTGTAGGTTCACTGTGTACTTATACAGTGGCGCGCACAGGCACCGCCCATGATCCAAGACGCTCCACCTTTGACAGCCCCGCGGCGCGAGGGTAATCTGCCATCAGCAAATGAAGCGAGCAGATATAGAAACAAAAAAATAAATAATCATTTAACCGGTGATGTTATATGGGTGGTAGTAGCTCTTTAACCATAGACAATGCTCTTGCTGAAACTTAATTTAGCAAGCAAGTCAAGCAAGTTTTAGCAAGTCTGTGGATACCCATAAGCTTTCTTAAAAAAAAAAAAAAATCACATAATTACAACTGTGTTAAAGTGCATATGACACATAGACACATTTTTTTGCCAAAACATATAGTGAACATGATTATATTTAAGATTTTGCTAAAGATTGTACCAAGCTTTCTTTAGTTTGGAACATTTCTGTGACGTTTATAGTTTCACTTCCTTGTTGGACACCGACAGGAAGTGACATAGATGAAGGCACACAATTTTAAACTGTTGCCGTGCCGACCATGTTAAGTCAATGCGAAATGAGTCAAACTGCTGGAACGTTACCTTTTATCTATGTCACTTCTGGTCAGCAGCTTAAAAAGTTCCAATAAAAATAACTTTTCTGCCCAACATTTCTTGATTATAATTGATGTTTCACTGAAAGAAAATGATAATTGTGCAATTGAGGTTATCCCATCTAAATAAGTGATATTTTCAAAAGCATTCAAACCTGTCATATGCACGTTAGATGGAAGTGGCCATGACAGAGCTCGTTTCCATGGCGATATTGTTGCTTTACTTTGACAACACATAGCTAAACGTTCGGCTAAACATTAGGTAATCTGTCAAATGCTCATTACTATGACTTTTAAATGAGAATTCGGATTCGTATACTCTTTTAAAGACAATTCATACCTTTATTCATCTTTAGCTCATACAGTTCAGTGAGATCTTAAAATTCTGTACAGTCAGGATCCAGTTTATGCAACAAATACCTGTAGATTTACATTTTTGTATTCCGTCTTCAAGGTCAGTGGTATAGCATTGAATATTTAGTGCATTGAGAAGCAGACATTTTTACGTAATTAAATCATTTTCATGTAAAAATATGGTAAAAAATAAAAATATCTATTTGAGCAGCAGAAACTGTGAAGTGTCCACCATCCGCTGTTTGGAAAAGCAGGATTCGAGCCAATCCTTCTCCACAGCGATGGCCTGGGTATACCGCCCCACCATCTCCTCAAGCTCCTGCGTCAGACACAAAGAATACTTTTAGAGCAGCTTAAATTGATATACTGCGTGAGGACTGGATGTGAACGTTCAGATTAACCTGTAAATGGATCTTGCTGTCCACCTCAGCAACCACGTGTGTGACCTCTGAGCTCATCACGTCCTCCTCGTCTCCGTCATAAGTGAGAAGACGTTAAGGTAGAATCATAATCCTTTATGACAAGACAAATGTATTTAAACAAACACTATCGGTAACTGTGTTATATGAATGATTACTTGCTTTTATGTATCCTTTAATGATGACGATTTCGAGATGAGAAAGGTACAGGTGAAACTCAGAAAATTAGAATATGTGAAAAAGTTCATTTATTTCTGTAATTCAGTTTAAAATGTGAAACTAATATATGATATAGACTCATGGCATGCAAAGTGACATATGTCAAGCCTTTGTTTTAATTTTGAAAATGTTGGTTTACAGCTTGTAAAAACCACAAAATGAACATTTCTGAAAATTAGAGTATTACATGAAATTAATGAAAAAAATATTTTAAACAGAGAAATGTGGGCCCTCTACTATAACTAAACTATAATCATGCAGATGTACTTAGTACTTAGTTTGGGCCTTTTGCTTGAGTGACTGCCTTAATGCGGTTGCGTGGCATGGATGCTCTCAGCCTGTGGCACTGCTGAGGTGTTATGGAAGACCAGGATGATTCAACCAGGGGAATATGACATCTGGAGCCCATGTCCAGGATCCGTCTGTGTGTGGAGGCTCTTGATGCACTGACTCCAGCCTCAGGCCACTCCTAGTGAAGGTCCCCCACACTTTTGAATGGCCTTTCCTGACAATCTGCTCCAGACTGCGCTCATCCCTGCAGCGTGTGCACCTTTTTCTTCCACACATTTCCTTCCACTTAACTTTCAGCCTTGATACAGCACTTTGAGAACATCCAACTTGTTTTGCTATGACCTTTTGAGCCTTTCCCTCCTTATGGAGGGTGTCAATTATGGTTTTCTGGACAACTGTCAGGTAGGCAGTCTTCCCCATGATGGTGAATTCTACTGAACCACTGAGAGACCATTTGAAGTCGAAGAAGAATTGCAGGTGTTTTGGATGAATTAGCTGATGAAAGGAGACACTTTGACCTACAATAAAAGTCCCTTTTCACAATATTCTAATTTTCTGACATTTTGAATTTGTGTTTTACAAGCTGTGAGCCAAAATAATCATGCAAAGTAAGATGTATCAAGCCTTTATTTGTTATAATTTGGATAATTACGGCTCACAGCTTGTATAAACCCCAAATAAAACATCTCAGCAACATCTCACAATGAGCGCAGTCTGGAGCGGATTGTCAGGAAAAGGTCATTCAAAAGTGTGGGGCACCTTCACAAGGAGTGGACTGAGGCTGGAGTCAGTGAATCAAGAGCCTCCACACACAGACGGATCCTGGACATGGGCTCCAGATGTCATATTCCCCTGGTTGAATCATCCTGGTCTTCCATAACACCTCAGCAGTGCCACAGGCTGAGAGCATCCATGCCACGCAACCGCATTAAGGCAGTCACTCAAGCAAAATGCCCAAACCAAGTACTAAGTACATCTGCATGATTATAGTTTTCAGAAGACCCACATTTCTTTGTATAAATTATTTTTTTCATTGATTTCATGTAATATTCTAATTTTCTGATATTTTCATTTTGAGGTTTTTACAAGCTGTAAGCCATAATTTTCAAAATTAAAACAAAGGCTTGACATATGTCACTTTGCATGCTATCAGTCTGCATCATATATTAGCTTTACATTTTAAACTGAATTACAGAAATAAATGAACTTTTTCACGATATTCTAATTTTCTGAGTTTCACCTATAAGTCCACTAGTCAGTTTTACTGACGCTCTGGCAAGTCGGGACACATGTTTTGGGAAAGGAAAATTTCCAACTGTTAAAAGATTGATTAAACAATGTTTTAGTGCCAACATTCCAGCTTGTACCTGCTTGTAGTCCCCAAGACTCATTATAGAACCTGAGGGGAAGCATTTTTGTCTCTTTTTGTTGCTTTTCCATCTTTTTTCTTTGTTTTGTTCATTTTTTAACGTTTTTTTTTTATCATGTTTACATCAGTTTTTCCTCACATCTCTTTTTTTTTTTTATTGTGCCACGTGTTTGTCGGTCTTTTGCTGCTTTTTTGACACGTTTTTTGGGTAAAGCCAAACTGGAGAAAATGTGCTCGGTTCAGGTGAGGGTTAAGAGGTTAATAAGGATCTGAAGACGTTTATTTAAGAAAGCTTTTGGTTCATGGGTGTGTACATTTTTATATTGTTTCTATTTATCTACTCTCTTGTACAGCGCTTTGTGATTTCATCGGTGAAAAGCGCTTCAGAAAGAAACTCAGTGTAACAGTACAGGTCTATTGATGTCATCGGAAACCCAGGGGCATCATCTTATGTAATGTCATAAGTTATGAGGGAAATCTTTATTTTGTGCTATTTCACTCTCTTGGTCATGTTTCCCCCCCGCTCTCTCTTTCATGTTAAGGATATGTGACGAGGTAGCGAGCCAGTCTCTTCCGGTCTGACGCGAGCAGGTTGTAGAAGTGAACGTGGACTCCTTTCATGTAGCTGGGCAGCTCTGAGCAGCTTCTTTGAGGTGGCATTGGAGAGGCGGCAGTGGAGGAACCAGGGGCTTGCACTGTCTGGGATTCGTCTGAAAGAGCGTCACGTCGCTGCGGTCGGGGACAGGAAGCTGAGGGCGGTGACGTTTGGGGAGGGGCAGAGGAGTTCTTGGCAGAGCGGCTGTGATAGTATCTGCAAATATTGGTTAAAATAGATCAATGTCAGGTAAGAATACAGGGAGAGGTTAGTAAGAAATTTGCAAGCAGAAACCATCCATGATAAACAACGAGCTAAATATAATCAATTACGGAGTGAATTACTAGGAAAAAAGTTGAATTATTGCATTATCTTCCATCTAAACCAGCCAATTTTACGGTTAAGAGGTTTGCATAATATTTCGCTGCAGTATTGGCACTGAATATTGGCTTAAAGAGGCTTGTAAGATATTTTACTGCAGTCATGGCCTCAGTGTTGTAGTCTACGACCATGCAAAAGATAATTTACTGTGGCTCATCATTCTTAGAAGTAGATGGGAGGAACCTAGTGAGGACTCCTAGTGCCCTGTGTCACTGGGTCAACTTGTCAGCAGTGGGTGACCGCAATGCAGCACCAGAGGAATCGTCCCAGCTGGAAGATTTAGTGCATGTTTAACGTTGATGAGGACAACTTTAGCACCCAGAGAAAGTCCACTCAGACTCGGAGCGAACTCCACACAGAAAGACACACGGATAGAAAATGGTCTTGACAGGATAAAGATCTAGGACCATTTTGACCCAGTAATTTTGGATTTTCAGGCAGGCAGCTGTCATCTTTCTTTGGGAACTTAAGGTTTCTCTAATGGGAGGATCTTCAGTTTGTTAAATCTGACCAGGTTACCAAGTATTTCATGAATTGCCATAAAATCTGTAAAAGTTGCAGATTTTACAAAAACTACTTGCACCTTAGGAGCACGACGACGTCCGCGCAGTGATATCTTCACTTTACTGCGCAGATGTCGAAGTGCTCCTAAGGTGTTATTACGCCTTACAATATAGTACCCCTTTTTATCCGCTTAGAAAATCGACATGTTTCATTTTGTGTATCGTGTAAACGCTTACGTAACTGTATTTAAATAGGGAAAACATGGAAGAGCTTGGTCGCTTCTCACTTCACCCCTGTTTGACCCCTTAGAGGAGGAGAGGCTAAATGCTAACAACGTCTTTGGTCTTTTTGTGTGACTGAGCGCACGCACAAAGACCAGACAGGTACACATCAACTCGTCTAAGCTCAAGTAAGAACATATCTCCTCAGTATAAAAAAACGGTGGCCTATTCCTTTAAGACAGTGGTTCCCAAACTTTTTGGACTTTTTTGGACCCCCTGAAGCTTTGGGTGAAGAGTCGCGTACCCCCTACTTTGACGCGATTGAAAACACTGGGAATATCACGTAATATTATGTTTATTTCCTCCATTATTACAGTGAACTCAAGCAGGTTTTCCCACATTCAACATTTGTTTACTCATCTGGGCTATTAAGAATATGTAAATACAAAAACATTAATGAAAATGACAGTTTTTGATTATTTTGGAAACGAGGCTTTTAGTGAGAATGGGTAAATCTGAGTGTTTTGCCAGGACTCTGCTGCTTTTGTCACTCATTCTGAACATAAGACTCTGGTTTGGACTCCGCGCTCTGGCCCCGCCCCCTCTGCGTCTCCTTCAGTCGTACTGTGTCAGATACAGAGCCACGGGTTTAGCGGCAGAGGACGGGACAGCCACAGACGCTTCTCCCCTCGCTCCTTGGATCAGAATGAGAGGAAGTCGCCATCAGTCTGACACAGGCTCCTCTCTCTTTATGACAGATATTACAGAAATTGCTGCTCGATCAAACTCTGGCACAGTTCACGTTAAAGGCGCTGCTGTTGTAGCGAGGGCTGACGCATCAGCCGCGCTCCCGGCCTCCGCGTGCGCAGAGTTTTACCCACTCCGGTCCAAAGCGGCTCTTGAGGTTTGGTTCTGGAGTGGACACATTTAGGTCCAGGACAAGCTTATCCACGTCTGAATTATAAGACTATTTTGC
Organism: Proterorhinus semilunaris; assembly: GCA_021464625.1. Lineage (NCBI taxonomy): Eukaryota > Metazoa > Chordata > Actinopteri > Gobiiformes > Gobiidae > Proterorhinus > Proterorhinus semilunaris. The sequence goes on along the minus strand of CM038351.1, from coordinate 11,422,097 downwards.
CTGTATAAGCACGTTTCTCGGGCGGCGGTTTTAACGGGTCAATATCGATCAGATTGTGATAAACATTTATTTTTCTCCAACATTTCTTTGTGTACCCCCATGGGGACGCGTACCACAGTTTGGGAACCCCTGCTTTAAGACTAACTAAAAACTCTAAGGGTAACTGTGTTTGATGGGTGGTTATTTGCATACTTTGATGATAGTATTTTATGTTCCTTTTTATGATCAAACCCAGTCACAGATTTTACGACGCACCTTGTATTCAAATGCCTTTCTTTCAAGTTGAGCGATCTACTCTATGACATATTTTCACTTAACTACAGGAAAGAAAGAAAGTCGATTACATGTACGTGGGGATGCCTCTTGTTGCCAGGTGCTTCCTGATCAGCCTCTCGGTGCCGTACCAGTTAAAGCCCTTCGTGGAGTGGCCGATCCGAGGCAGATGAACGCTCGCTGTGTTTGGCAAAGAAGAAAAGTCATGCAAGGACAACACCGGCTATTGACATGAAACTGGTATCTAGGCACCAAGCGTACAGATGAAACAAATGTGAAACCACCAAATGTACTACAGGTCAAACAGGCTCTACTTTCTGAGCTCAGGGACAATAAGGAAAAAAACATGAGTCCACTAAACAACAGTGGCAGACTTTCCCTTAACATCTGCACCTCTGTTTGAATTTTTGGTGTGCATTGCCTTTCTATTCTTATCAATGTGGAAAAATTAAGGAAAGTAATTAATTAATAATTTTTTTTCTTCAAAGATTTTGCCTAAGGATTAAGGATGCATCGGTGAATGCTTAAACAATACAATATTCCCCCCAACCCCAGCAGATTTAATACATGAGGCAGTTAAACAGGTTAAAAGAAAGAATAAAGGGATAGCGCTTTTCTCATTCCAGATCGGTACATATTTTCAGTTGAGCAAGTGATTGATTAGACTTAGTCATTAGGAGGACAGGACATCTCATAATTAAAATTGTGCAACATGTTTATCTAATGATGTGCGTGTGCCATCTCATTCCAAACACAGCTCTGACAGACCGATCTCGTCAAGCGAGTCGAGCTATAATGACTCAAACCGCTTAAATGTTTTTGAAGGAAGAACTGATCTTATCTTTGTCATTTGTCATCGACTTAAATACTGCGGTATGAACAAAGGCCATTGCTGTCATTATGTGCTGTGCCAAAATCAAACGGCTGATATGTTTGAAAGGTTTGTCCAACACTGGGAAAGTGTCCAAAGTCCATAAGTTAATGCACAAAAACCTTATATCACAAGGAGTTACGACTGGGTAGCATTGTTTATTTATCTTTTGGTACAATACCTGCTTTATGCAACACATTTTGTGTGTGTGCCTATGGTGCATTAATGATCTAAACCACAGATATAAAGTTCATTTTATGAATGCATTCATCATTTATTTTTAATTGCATTTCATGTGAATAATGTTAGAATGGCCCAGTCCCAGTTAACAGTTTTTGTTGAAAACCGACATTGATTAATAATTTAAAAAAAACTTCACATAACCACTAAATATAAAGGGGTAAGGAAATGTAGCCTGGCACGAGCCAGACTGATCCTCCATGTTAAGAGATACATGGGGATACAGTCTGGAATTGTGCAATTTGAATCTCGCCGACTCCGGCAAAACCAAGACGAGCCAATCATAGCACGGGAGGTGGGAGTTAACAGTGCGTCATCTTCCGCGATAGGATTTCCCATCAAACACCAGTGCTCCTCCGGGCCGTAACCAAAACAGTGAGGATGGCGGCCGCGACACAGCGATCCCAGTGCCCTTTCTTTTGTTTTAAATAAGCTAGACTTGTCCTTAAAGCCACAGCAAGAAGCTGCTCCGAGGGCTTTAACCGGAACATTTACTCGACTGCACGTGTGGACTACAAAAAAACATGGCAGAGGACGTAAACGCAAAGCATAAGTCGCTTTGTGTTTGATTTTTTTTCACTCTCGTTCAAACTGCGATCGTTAGCCCCGCCTCGAGTCTCGATTTGGAAATTGCCTCCTATTACCACAATTCCAGACTGTCTTTATATGTATTTATAAATACCTAAATAAAGTCAGTCTGGCCTAATGCCAGGCTAAAGGAAATGTTGGTAACAAATTCATAACCCTTTTGTTTTAAAAAATCTATGTTTGATGGCCTACATTGTTATTACAATTTAAAAAGTCTAAAAAAGGCCCGTACCATTTATATGTCAAAGTTTTGACTCCAATATTCTGTGAAAAAAAATTAAAATACAGTGGGCAATAACACAAGGCAAAATAACGTCTGTGTTTTGCAGGTTCAGCTCAAACTCTGTCACTGTCCTCCTACTTCTGTCACGCACTCCTCCTACTGGCCCATCCCGCTCTGAGAGAGTGACTGGCTGGTTTAGCCAATCCCAGTGAAGTAAGAACTCTCTGAAGAACCAGATATCTTTAGTAACATTATAAAAGCAATGAAAGGTTCCCTGTGCATTACCCTTGTTTCTTTTGGCGGCAGTGTAGATTTTCTTTAAGCCTTCCTCGAGTGCAGTCAGTAAGATGCCCGATAAGTTGTTGGCTTTATCTCGCTGCTGAGCCACGATCAGCGCCAACTGTTGTAAGGAGACCAGACACAATCAGATTAAAGCATCTAACCACAGCATCACATCTTCAACTGAACTGTTGCAGAAATAGGTTTACCAGAGACCAACATCCTGAACAAGTGTACGGTAATTATCACACCTATTTGGCTGGTAGAACTGGTACTTTTATTTGACTGGAAAAGCTCCTTGTATATTCTCAACTACATACTACACAAACAGCACAGACAGTATATTCATGTATGTTAGCACCAAAGTTTAATTACTGTTTATACAGAGGATGTACGTTTCAGTATCACTAACAATTAACGCAACTTACCACAGACGTAACTTTTGGAAATGTTCAAAATAGGACAAAGCAATATATCGAAATAATTTCATCTAACCCCACATTAACCAGGCATCTGCAGTTTTACCCAAATCTAAAAGCTTCTTGATTGGAGCTTATAGGCAAAAGTAACGCCTCATTTGAGAGTTAAGACCCACAAAACTCATCTAAGTTGCTTCATTGTTTTTGTCATCAGCTTTTTGTTACTTTTGTCACGTTTTTGCCACATTTTTGTCACGGTTTCATTGTTTTTTTGCGTGTGACCAAAACATGTCAAAAACTTGATGAAAACACAACCAAAAACGAGAAAAACAACAATCATAACAAGGAAGTATCTTAGATGAGTTTTGCAGGTCTTAGCATTCAAACGAGGCGTTACACTGGCCTACAGGCTGTAAACTCCAGCCGACAAGCTTTTCCTACAAGACATTATATATTTATGTTATTATGTATATCCCTAATGTTAAATAAAGGTGTTGGATAAATATTGCTATTCTCTATATTTTGCTTTATCTTACACTTCATAATCTGCTGACTGGAAAGATGTTATTAATGCTTTGCTTTGAGTTACAGATTTTGAGTATAAACTGAAACATTGCTATGCTGCTCTGAGATGTAACCCCCTTCCCTTAGACCAGGACAGAGCAGCCGTGTGTGACCGTAACTGGGACTGTGTTAAGGACGAGAATAATGGATCACTATATGTAAACACTGTGTGCTCGTAAATTGTTATCTACTGCTCTGGTATGTGTATGTGACCGCCCTTCCCTCAGACCCAGACAGTAAATTGTATACTAGGGGCGTGAAAACTGAGTAAAGAGGCCATGTGGGGCACCAGGAGACTCAGAGCAAACACGATCTCTGTCTGTCTCTCATGGCCAGTAAACGATGATCTGTCTTGTCTTGCTTTCCTGCATTAACTATTGTGTTTTGTTTGTTACCAGCCCCAACAAAAGGTCATATAATGCACATGGTTAAGTTACCTGATCCTGGCCATCCATTCTGGACTGTTTGTCGTCAATGGGGAAAAGCAGCACGTTTCCGAGTTCCAAGTCTGAAATCAACAATTACCAGTTTTTAGCACCTGCACACTGGCTAGCACCGACTCATCAGAAATATATTGAAAATCTGACCTTTCATTTTGCCAGCCAGCTCATATTGCTTCTTTGATTCATCTGATCGGACCTCGAGAACTGTGAACAAGCCTCCTCTGCCCCATCGGCCCGAATCATCTACAACAAATGTATTTGTCAATGTAAACGTATCCGATCTTAAATGAAACACAAGGGAATGTGGGATCGACATGAATGTTTTTGGGCCGTACCAACACAGTGCACAATGATGGCGTCCTCCTTCGCGGCGTGTGGGTGAGTGACGTCTCCCAAAACGTAGTGAATGGCGTTGGCCTCAGAGTCAGTGGAGCTGATGCTGTCCCTGTCGTCCCCTTCCTCCTCCTCTTCGTCACTGTCCACAGACGCGAGGCAACGAGATCTGTAGCCACACGACTCCCACCACGCCATCCTGAAGTCACATCAAAATCTCTCAATAAATGCAAAATTTTTATAAAATCTAGGTTCTCCCATCAATATAACCTAATCACAGCTGCCTTTAACATATTGTAAACGTTCAGTAAAATATTACGAGACTCAAGGTTCTATAGTTTACTTTTTCTTGTATTTCTCCTCTTGCTGCCTCTTCTTGAGCTCCTCCTGGGTTTTGGCCCGTTTGGCTGCAGCTTCTTTCCTCCGCTGACGTCTGAGCTCCAGCTCTTCGTCGGTGAGGGCCCGGCGCTTCCTCGTGGGGAGAACTAAAGACAATGAAACCTAGACGAGCAAAGTGTCAAGTCAGTAAACCTGGGATCTTTACAGTGTTGTTATATCGATATGCCATATCATACGTAGAATGTTAAAGCCAAAGATGTGACTTTCTGCCATTTAAAAAAAATACATTATTTTTATTAATCTGTTTAAAATTCTGTAGCAGCACAATCGAAAGCTTTAAAGTGTATATGACAGGTTTTAATGCTTTTGAAAATATAACTTATTTAGATGGATAACATCTGTTGTAGAGGTCAACCAATTTATCGGGGCTTTTTTACAATATTGGCCGATAAAAGTCGATAGCTAGTAATAGACTTGGAAAGCGCGATGTCAGGGCTCACACAAATTTCTAGGCCTCTGGGAAACAGAGAAACATCGCAATGGTTTGCTACAAGTTTGTTAAAACTGGGGTACCTGATTTTTTGGTGTTGTAGAATACATTTATTTTTGCCACCTCAGAGTATGTTGTAAATACAGCAAAACACAGAGCTTGTTGTATTGTCTTCACCTAAAGTTTTATTGAGCAATGGATGATAGAAGTCTAATCTAAATTAGTGGAATTTATCTTGGGGGTGGCCGACCCTGCTTCACTTTGTCACCACTCAAGGCAGTATATGGGTGTGAAATGTGCATGTAATTACATTCTTTGGACAATTTGAATACACAGGAGGGACTGTGAGAGCTAGAAACAAGTTTCGGCCAAAACAAAAAATGTCACTGTTTGAACAGGAAAAATCAGGTACCCCAGCTTTAAATACAAGTTTGATTGAAGCTCAGTCAATATGGGCCTGCTCAGTGTGCGAAATATCCGTCAATATTCGGGGGGTCCCCATCTCCTAATTGTTGCGCCCCCCACTATTGAGGAAATCCAGTTTCTCTGTTATTTTCACTGTAGAGTTGGTCCAATCCACTCAGTCGTTCCTGCCATCGTTGAAATGACTGCTATGTCGTGGCTACAGTGACTGATAAGACGGGCAAAATACGGTAGTTTCCCGATCAAAATGGGACACTTGACAGTCAGGGCATCATCAGTCGCATTGTTCAGAACTCATGGATAGCCTGGAAAAGTTCACTGGTTTCACACAGAAAAACGAATCTCTGCAGTAGCTGATGATAATGTCCGGCCTGGCACCGCGGTGAAGTTAGTTGGATATTCGGCAGATATTCAGAGTGGGAGCTGCAGCGTCTGTGAAGCCGACAGACACACACACAGGGAAGCGGCTAACGCTCATAGACTATGGCCCTTCAGATTTAGGGACCGTCAGCAAATTACTCTACTTAAATTGTGGTAGTGTAGTAGGCCTACGTGCCATCTATGTTGACAGTATTTTCATACCGAGTCTGCACAATGCGCCCAATCCCTGCTCGCGATGGGCCCTTCAAGTGCCACTGCCCCAACTCACATACACCGCTGGCAAGAGTGCAGAGTGCGCTTGTGTCTGCAACTTTGCTCTTGTCTACCACGTTTGCCTTCGCTCTCAAGATCGGGCCCCGGGGGTCTGATGGGTTAAGACCCCCCCGTATTTCGCACACTGGGCATGCTGCGTGTCATTATGAAGCACAGAACCTGGAGAATTTGTTAGTTTTAACCTCTGCAATTGTATTTTTGATCGCTGCGCAAAATGCTATATGCTAATACGAACGGCAACTAATCAAAGCTGGGAAAGAAACTATGATTGAATCACCTGAAATAATATAATAAAATCTGCCAAAAATATCGGCCAAGCATATTGGCAGCAGGCAAAAAAAAAAAAAAAAAAAATCAGCATTGGCATTAAAAAAACCTCTAATCTGTTGTAAATAATAATTAGCATTTTATTTCAGTAAAGCAGCAATTTAATTAAGAAATGTTGGAAGAAAAGATTGAGGTAAAGTTCCAGAGCAGTTGGACTCACTGATTTCCCATTAACATAACATGGTTGGCACGGCAACAGTTTAAGATCGTTTGACTCTATCAATGTCACTTCCTGTCAGTGTCCAATAAGGAAGTGAAACTATAAACATCACAAAAATGGTAAAATTATAGAAAATGTGGTTAATTTTTTAGCTAAGTCTTAAATGGAAATGTGTTTACTACGTTTTAGGAAAAAGCGTGTGTAATGTGTCGTGTGCACTTTAAGTGGTTATATATTGAGCAGTGAGTAAAACTAATGTTCCAAATGCAACTACGGTTCTATGAATGATTTGCAAAGAGGAATGATTAGTAATGTCCTACAGAAGCCTTGTGTCTCAGGGCGCGCCCCTCTCCTGACGCTCGCTGTAACTCTGAAAGCTGCTCCTCCATCAGACGCTCAAAACTGCGCTGGTCCTCAGAACTCGGGTCTTTGCTGTAGTCTCTACCCTCGAAGTAGTACATGTGATCTAAAACAGGAGAGTCTGTGTAAGCAGCAGTAAAGAAACATTCTGGGAAGTCCTGATCTTTCATTTATACAATATGTTGATTGATTATTGATGATTGTTTTAATTGTGTGGTACATAATTAGAGTCATGTGGACAGAAATCAAGGGCGACACACTGAATGTAATGGCGAGGAGCGACAGGATTTCAGGATGAAGTGATTATCTTATTTTTTTCTAGTGTCGTGTGATGTAAAGATGGATAATTGGGGCAAATGTAAATTAACCACTTGATTGTAGAGACAGGTTTGTTGATGTGCGGTTGTAATTTCATACTCTGCCCCTCAGTCTCCGAGCCGCTCTCCTCTTCCTCCTCATCGCCTTTAGCTGCAGCAAACTCTTCGCCGTCCAACCACTGACCGTTTTCAGACAAACCCATGATGTTTTCAAGCTTCACTTCCTGGACCGAGCTCTCGTCTGAAGACAGGAGTTTATCGACACCAAACTTCAAGATCTCGCTGAGCTGTCGGGGGCAGGAAGCACGAGTGAGATGTGCTCGAATTGAAACCGCAATCTGATAAAAGGGTTGAAGCGTTGACAGAGACCTGCAGCCCGGCGGCCGCGGACTGCGCCTGCTCCATGAGAGAGAAGCGCCCCTCTTCTATGACGGTGTTGGTGAGGTGCAGCTTGGACACCGCTCTGGAGTACATGATCTCCTCCACCGTGTCCCGCGCAATCAGTCGGATGATTTTGACGGGCCTGAGAGAAAAAAATAAATCAGTTTGTCGTCTTCCAAAGTGTGGAATATGATGTGCAATCATAAGGGAAAATCCAAAAGGAAGTTATTAGTTTGGTCTCTAATTTTAGCTCTAGAAGAAAATCCACTTTGTTGATCTCACAATAGAGAAATTCACTTGTTACATCAGCTCTCAAGAACTCTCAGGGGGTGCAAATAGTCAGGAAAATGTGCAATCAAACAACAGGATAAGGTGCAAACAAGTAATACGTAGTTAATCCAGGTACCTTACAATGAACCGAAAGTGCATATGACGGGTTTTAATCCTTTTTATGGATCTATTGTAAGTAATAATCATAGTTTTATTTCAGTGAAGTAGCAATTTAATTAAGAAATGTTGGAAGAAAAGATAGATTTAAAGCAACATAAGAGTTTGACTCATTTCCCATTGACTTAACATGGTTGGCACGGCAACAGTTTAAAATTGTTTGCCTTCTTCTGTCACTTCCTGTCAGTGTCCAATAAGGAAGTGAAACTACAAACATCACAAAAAAGGTAAAACTAAAAGAAAATTGGGTACAAGTTTTAGCAAAATCTTAAATATAATTGTGTTGACTACGTTTTAGCAAAAATTCAATTCAAACATATATTTAATCATATTCACTGCTTTATGGAGCTTCTACAGTCGGAACGAACAAATCACAGACCTGTTTTTTTGCCAGTGAATTCAAATGATATAAAGCTCTTTCAACCTTTGTCTAAAAGCTTTATTTTTAGTCCCTTCTTTTCATTTCTTTTTTGTCTTTTGTAGTCAACGAAAATATCTTGACATTTTAAATCATAATTAACAATCTTTAATTTAGTTTTAGTCTAATTTCGGTCTGCAAGAATATCACTCCATATCGACATCATCACACTCTGCAGGCCTATAGATTGTTGTAATATCGTCTGAAGCCTCGTAATGGTCGTACGTTTTAATTCATATTCATAAATGTGCAGTGAGTGTGCAAATATAGCACCTGTTCTGTCCGATCCTGTGGCAGCGAGCGGCCGCCTGGAGGTCGTTCTGAGGGTTAAAATCTGTGTCCATGAAAATAACCGTGTCTGCAGCGGTCAGGTTCATGCCCACGCCACCTAAAACAAGAGGAGCGGAAACAATGCTGCAGACTGTAAAAGATACTGAAATAATAATAATAATAATAATGCATCGGTTTTCATATAGCGCTTTTCTGGACACTAAAAGACGCTTTACATTGCACTAGTCATTCACTCCATACTTGGTGGTGGTAAACTACTATTGTAGCCACAGCTGCCCTGGGGTAGACTGACGGAAGCGAGGCAGCCAGCCCGTGCCATCAGCCCCTCCGACCACCACCAAACCACTCACTCACTCACTACATTCGCTAGGCTTCCTGGTGTTACTAAACGGTCTCCCATCCAAGTACCGACCAGGCCCTTCCCTGCTTAGCTTCCAAGGTCTGACGGGATTATACCGCCTTTGCGATGCCCAAAGCTCTTCTACGATGAATCATAGTAGAAGAGACAAGGTCATGTAGGACTTCTGCAATGCTACGTTTAATCTTGGCTATTTTGTGGTCCCCGGTGCATAATTTTGTATGTGCTCTCTGTTTATTCATTGTCATTTGTTTTAAATTATCATTATTATTCTATATTAAGTATGATCAATGCAAAGTTAAATCGTGTCTGCTGCTGTTAGGTTCCCCCCCCCAAAAAAACAATGCATGCAAACCAATTGTGTACAGAAAAATGCTTATTGAGCAGGTTTTTGAGTGAAAGGAAGTTGCATCGGTGAGCACCTCAAGCTCTTATCGCTCATCACTCCCTTTTCCTCTCTCGGTTTCTACCGTTTAGACAGGAAACAAACAGCTCTGTTCTCACTGATATTATTCAAAATATATCCTCTGAAGCCAAACCCGGTCGTCTGCAGCAGCAACACTTTATCACCTGCTTTGGTGCTGAGCAGAAACACAAAGATGTCGTTGGTGCTGAAGTTTTTCACGGCCAAATTGCGTTCCTCTCCGCGCACTGATCCGTCCAGCCGCTCGTAGCTGTAACCTGAAAAGACACCGCAATTTATGAATCTAGAGGCAGCGTCAATCACTGATCACATTAGCGCTTAAACCGGGAGAAATGTGCAAGGAGCTCAAAGTGCACAGTCAACATTGAATAGGATAACAGGTCCAACAAGTCCATACAAAAATGAAGATGCCTTGTTTAGAGTCATCACAGCTTGTGGAAAGAAACCATCAATCACTAAAATGTCAGGAGATTGAGATAGGATTTCATGCATTCTGGTGCATTTTGCTGTCGTCAAAAATGGGTACTTTGCTCAAAATAGGAAAAATATAAGATTTTGTACAGGAGAGAATAAATGTACAAAGAAATCTGGCTCTAACGGCTAATGTCTCTCCACCCTTATTTGCATTACAAAAGTAAAATAACAGTTAGCCTCTTAACCCCCGCCCTAACCAAGTGCATTTTCTTCAGTTCAGCTCTACCCAAATCCATAAGGTCACAGCCTATAGGCCAGAATAACGCCTCATTTGAAAGCTAAGACCCACAAAACTGATCTAAATGGATCTCTTTCCTCGCGTTGTCGTCCCTTTTTTGACACTTTTTTTCCATTGCTTTTTTGGTGGTTTTTATCATATTTTTACCACATTTTCATCGCTTTTTGTCACTTTTCTGTAGCTCCTTTGGTCACTTTTTCATCATGTTTTTCATCATGTTTTTGTCACTCTTTTGTTGCATTTTCATCGTTTGTTTTCGTCTTGTTTTTATTGTTATATTGACACTTTTTTCAAGTAGCTTTTAGACTTGGGTAAAGCCAAACTGGAGAAAATGTGCTCAGTTCAGGCGGGGGTTAAGAGGTTAAAAAACATAAAAGTCTGAGTGCGCTTTGTTTGTCAACTGCGTTTTAAACAGCAGTCACTCTGTTTAAAAGGCTTTGTTCGCTGTTCTGACCTCTGTACTCCAGGTAGTCCTGAAGTATGTCCAACGTCCGCGTCATCTGTGAGAACAGCAGCACTCTATGCCCCCTAAATACAAACATAGAGATGAATTTAATCTTAATGACCACTCCGCACACGCCAGCATGTCAAATTTACAGTCAACAAACTACACATTACAAACTGGAAATTGGACAGGGCTTGCATGAAGAACTATTAACCTCCTACTTGTACAAAGAAGCGTTTAATCGAGTGAGTGAACAAGAGTGAATGACCTAAATGTCCAGCAGATGGTGCCAAGTGGTCAATCTAAACTCACCCTTTGTGCAGATAGCTCAACATGCTGTCTAAGAGGCAGAACTTCCCACTGGCTTCAACCAAATGCTCCCCCATCACAAAGGGCTCTGGCTCCACACCTGTAACACACATTGGTTTATATGTACTTCTATCTATTTGACCTATTTATGAAGGTAATGCATTTATTCACATAGATTGAACTCACCGTCAAACAGATACGGGTGGATCACGCACTTCCTCAGTTGCACCAGGACGTTCAGCAGACTGGTCTTACTGCCTTCGTTTCCAAAAGCCTCTAGAAAACACAAAAAAACAATAGTCTGTGTTATACAGGTAAGACGACTAACCGAGCGCATTTTCTCCAGTTCGGCATTGCCTGAATCTTAAAAGCTTCATGACCTGAGAGCTTACAGCCTAGGCCAGTGTAACGCCTCATTTGAAAGCTAAGACCTACAAAATTGACCGTAACTTTTTTCGTTCCTTTCTTGTCTTCTCTTCTGTTGCTTTTTTGACGCTTTTTTGCCACTTTTTTGTCACTTTTTTTGTCATGGTTTCATCCTCATTTTCGTCACTATTTTGACGCTTTTTTTCAGGAAGCTTTTAGATTTAAGTAGTAAGTCCAAAACCAAGACACTGTGATGCACTGTGTATAATAATAACTCTCACAACATTGACTTCTTCTGTAATAATGTAGTGTCGAGTCGTTTTGGTCTTTACTCCTAGTGTTCATCACCAGTCTGTCCTTCCTCACATCAGAATCAGACAAATCCAACAAGAGCTGACACAGTTGTAACAAGTCTATCTAAATGGACAAAATCTTCACTTACAGATAAACATCTCACACCTAACGTGATACCAGACGCCCCACTGTATGCCCTCAGTGATCACAATGTTATGGCCAAAATAACAATTGCAGATTATAGTTTTTGAAGCAGAGGTCTCACCCAGGTCCTTCGTGAGAATGGCTTTGTAGTATTTCTTCTGCAGCGCCGTCATGCCGTGGTACATCACCAGCTCCGTCTTCTTCGGGAGATCGAGCGCCACCTCTGACTTTACGCGACGCAACAGAAACGGCTCCAAGATGCTCTGGAGCTCAGCAGCTTCAAACACAACATAACAGTGAAGTACTATTTTGAAGTCAAATGTTTACTTTAAGTTCATTGTACACAGTATTGTTTAGAAATGTATGTTGTAGACAAGTGATATTTGGTTGGAAACCTTTAACTACAAATCAATGTCTATTAATTATCTTCACAATAAACAGTTTGAGAGAGGCGCTGCGTGCGACTCGTATTGTTCTGGGCAGATGCTCTTTGAATGGGGTTCCTTGTAGATAGCTTTTGTCTTTCAATAATGTTTGAAAAATTGCACATCAATTGTAAAATATGCCAGGTCTTTCTTGTAGAGAGAAAGGTGTGTTTTCTTTCTTCTTTTTCCATTTTATATAATATTAGAAAACATAAGCTTAGTCGGTCTGATCACCTCATTGTAAAATGTAAATGAGACGAATGCCTTAACAGTTCCTTGTATCCTGTGTCTATTGTACCAGGGAAATAGCTCTGTCTCACCCAGCTCTGGTCGTTTTTGCACATCACCAAAACAACTGATGAAGGTGTCAGTGTCGTCTGCTGTAAAGACACTGGGCTGAATGAAGCTCAACAGGGCGTACAGCTCCTGTAGGTTGTTTTGGATCGGAGTTCCGGTCAAGAGAACCCTGAATCCCATTGAGAACTAAAAATAGCAAACACAAAAAGCATTACAAAACATTAAGACATATGAAGGTCTTTTCCTTCACTTTTCCTTAGCAATGTTAACAATAGTATAACAAGATAGACAGATGTTCAGCTGGTGTTAGTTAGTTTACCCTAATACTTTAATTCAACATGGAGGCACCAACCATTACCGTTAAGAGGCTTTGACAATCTACATTTTAAATTAATTTCATGGTCATGGTTTTATGTTCACAAGACTATAATTTGTATACCGGTAGAAATTGTGACCTTTTAAAATATTACCTGTGTCTGTGTCACTAGATATGCAGTAAGTATAATAACTGTGTGGCACACTGTAACATTTTGGATTATGTTCCCAGCAATACATAACATGCTCCCAAGACCGGCTAGACCCAGAAAATGCTTTGCAGTGGGTAATCAAAAAATGGATTTAGATGAGGACCTAACCTATTCAAATCTCATATTTGGTTGACTTTAGTCAACATCTCCATAGAGACGGACTGCTCGCATTAAAGTCTTACAATACTAATCAGGTAGGTATTTTTCAACAGCAAAAAACATCTGTAATAAAATAAACGCTTGTATTTTATTGGGTAAACGCTTGTATTTTATTGGGTGAAATGTTACATGGTGAATCTTTAAATAAAATTATTATGTTAACAATGACAATTTAATGTTGATTTATGCATAACTGAAAACATCATGTAAAAGTAGCTTGTTTTGGTTCTTCAGCCTGTTCAATCAGAAAGCCCACACTGCAGTGGCTATGGCTATAACCAATGGTCAATGAGCCTAAATATGAAATAGATTAAGGCAACCCATCTTTCTTCTTTTCCTTTCCGTACTAATTAAAACAAAATACTTCGTTGAAACTCACAACTCTCATGAATGCTTCTTGACCGAGCCTCGAGTAAAAGAGCCTTAAATTGGCTGATCTATACTCACTTCTGTCAGAGTTTGATGCAGCAGCGAGCTTTGATTCTTCAGTCTGTGAGCCTCATCCACGACCAGAGCTTCCCATTTCCACCTAAGACACAAACCAACAGTGTTATTCTCAATATTAACTGGAGAGAAGAAAAACAAAAACAAATGAACTTACTTTTTGAAAAACGAAGCATCTCTGAGGCACATCTGAAAAGGGACAACAATGTTAAACTGAAAATAAATTTTGCAGAGCACTTTGTCTAACCTCGTATGTCGTTAGTAGAACATGAAAATCTTTGGTTTTGGCGTCTTGTTGAATCTCTGCTCGTCTTTCTTTGTCTCCTTGGTAGCACAAAACTTTCAGAGTGGGGGCAAAACTGGAAAAAAATATTTGCATTCAAATTAGTGACCAAATAAACAGATTAAAGTGCACTCCTCCCTGTATTACTCTTTTCATAGGAGACTCACAAAGAATACTTGTGAATAAATGTATAGAATAATCACCTTTCCATCTCCTTCCTCCAGTTCTCCATGACGGACAGAGGGCTCACGACTAAAAACGGTCCCTTCTTTCCAAGAGCGCCACAGATGTACAAGAGCAAAGAGATGGTCTGCCAGAAAATATAAATAAAGGGTTAGGTCTCACCACACCGAGAAGTTTATTCAGGTTTGTACAAGATGACATTCACCTGACAAGTTTTCCCCAGTCCCATCTCGTCTCCTAAGATGCATCCTTCCTGGTTTTCAAGGCACTGTGTCAGCCAGTGCACACCGTCCAACTGGTAGTGTCTTAACTGTATCCCTGTCAAGATTAAGTCATAAACAACATGCATTACTTAGGAAGAACACATTCTATGAAAGGTGAAAACATAGGATAGGAAGAGGTGGTGTACCTCGAGTCATACATACTTTTAATCTCATAGGAAATAAATACTAGATAAAAGCCCACACACCTATATTGCACAAGTAATAGCAGCCTTTGGTCAACTCAAGATCAGTAATTGACCTATAATCACAACATGCTATGTCTATGTAGTAATCTTTAGCATTAACTGCACTCACATAAAAGTTACGCATATTAAAAATGCGTTTTTACATTTTGAATAGTTATGCGTAACAAGTTTGTAATGACGTAAATAACAAACAATAAAAACAGCCTTCATTCATTTCAATAGAAAAGCACTCCACCCTTTAAGCCCCATTTTTGGAGGTCGCTCTGAGTCAAAGTTCTCTTCTTTTTCTCAGGAATGCGCTTCTTTATTTTCGAGAGAAAATCCGTCATGTTTACAGCCCGAAAACAAATAAATGTGAACTTATTTGTTCAGAGACATGTTCGGACCAGATTCCTGCGCCACTTCCGGTAAAAGTCACGTGACATTGCCAACCAGCCGCGCGCGTTTTTTTTAACCCTTTATGACACGGAAATATGAATAGATGTTATGAATTGGGGGGAAAAATTCTTGGATTAAACAAATTTGTGTCACTTTTTTGTTACATTTTTGTAATTTTTCTGTTGCTCTTTTGTTGCTTTTTTGTTGCATTTTCGACGCTTAATTGTGTCACTTTTTCATTATTATTATTTCTTTTGCGTTTATGTCGCATTTTTGTTGCTATTTGTCAAACGGTTTAATGGGCTCCAACTTCCCAAAGGAACCTTTCCACGGTGTGCACGTTGTTCACACGTTAATAAAACTGCCTCATTCAAGAACATACATGGAGAAAAATATTTTTCAATAAGACACTTTGCAAACTTTAATACATACGTAGTCTGTCACTTGGAGTGTCATCGTGGATGCTTCTACTTTGATCCTTAAAGCATAGATTTACGGACAGACTTGCAGAACACTAACGCATAAGCGATTAATTTTGGAGGGACACCCTAACATAAATTACCTCTCAGTTGTGATATGAAAACCGTTTTAAATCTGCCATGGGTGGTGATGGACTCAAGCATCTACAGCAAAAGACATTTTGGATTGTGACGTTAATCCACACTGTGTCTTAAATGTTATGGAGGATTGAAAGTGCCACAATTAAATAAATAAATGCACCATTAAATAATTAAATAAATGTGTCATTAATTAAATAAATGTGTCATTAATTAAATAAATGTGTCATTAATTAAATAAATGTGTCATTAATTAATTAAATTACCAATGATTCTGTGTAAAAAATATATATAATTATTTATCTATTTAATTAATTATTTCATGGTCCTGTGTTGCAGTGTTTCATGAATTAATTGTATCTGTCAAACTCGCCCATCAAAAGTTGTGGGCGGGGCTAAAGCCTGGTTAACTCAAATCTTGTCTAATCCATTGCTTTGGCCTGAAGTGTTTTTTGGAAACATGGCGGCTACGCTGATGGAGGACCTTCATGAGGTTTCAAGGGAGTTGGTGCGAGATATTTTAGACCTGGCTGAGTATGTGGAAGCAGGACCTGCAGACCCCGAGCATACAGAATAAAGCGGAGGAATTTATTGAAGTTCTTGGAGTTATTTCCACACTTTCTGACCAAGGCATTGACTGTAGAGTGACCGAAATTTTAGAAGAAGTACTCTACAGGGGTAGTTGGAATGTGCCGTTGCCTCAATGCCCCGGTCGCAATGTACCGCATCCATTGGTTTTACCGCCACCTACCGGGCGGATGAGTGCTCTTTACGATTATTGAGAAACAGCAGATATTAATTTAAAAAAAGTTATTTCTTGACATCCCTTGATAGAGTGATCGAGGCTTGTGTTTAGTTGTTTTTGCTTGAGTATTCAAACATACGTAAGGGAGAATAGCCCCACCCAGCGTATCGGAGTATGTTCACTAGTCTGCATCAATCCATTATTCTGGAATTGATTTGCCTTGACTCGATGAGCTGGATGACCAATCAGGTGTTAGGACCCACCCCTCAAACTTTGATGGGCGAGTTTGACAGATAAAATTAATTCATGAAACACTGCAACACAGGACCATGAAATAATTAATTAAATAGATAAATAATTATATATATTTTTTTACACAGAATCATTGGTAATTTAATTAATTAATGACACATTTAATTAATTAATGACACATTTATTTAATTATTTAATGGTGCATTTATTTATTTAATTCCATATTTAATTAATTAATTACACATTTATTTAATTATTTAATGGTGTATTTATTTATTTAATTGTGGCACTTTCAATCCTCCATAAAATGTCGACATATTATTGACCATTATTTAATAGTCCCACTGAGATTAAGAATCTCTTTTTCAGGGGAGTCCTGGGCCCAGAAGGGAACCTATTGTACATGTTTTAGTGGTAGCGGAAACCGGAGTATCTGGACGAAACCTACACAGACACGGGGGGAGAACATACAAACTCCACACAAAATGTTTCCGGAATCGAACCCGTGACCTTCTAGCTGTGAAGCACAAGCGCTAACCGCTGCGCCACCTAATATAGACTTTTCTTTCTTTTGGGAACACAAAAAGAATTATCTTCAACTGTACATTTATTAAGCATATTTGCCGCCGTTTTGAGAATCATCCACTTTTCTTCTTCAAGGGCCGAAGCTGTTACTTCCCATCAGATGTTAGATTGGGAGGTGATGACGTCTTACACCAACACAACAATGACTGCATTGTCACCAACTCTGACAATTCCAACAAAATCAAAGTTTGGCAAGTCCTGCTACAGCAGCCATCTCTGTGGTTGTGTCTCTTTCCCGTTACTTGCACACATTGGCTTGCACTCATACTATATGCAGGCACAACCTTAGGCAGTGTGACTTTCACTTTTAATTTCAGGCAACGGAAAAAGACTTAAATAGACTAGACCACAAATCACTTGATAATGAGATAATGACTAGAAAAATAAGACTGATTTGCTGATAGCTTCCAAAATGTGCTTTCTTTCACTCAACATACAACAATTATTTTAACAGATCTAAGATAAGATAATCCTTTAATGATCACAACAGATAAATTAACTTGTAACAGTCGGCATTCAATAAGATCACTCAGGGTGTGCAAGGATAAAATACTGCAAATCCCCCAGAGAAAAAGCATGATTCTAGTTTGTATTTTCAAAAATTACTTTGTTATGCATGTCCACTTACAAACACATATATGGCCTCTAGGCTATATGGTGTTATATTTGATTATATTATTGTAAGATACCTTTTCCCAAACAGTGAAACATAATATTAAAGACTAGCAATACATGAATCTTCATGAATTACACAATGACACACATAATCGCATTCATTATGAACTCTTTTTTGACTCTTCTTTTGACAGCTCAAGAAACGTAAAGACACGCTTGTTGTATTGGACGTAGGTCAGGCAGTACCTGCAAAAACAAAAGGGATTATGTTAAAATGTTAGAACCGTTCAGATTATTAATCATGCAATGGAGGAAAACACACCAGATACTTGAAAGGATGTGCAAAAAGCAAAACGTCAAAGCCACAATGAAACTCTTCCACTGTAAGAGAAAAACACAATGACATTTATTATTCTATTGTTGCAGATTCACTGAACATTTACTGATGTGTAATGTATTAAAGCTTACCCAGAGGGCGGCAAAGAAAGTCAGTAAAAGACAGAGCTGAAACAAAATGAATATATAATCATTAAGCGTTTCCCTCTAGCGCAATAATGTTAATATACTGCCTGTAGCTCCCGCTGGAACAGACAACAAAAGAGTGTCTGCAATTCGCTATGGACACAAATGGACACTACAGCAGTGAGGTCAATCTGGTGATAGTCCGCTGTCATCCCAAATATATTAATGTGTTTATAGATTGTGCAACAGCCAGATGTATCCTCAATTCATCAAAGCGTAAACATAACAAATCCCATCGTGTTTTCAATGGTGACATGCGCTGTGAAATGTGGATCATTTACATCCTATTATCACACGCTTGACAAGATGGCAGCCATTTCTATACTGCACAGAGGTTATTCCAAGAGTTGTGTGATCAAGCATTAAACATCAAAATAATGTATCGATATTCTTGGCTCACCAAAAAATATCTGCGATCCACCTTTAGCTCCCACTGTACTAAACTAAAGCTGTTTAGTATGAGTGGTATCAATAAAGTCGATCAACATACGCCGAATATAAACTGTCACTCACAATCGTCACGGAGGAGGACACTGCTCTCGCTCGGTCAAACGCCATCTTCAGCTGCTCCCACAGTTCAACCTCAAACAAAGTACTGCAAAACACAAAACACACTTTTACTCCCCTATTTTGCTTAAGGAAATCCTTTTGGCATTTTATTTTAGTCTAAATTTCTTTGCATGAATGAAGATACTGCATTTCGTAGAATAGTCTGTACTCTTACTTAAATTAAAATTAGTTACTCATATTACTGTGTGTAAATCTTAAGTGCCAAAAGCATCATTTCTTTATATACATTCATTTAGGGCATTTTCTTTAGAATTATTATTATCTTCACAATATTCCATGTCTTGTTTCTCATAATTTATGTCACAGCTGAAACAAAAAGACTTTTACTCTCAAACAGTTACTCATTACTCACAATACTCAAGTAACATTTTCATCAAGTCCTTTTTTTTTATTCTTACTTAATTAATTATTAAAGTATTAACGTATTAATTTGGGTCTCTACATATTACTTCTATTGTTACTTCAGTAAATATTTTGGCTACACTACCTAACTCTGAGTACAAGTAGAAGTAATAGTGGCAGTGATTTCTCTAAAGTTCTTTCCTGTTGGCAAATTCAACACTTTGTTGTAACATTTCTCCTCTAATTTTTACTTTTATTTCTCTTCAAAGCCACAGCGTCTGCATCACATGTGCAGTGGTGCTTTTTCTGTGTCAGGCTTTAATGGATTTAATGGCAGGCTGCACTGTGGCATAGTAGTAAATATCTGAGCAAAGACACAACAACCTTTTTAATTTGCTAAATAACTGGATTTATGTTTTGACTCAATACTAACCTTCCCAGCACGCACAGATTCCCCACAGTGTAAAAGACACTGAAGAGAGTGAGTCCAGACTCTGGATGGTCCAGCAGATAAACACCCTGTAAACGGAGTGAAACCAGAACAAATTAGTTTAATGGTATTAGAAATAAACCAATAAATACATAAATACAATTTCTTACCAGAACTGTGCAAAAAGCTCCAATTATGAAACAAACAATGAAGCCAATGTTTGCAGATTTGTGATGAAGACAATGGAAAATTCCAAAAAGCAGACAACTGGAGGTCCAAAGAAACAAAGCAAAACCCCAAAACTGTTGGAGCGAGAGGTACAATGAGATGTTTTCGATGGCAAAAATTCATTTGTATTTAGGAATATTCTACACAGCTTACCCACAACACTGCGCCAAGAATCACAAATCGCAACGCCTGAAATTATATGGAAATTTTCAGCTGTTAATGAGACTCTGATCTAGGATTACTTATTCAATGTGTTGTTGTTTTACTGCAAATAGCGACTAAACTGAAGTGTATAAAAAGCTGCCTAAAGTACCTTCATAACCATGTGCTGAAATTCATCCAGTTCAGTGTCTTTCTCATTGTCTTGTCCCTGTGGCTTCGTGGCACCCTTCGCAGGTGGAGTTTTCTTCCTCTGGCCTCCGAGTCCCAGGGCCCACATAACAACATGAACAATGCCAAGCAGTAAACCAAGCGCAGGGAAAAGTAGTGCACATAGTCCCTACAAGACAAGCATGCGATTAAGATTGTAGATTATGTCTAAAATGGTTAGGACAGGTGTAGAGTGGTCACCTCTGCTATGCCCCCAATGTCACTGGCAAAAATGTCAGAGTATGTCTCCCATTTTGAGGCATCCTTTGCAAAGAAGAGGTGACAATTTGGTTATTTTACAACAATGACATTAATGAACAACAACACAAAATAAATGAACAGTCCTTACTGGATCTATAGTTCCAACTTTCGTTTTAATCCACTTAATCAACCTTGTGACTGCCTTCACAGGAAAAGAAGAGATGGCATTTTAGTATCTGTTTATTCTTGCAGGGCTTACAATCTTTCTGTGGACCCACCGCCTGCAGGTGCTCTCTGATTGCGCCAACTGCCCCCACTACCTGGCAACGGACAAGTGGAAGAAGATGGATGGATGGCTTACAATCTTTAATATCATTATCAATCAATCAATCAATCAATCAATCAATCAATCAATCAATCAACTTAAATGAGCAGTAGCCTACAACCTGCTCAACCACCAATACATGCACAAACAAGTTGCAGCACAGTGTCTTGTGAATATTAAGAGCAGAAAAGGTCATGAGTAAATTTTGGAGCCACCAGTGTAGCATCGGTGAATATTTGAAAAGTTGGGTTTGTAAGATTTTCAGCAAGAAATTCATAAACATAACTTATTTGTGTCCCCAGATATAAGGTAAACATGTTCAGAACGTCACATTAAGACATTTAAGAGATGTTTTTTTGTGTTGGTTCTGAGACCAATTATAGCAGAATGAGCCCCACACTAGTCCTATGGCTAAATCTGTCTTGGAAAACATAGAGACTTTTTCTCAGTTCTGAAATCCCAGCACCTGTCCCCAACCTATTCCTAATTAGTGCTAGAGCAACTTTCATTAGTTAGTTAAAGCTCAGTGACTGAATTCTGGAGGTTCTGAGCTTTCAAATGAGGAATGACACACTTCAGGCACAAAAACCTCTTTCTCATCGTCTGTGATATTTGTCATCTACTTTAAACGTTTTTTTAAATAACAAAACGCATGGCCAAATTTGCACTTCACTTTGAAGTGTAAATTTGAAGCAGCTTTGGTTAGTTACAGCTCAGTGAAATTTGGCACACTTCAGGGCCTCACTAGTTGGAGACTAGTTGGAGACTCAGGTGCTGCTGGACTCAGAGATGTCTCCGAGACGTCCCCTGGACATAAGGCGAGTCTTGGTGAAAATGAACAGCTTCCGCAAAGACTGCATGGAGACTTGAAAATGCAGTCTCTATGTGAGCGTAGCCTCAAGCAGTTGTGTCATGAATACCATTTGTTAAATGGTATTAAATTAAATTTAAAAAGTTCAAGTTATCGTTGGTGCGGCCCTATAACTCTATTTAGGTTACTCAGGTTTACGCCTTGTAAAAAATTATTGCCCACCCCTGGTTTATAGTCAATCTTTAAGTTACAGTGTGAGTAAAAGCCTGTAGCGTTCCTTTAGTTACTTACTTCTTCCATGCTGTTAGTGTGTCCGGTTAGAAACATCATGCTACAAGAAGACAAAGCTGTAATTTTTTCCCCAAATCATGGCCAACTGTAAACAATAACTATTTGTGTTGCTCCACAGTACAAACCTTGTCAATGTGCAAACGGTCCCGGCTGAGTAAAAAACACTGAATAGGATGAATCCAATGAAGGGAATAAAGAGCAGGAATGGTCCCTGCAACACACAAAGCAAAAACAATAGTTAACCTAAACAAGATCAACATGCCAAATACTTCTATTTTGCCAAATTATCGTTATCATAGTATTATCCATACTCATACTGCCAGAAGCTACAATACTCATGAGGTGTGAAGTACACTCAACAAAAATATAAACGCAACACCTTTGTGTCTGTTCCCATTTTTCATGAGATGGACCTAAAGATCTGAAATTCATTCCAGATACACAATATTACCATTTCTCTCAAACATTGTTCACAAATCAGTCCAAATGTGTGATAGTGAGCACTTCTGCTTTGCTGAGATAATCCATCCCACCTCACAGGTGTGCCACATCAAGATGCCGATCTGACATCATGATTAGTGCACAGGTGTACCTTATACTGCCCACAATAAAAGGCCACCCTGAAATGTGCAGTTTTTTGCTTTATTAGGGGTCTGGGGACTCAGAACCAGTCAGTATCTGGTGTGACCACCATTTGCCTCATGCAGTGCAACACATCTTCTTCGCATAGAGTTTATCAGATTGTCAATTGTGGCCTGTGGAATGTTGGTCCACTCCTCTTCAATGGCTGTGCGAAGTTGCTGGATATTAGTGGGAACTGGTACACGCTGTCGTTTTCGCCGGTCAAGCACATCCCAAACATGCTCAATGGGTGACATGTCCGGTGAGTATGCTGGCCATGCAAGAACTGGGACATTTTTAGCTTCCAAGAATTGTGTACAGATCCTTGCAACATGGGGCCGTGCATTATCTTGCTGAAACATGAGGTGATATTCATGGATGTATGGCACAACAATGGGCCTCAGGATCTCATCACGGTATCTCTGTGCATTCAAAATGCCATCAATAAAATGCACCTGTGTTCTTCGTCCATAACAGATGCCTGCCCATACCATAACCCCACCACCACCATGGGCCACTCGATCCACAACATTGACATCAGCAAAGCGCTCACCCACACGACGCCACACACGCTGTCTGCCATCTGCCCTGAACAATGTAAACCGAGATTCATCCGTGAGGAGAACACCTCTCCAACGTGCCAGACGCCATCGAATGTGAGCATTTGCCCACTCAAGTCTGTTACGGCGACAAGCTGGAGTCAGGTCAAGACCCCGATGAGAACGACGAGCATGCAGTTGAGCTTCCCTGAGACGGTTTCTGACAGTTTGTGCAGAAATTGTTTGGTTATGCAAACCAATTGTTTCAGCAGCTGTCTGAGTGGCTGGTCTCAGACGATCTTGGAGGTGAACCTGCTGGATGTGGAGGTCCTGGGCTGGTGTGGTTACACGTGGTCTGCGGTTGTGAGGCCGGTTGGATGTACTGCCATATTCTCTGAAACGCCTTTGGAGACGGCTTATGGTGGAGAAATGAACATTCAATGCACGAGCAACAGATCTGGTCACGCTCCGTCAATGCTTGTGGCATCTGTGGCATTTTGCTGTGAGACAAAACTGTACATTTCAGGGTGGCCTTTTATTGTGGGCAGTATAAGGTACACCTGTGCACTAATCATGATGTCAGATCAGCATCTTGATGTGGCACACCTGTGAGGTGGGATGGATTATCTCAGCAAAGCAGAAGTGCTCACTATCACACATGTGGACTGATTTGTGAACAATATTTGAGAGAAATTGTAACATCTGGAATGAATTTTAGATCTTTAAGTCCATCTCATGGAAAATGGGAGCAGAAACAAAGGTGTTGCGTTTATATTTTTGTTGAGTGTAGTTTGTGTAGATCTTGTATTGTAATAGCAATATTAATAACAGTTGTGTATTTTGTGTATTTTTTATCTTTCCGTGTTCGGACTTACCAGAAGTGTGCTTCCAACTCCAAAGTAGAAATAACGTGAGACTTTTGGATTGTTCGTGTTTAAATCAAAAAGTGAGATGAGCCAAAAACAAGACAAGACTTGACAAGACAAGACAACACACAGCAAAGCAAGACCGCTTTCCTGTAAATAAGAAATGCTTTCATTTTCACAGACTGTCAAATAAATAAGGTGTTACACTGTGACAGTTGATTCTTGGCTTACCCGTGATGCCACTGTGTATGTCAGCACAAAACAGATCTAAGAAAAAATAAACAAAAAATACAGTTATAAGCTTAGAAGGTGATTGGAAGGTGATTAAGGTATGTTTTTTTATACAAACAACACAATTTAATGAGTTGTGATCCTAAATATTTCTAAACTTTCTTAACATATTTGTAGCAACCCAATTCTTTACAGGGACGACTTTATAGGCACATTTCACAACTTGCAGGGTTACTTTTTAGGATCTCTTTCACAGAATTGCTAGATAATCAGCCTATAAGTTCATGAAATTGATTTAAAAAAATAAAAAAAAGACATAAATAAATAAAAATGCTTTATAATCAGATACAGTGTTTCCCCCAAAATGACTAGGTTTACCATAATGCTAAAGAATAACAAACAATATTTGTTCCGCCACTGGAGAAAAAAGGGTATAGTGCCTTTAAGTAGTAAATAAGTAGTAGGAATAGTTACTCTGCAACTTTAAAAACACACAAATTGCACCTGAATTCACAGTATGTACAGCAACATGGCAGGGATAAAACATCTTTCTCACTGTTGGTGGCATTTGTCATCTGCTTTGAAGGTTTTTTTTAAATTAACAAAACACATGGCCAAATTTGCACTTCACTTTGGAGCCCTTATAGACATAGTGGAGTAGAAATTATTTTATTTTCTAGCCTGGCTAACGCCAGACTGCTGTGTGCACTCGCATCTTTTCGAACTTCACAACAGCCTGGGGACCATGGCCGAAATCTTCGGCATGGATTTGGGAACAATCACAGAATGAGGAGGGACGGTAAGACGATGACACACTATTTGGCATACGGAAGCTTGTAGTTTATTGAAGGATACAAAATAATAATAATATTTACGGATCCAACATGACAGCAGCAGACGCGACACCATCTTTCGATCAAGCTTTAGACCGTGTTCTAAATAGTTTAGCTCAAAAGTTTACAGCGGGTACGTCACACGTCATCTGATACGATGATACGATGCTACGTGCAGACACATGATAGACATTCGTAGCGCCCAATAAACGGCTATGGACAATCGGAAACCACACCTCTCCTACGAGAAAATGAATTGGTGGTCCCAAGACTAAATATCACTTGTGATTTTAGTCTGGCGTTAGCCTTGCTAGTATTTTTCCCAAAAAGTTCTCAATATAAATGTAGCTCAAGTACAATACAGATCCTTAAAATTTGCCCAATTCATTCAGAAATGTTAGAAACTTGTCTCCATATTCCTAGCATGGATACAAATGTATTATTAGATGTACAGTGTTTTTCCTACAAATGTCTGAATTTACAATATACTAAAGGAGCAGAAGAGCAAAAAATGTCCCACTACAAAAAAAATAATCAGGGAGCCTTTAGGGATTTCCATATGTGATGCTTAATAGCTTCATACTGTACAAATACTTACAAAAACAGCAAGCAGTGCTCCAGCCTTTTTAAAGGGTACCCACAGACTTGTTGTGGTCAGGCGCTCCACTTGTGTCCTGTGTGGGAAAATCTATTTAGCCTGATTTTTTTTTTACTGATGCAACGTGAGATAAGTTCGATAAATTATACTCTTTGAGATTTGACCAAAGCCTCTATCTATCCAACCAACTAACCAACCAATTAGTCAACCAACTAACCATCCAACCAGTCAACCAGACAACCAACCAACTATCCATCCAACCAACAAGTCCACCAGTCAACCAACCAACTATCCATCCAACCAACCAACCAACAAGTCCACCAGTCAACCAACCAACTAACCATCCATCCAACCAGTCAACCAGACAACCAACCAACAAACAAGTCCACCAGTCAACCAACCAACTAACCATCCAACCAGTCAACCTGACAACCAACCAACTATCCATCCAACCAACCAACCAACAAGTCCACCACTCAACCAACCAACTAACCTTCCATCCAACCAGTCAACCAGACAACCAACCAACTATCCATCCAACCAACCAACCAACCAACAAGTCCACCAGTCAACCAACCAACTAACCTTCCATCCAACCAGTCAACCAGACAACCAAGCAACTATCCATCCAACCAACCAACAAACAAGTCCACCAGTCAACCAACCAACTAACCATCCAACCAGTCAACCTGACAACCAACCAACTATCCATCCAACCAACCATCCAACCAGTCAACCAGACAACCAACCAACTATCCATCCAACCAACCAACCAACAAGTCCACCAGTCAACCAACCAACTAACCTTCCATCCAACCAGTCAACCAGACAACTATCCATCCAACCAACCAACCAACAAGTAAATAGACAAAGAGATAACCAACCATCCTAGATAAATTATACTCTTTGAGATTTGACCAAAGCCTCTATCTATCCAACCAACTAACCA
Organism: Proterorhinus semilunaris; assembly: GCA_021464625.1. Classification (NCBI taxonomy): domain Eukaryota; kingdom Metazoa; phylum Chordata; class Actinopteri; order Gobiiformes; family Gobiidae; genus Proterorhinus; species Proterorhinus semilunaris. Next base: position 11,395,560 of record CM038351.1, on the reverse strand, counting down.
ACCAACAAGTCCACCAGTCAACCAACCAACTAACCATCCAACCAGTCAACCTGACAACCAACCAACTATCCATCCAAACAGTCAACCAGACAACCAACCAACTATCCATCCAACCAACCAACCAACAAGTCCACCAGTCAACCAACCAACTAACCTTCCATCCAACCAGTCAACCAGACAACTATCCATCCAACCAACCAACCAACAAGTCAATAGACAAAGAGATAACCAACCATCCTAGATAAATTATACTCTTTGAGATTTGACCAAAGCCTCTATCTATCCAACCAACTAACCAACCAACAAGTCCACCAGTCAACCAACCAACTAACCATCCATCCAACCATCCAACCAACCAACCAACCAACCAACCAACCAGTCAGTCAGTCAACTAACCACCCATCCATCCAATCAACCAATCAATCAGATAACCAACCAACCAACAAACAAACACGTCGACCAGACAACCAACCAACCAACCAACAGAATTGTTCTTAGAGCCTTTCTATAAAAAACTTACGATATAACTGTCCAGGCTTCGATCATTTTGGTGGGTCCTCTGAGCTCAGACTTCATGTGAACATCATCAGGTTCATCTTGTGTTGGCACCAGTGGCTTCTGTTCTTGCATTCCTCCAACACTTTTTAAGGCTTTACCAGTGAAGAGAAGACATCCAAGTGTGGGGACGAGTAGAGCACCAAGTCCCTAGAAATGCATTTAATCAGCAAAATAGTAAAAAAAAAAAGATTAAAAGTAGCCTATAGTCAAAATATGAAACAAAAAGTCTGATATTTTTTTTGTTTTTTACACTTTTCACTCACAGATTCGATTGTGTTCGTGTTTTTCTCCACAGACTTTATATTTTCTAACATAAAGATGATGCTGCAACACATAGTTTGGAATTACAAGTAAAATCCACAAAATTAAGGAGTACAGTAGAAATATTCACAACAAAAACATACAAACATAAAAACTGAAGAAAAGAGCTGTGGAACAACTGTTGGGTGCCTACTAGTAAATACTGTAATGTATACTTTTATGTGAATGGTAACTTAATTGCATTTGGCTTCTGTTGTCATTCAGGGCGATGAAAGAAATATTGAAACAGGAATCCAAATGTGTTTTTCTGGATCCTCAAACCTGCCAAATCCTTTCAACGGACAATTGCACTTGTGTCGTTGAACAGTGCAAGATAGTACATTACAAAGCATTTCACCATGGTACAATGAAAGTAATGCCAGGTTATTGTTTAAAGGGTAAATATGACATCTTGAAATGCTGTGATGTAATGTGAAGGAAACTATTTGTCAAACTGTCTCAAAAGCGAAAAGATTCAATTGTGTAATTTACAAACCTTGCCAATGTTGCCATTGTCCCAAAAGTCAATCCGCATTCCTGAAAAAGCATCAGAAACACTCCCTAAAATACAACAACGAGAGATATGTGTTAATTATGAGGAAGCACGACAGAAAACTATTAAATACTGTCCCTTTTCTTGCTTCTTCCTCAAAGCAAAAGGAAGTAATAAACAAAATACCATCGCTTTCTTTTGTGAACGAGGAAGAAAAACGAATACATTGATTAGGCTTACTTACCAAAGCTGTCAATCCAACTCCAACGTCAAAGCACCCAGAGCAGTGCAGGCTGCGAGTTATGTCCAATTTAAAATTATAGAGCGAGACCAGCCAGAAATAGGACAGGGCTTGGAGGACGCAAACCAGCAACGCAATCACACAGCAATTCCACTACAATGACAGAACACAATAAAATAAACAATGTTTGTCTAACATAAGGAAAATTTACTTTTACAGACCACAAAACGTTAGGCAAATCTGTAATGGATTGGCCAAATTTTACATTAAATTGATGAGAGATTTCAGAATATGGTTTGATAATGTCTGTGTAGGTTCTCAGTCGTACAGGAGTTGTCCATCTTCAATGAAGGTGCTTGAGTCATCTTCTGTACTCAGTAGTGGTTTGATAATGCATAAATAGGAAACAATGGGGGTCATTTACCAGGCGTTTGCTCATGTGCAAAACAAGTAGCATGTGCAAAAGTAGATCAGCAGCAGAGTCATTGGTTCAAATATTTGTTATGCAGCATTTTTACATTGGGCCTTAAAACTGTAATAAGAGGAATTTCAAATTATTTTCCAGCTTGCACTTAATATTTAGCACCTGTCTTGATAAATGACCCCGAGTGTGTTGTAAATATAAGATATAAGATAAGAGACTAAAACAATAAAGTGAGTAAAAAAATAAAACTTCTTCTGTTCTAATAATGCAGAGAATTTCAACCTTTACACGTAAATGCTCATTGATGAAGATTTCTTTTTTTATGCCATGGCTAAAGTGAAAACAAGTTCTACACTGACATTACATCCAAGAAAATGCATTTCATATGAGTCTAAATGAAAATATAAATCACATTCAGTTAATGCTCGCTCAATTTAAATGACATTACCCAGATGTAGTTAGAAAGTCGAGCACAAAATGCCCGTACAATAACACAATATGCTGTTCTGTTATTTCTCAACAGAAATATGACAAATTACTTACAAACATTTCTGCCAGTTCTGTTTTGGTGCTCATTGTGAAGATTCTCAAAGATAATGACTTGATTTCTTGAGGTTGAAAAGTCTTTAACTTTCTTTTTGGTTGAAATTGCTTTCTCTTTGCTTCTGTAGTGTGATTGGATATCAGAGGGGTTCCTCCCCACAAGGAAATAGAGCAAACAATAAAAAAATCTCTCTCATCTCAACATAAAATTTAAAAAAGACACTGGTTCTGTTGTCTGCTTCCAATAATTTGCACTATTGTCAAATTAACATAGTGTTGAGTTTAAAGTTTACGGATGCCAATTTCTTGCCTCTTCTTCAGTTTGTGCCTCATATGTACTATTGTTAACTACTTTTTAGATTACAAGTATAACTGGTATTAGGAACGTAACAGCATGGTAACCCAAGTTTGTGTAGGCTCTCTGTCATTCAGGAATGTATCTTCATAGATGTATTTTTTTTTTTACCATGATAGTAACTTAAAAGTACATAATGCAACTTTTTATGTTGAAAAAAAAAAGAGTTGATTTGCCCCTATTTGACCTTGTAGTGACCCAGTGGCTGTATGAGTGGTCAGCATGGCGCCTTTACTTTCCATCACGATGGTCCCTACAGCGCTCCAGGATAAATGGTTTTGTAGGTTTTCTGATGAGAACAGTGAAAACCTTCCAAACAATGTATCCTGGAGCGTCATAGAGGTCACTGTGATGGAAAACAAAGGCAAAATAAACATTTCTTTTTTCTTTACATAAAAAGTTGCATAATGCACCTCTAAGTGAAATAACATGGTAATTATAATTCAAGAAAACAGGGAACACACCCAATATATTTCATAATAATATAGCCAAATTCAACCTGGATATACTCAAACAGACAGAAGCAGCAATTAGGAAGATGTATTGACATCTGACTTAGTTTTGGCGATCAGACCCTGGCAGTAGACATCGATGTATGTATGTATGTCAGTATGGATGAACAGCTTGGAGTTAGGGATGTCTTCCCCGGAGACCCGTATGGAGACCCGTGAAGGATGTAGCAGGGAGAACAAGTGGGAAGAAGAGGGGGAGACTTGTAGCTTGGTAAACATTATGGAAGAGGCACTGCAAAGGACATCATCCCATTACCACATTACTACTGTGCAGTAAAGAGCGAGTGAATAATTTGTTTCCCTGTAGAACTGAATTAGAATTGTTTATAAAAATGGCATTAAGAAGAAGGCAAACCGTAAATGACAACCAAAATATTTTATTAACAGATATACTGTTAATGATCATACGCAGTAAAAATAAAATGGAAAATGACGTAAAAAGGCTGCAATTTAAAAGAAAATAATACATTAATTTTGACACTGACAGTAAACAAGACACAATTGACCCGCATTGACTAAAATATGTAAAAGAAAATTGCACATATTGATCAACAAATTAAAATCCTCACAAATATTTACATTATTTGTAAAAGACATCCAGCAGCTTGTTACATTTAGTAACTTCAAAATAGGAAAAGGAGCCTTCATGATATGGATTATGTTAGACAGACAGACGCCAGTTTCAATACGGCCTCCCTGAAATAGCAAATAAAAACATAATCATGAAGTGTTTGTTACACACAACACAATAAAAAATAAAATAGAACTGATTACTCACCTCGCACATGGGATATAGGACAGACTGTACCTAAAGGAAAGGAACAACGTTAATGATTGAGAAAGTTGTGGACACCTCAGCGTTTATTGATTTTCTCATTCCATGAAGATATATTCGGTCTAATTGAATTTTGTCAATTGCCATAATGTTTCTGTGCCTCACCAATGTATGCGTCATGGACTTAAATAGAGAGAAAAAAAAACGTACCAGGCAAATGACAAGCCTTGCAAGATGACGAACAGCAGGGCGAGTCCAAAGTTTTTCCACTGTAAGAAAAAAGATGCATCCAAGTTATATCATTCATTCTTTTCTGTAAAGAATATGATGAACTTATGCGAGTGGCTTACCCAGAAGGCTGCACAGAGAGTCAGCACGAGACAGGTCTGCCACAGTGAGAAGAACAATTAGAAGAAAGATTATGTATAAACGTAATTAAAAACATGCAAACTCCCCACAGAAAGGCTCACGTGGTGCAGGGATTGACTTTGCGAGCTTCTTGCTTTGAGGGAAGTGTGCAGACAAACTCTTTAAGTTTGTAATTCTTTTATGTATTAAAATTTAAGTACCTCAATTTGGTTACACTTTATTTTACACTACCTTGATACATTGTACCTAACTAAATTTAGTACAATGTAATCTGCTTTGTAACAACCTGTAATAACTTGTACCTTTGTAGTACATATACAATGGAAGTACTTGTATTAGTACTTTGGAGGTACATGTAATAAGACAAACAGGTCAAATTGCATTATGTACCTCCAAACTACAAATACACATTCTTCTATTGTTATTACACTTTGTTACATTACATTGTACTAAATTTAAATTATATACAAGCATATTTCATCATTTCCAGCATAAAGATAAAAAAAATATTACAAGCAGAATAAAAAAAATGAAATTATTCTTACAATCATTATGGCTGTGGCCAGCGCTCTTGATTTGTCGCACATCCTCTTCAGCTGCTTCATGGGTCCCATCAGAAACATGGTGCTAATAAGAGTGGAAATAAAAATTACAGCATTTATATCTGAAAGAGGTAAAAGACAGTGGTGAGAGAAACGTTGTCAAGTTAGAGCTGTCTAGACCAGTGGTTCCCAACCTGGGGGCTTGACCACAGTATGCACAAGAGGGGCCTTCGGGGGAAAAAGGTTGGGAACCACTGGTCTTGAGGGAGGCCGGGTTAGATGGAGGCAGTAATACTGTATTTTGGCTTTTAAGTTTGGTCAGAGGCACTCACCTTCCTAATGCGCATAAGTTCCCAAACGTGTAGAAGACAATGAAGAGGGTGATACCAATTTTGGGAAGAAAAAGACAGCCAACTCCCTGAAAAGACATGCAATATATTGAGCGCTAATAGATGACATTTTATATAGACCTAAGTAATTACATGTTCTAGACTAGAGTCAGTAATGTAATGTGGAAATTTACAAACATATCATTGGTGACTTTATACTTCAAGTCACTCAAGGACTGTGTTTAATATCACGGCTTATACATCTAGTTTTTTTTGCATCTACTCTTGTCATTAAAAGCCTCGGTATTCTTAGCAGTTTTGCAAGTCACAAATCTCCAACACAAGAGAAAGTAAAATGCTTTAAGCATTCCTCAAGGCTGGGCCAACCTGTGGAGCAACATCACTTCACCCTTCCAGCCTCTTCCTCCTTCCTCATTGTTGTGCGGAGCAACGCACAACAAACTGGCATGACTGTATCAACATTTTTCCCCCTTAACTCACCAAAATCGTACATCCCACTCCGATGATAAAAAACACTACAAATCCTCGGATCCGCGTCGTCCAGCTCAGCGACGAGGCCTCGTTCACAGTCTGTAAAAAAAAAAAAAAGAAGTTATTTATTGATGAGCGCGTTAGCTTAGCTTTAGTTTACCTCTAAAACGGTGCGGTCTTCAGTCCGCGACTCTTCCCCACTCAGTACGGACTTTAATTTGTCCATTGTGGAAATAAATAAAAGCTACGAGGCTTTGTGGATGAAAAAGAGCAGCTTTCTTCCAATCGGCGAGCGCGAACACGTCACCACAGGAGACGGCAGGTGAAACGTCGCACCTGACGCAATGACGTCACGAGACGAAAACATGAGAGGAGGGCGCACTCTGAAAAGGTTAAGGGCGGCGGCACAAGACACAGCAACAATTGTACATTTTTATCTGATTTTTATTTAAGGTGGGTGTACAATCTATGCATCGGCCTATCACTTCATGAAGCCGTGCGATAATGATAGGCCACTGCTGGATAACCTGGATAAGTTATACTGTGAAATCGTGAAAAACTAAAGTCTTCTCAAGTGGACAGCAACAGTGCAATGCCTCATTTGAAAGCTAAGACCTACAAAAGTGATCGTAACTATTTGATCATGCTGTCGCCACGTTTTTGACGCGTTTTGTTGTGTCTTCGTCTCTTTTTTTGCAGTGGTGGAAGAAGTACTCGCTATTCTTACTTGAAAGTAAGATACAGGACCAAAAAGATAAGTTAGTAAAAGTAAAATTATCTGATAAAATTAAACTTAAGTAAAGGTACCAAAGTATGCATTGTAAAATGTACTTTATAAGTAAAAAATAAAAGTATTTTAAGAGTTTATTTTGCAGGATTTTTCTAAATCATTTGAATCAAACCAAGGTCTAAACGAGTAAACCACTAAACCAGGTCAAAAACAAGAAGTAAACCAGGTCTAAACTAGGTCAGGTCTAAACCAGGTCTAAACTAGGTCAGGTCTAAACAAGGTCTAAAGGAGTAAACCACTAAACCAAGTCTAAACTACTACTAAACCAGTTCAATGTAAAGAGTTCACTTTGAAAATAAAATACTTTTACTTTTAACCCAATTAAAAAAATTAGTGGAGTATTGAGTACAGATACAGGCTCTAAAATGTAGTGAAGTAAAAGTAAAAAGTATTCATAAAATGTACTTTTTTCATTTTGTTACTTTCCACCACTGCTTTTTCGTCACTTTTTTTATTGCTTTTTAAATCGTGTTTTTGTCCCTTGTTTTGTCCCGTGTTTTGTCGTGTTTTTGTAGCGTTTTCATCCTCGTTTTCGTTTCTTTTGTTGTTGTTGTTGAAGCTTTTAGATTTGGGTAATGCCAAACTGGAGAAAATGTGCTCGGATAAATGAGACTATGGGTTTTATTTGTGGTGGTACAAAAGGTGGAATGGTAGGAAACATGAAGAGACATTTACCAAGTGACTCCACAAAGTAAAATCACACAAACAAACACATTCGGGACCTTTTGTTAAGGAAAGCCAGGCCCAGCATGAGCGTGTCCAAAGGCAGAGGTGGTGTGGACAATCAGAGACGCAAGACCAAACAACATAAACATGGTGCAGTGCTGCCAGTTCTTCAAGCCACTCCAGTGGCTCTCTGTGTAGTTTTACAATGGCAGTTTTGCACCAGCAATCTGCATAGACATGGCCCCTAAAACAATAACAGCAAAAACAACTGATATAGTATGTATACATTTTGCATCACTTAACCTGGACCAGATCTAACAGAGATGCCCAGACGTCCATTTACACAGTTCCCTCAGCTCCTCCCGCTATAATGCACTCCCTCACCAACTAGAGCACGTCCTGCTTTTTTATACATGTGTTTCATACATTTCACAAAAATGCCGGTAGGGGGCGCTGGTGAACTTGTTTGAATGTTAGATTTCCCTACTTAAGGGGCCTAACCAGGTGCGGCTGGTTTGGAGGTATACTGTTTCTTACCGTGTCATGTGGACATCCTATGTTGTGTGTGGAAATAAAGGAATTGATTATAGGGGCCAATAAGCACAATACTGGACAGGTTTTGTGGAGACACGCGTTGGGGAAAACCTTAAAAATCTAGCAGCCAGGAGGCGACCAGCACAGGGCCGCTTCGCCTCTACAAGTGATGAGCAAATTACTGTACAATAATAAAATCCATACAGAACCCACAGATGGTCCTAGAATCAAATCTCTTCCAGCTGTAAATATATTTCGAGCAAATCATAAGAGAAAAAACGTCTTACCAACAGGTGCAAAGGTAATCACAATCCATGCCTCAACTATCTCCAGTCTTTTTTGGGGTGGATAACTTACAGGGAGATCCTGATTCCCTTTGTGGTGAGTCCTGTTTTGGACGAGAAAGTTCATAATTTTCATACATTTGATCTTGAGCACCCCTCCTGGAACTGCCACCTTAACGTGGTGGAGGGGTTTGAGCCCGAATGATCCTGGGGGCTCTGTTGTCAGGGGCTTTGTGCCCCTGGTAGGGTCTCCCATGGCAAACAGGTCCTAGGTGACGGGTCAGACAAAGAGCGGTTCAGAAGCCCCTTATGAGAGACCAACAGGCCCGGTTAGAACCATGAGGCCGTCCTTCTGTGGACCCACCACCTGCAGGAGGAGCCATAGGGGCTGGTGCAATGTGATTTGGGAAACTCCAACAGCCCCCACGACCCGGCAACGGACAAGTGGAAGAAAATGGATGGATGATCTTGAGCAGTACATTTACGTTTACAGAGCATTGGTAATTAATGTGACATGACAAAGAACAACAATTCAAAATGTATTTATTTGAATAAGCAAAGCAACTTTGAATTTTTTACTTATACTAAAATCCCTTTTTAAATAACATTTTGTCAACTGAAAATTTGTGGAAAGGAAGATGAATATATCAAAATGTCACATATCAGTGGAAATGTGCAAATCCTTCTAAAAACAAAACAACATTGATCATTAAAAAAGAAGGGTATGCCTGATTGTAAACATTGCTTTTGAATGCCTATATACCGTTTTGGAACATAAAAAAATAAAATAACGGTATTATATTTTTTGCTTGAGATGTGACTCAAGAATGTCCTACATTATAAAGGAACATCATCATTAGCAAAAGCCTAGTTTTCAAGTTCTTGATTGTAGATTTAGTAATGCACAAAAAAGAAAGAGAAAAACATAGTAGCCAAATAAAAAAATATTAAATGATTTTATGGTTTGATGCATTTTGTGCAAATGAATAATGGACATACAGTATAAGGTATTTAAATAAATAGACAAAGCAGGGAGTAAATTATAGTTTACCAATGGAAAATGACAGAGGTAGAGTCATTGTGCCATTGTAAAAAATCACTAAAAAGTCCCTGCTGTTGTTTCCTATGCATTTTTCTTTGGTAACATTGTCCAACAGTGAATCATAACTGAACATCAAAATTAATCCAGGCATATATTTTTCAGAAGGCTTCATCCTCTGACTCCAGATCTCTCTCTCTTGGTTTGGACAGAAGCCCCATCTCCATCGGGGGAGTTCTCCTGAGTCTGGCCCGGACCACACTGAACACAAACAGAACACAACAATCACTACATTTCCTGTAGTTGCCTGGACCAGTCGAGGTTACTTAAATACAAGGCAAGTTTTGACTACTTGTCTCATTTGGTTAGTATTTTAAAGATGCATTGTGGATCACAACTTGATATTTATACGCAATTGACGATTTTGTGACCCAGTGGCTATATGAGTGGTCAGCGTGGTGCCTTTACTTTCCATCACAGACGCCTCTATGACGCTCAAGGATCAATTGTTTTGTAGGCTTTCTGGTGAGAGGCTTTGTCAGAAGTGAAAACCTACCAGAAACTCTGAAAACAATTGGTCCTGGAGCCACTGTGATGGAAAGTACCTGTAAAAGCTCCATGCTGACCGGTCACACAGCCTCTGGGTCACTACATACTGGCACTTCCTCTGCAAATGAAGTTCCTAACGGATAAATAAAGTGAATTTGATTTTGATTTGATTTGACATGGTCAAATACACACTAATACACTAAAAGTTGCATAATGCACCTTTGCTGTAGTACCACCATATAGCAGCAAGTCCCCCATTGGAATGCATTGCACTTTAGACACGTTAAAAACATCTTTAATGCCCGGTGCCTAATCTTTTGGAACTGTCTACAGCTAGATATTCCTCCTGTGATTACGCTGGGTTAGACCCAATCAAGAGGCACCGGGCTGGTTATCGTAGGATACATTTTAGAAATCTCGTACATACTGAAGGTTGGACTGTTAGCATTGGAGCTGCGCGAGCTAGACGTCATGCAAGGGCCGAGTCTACAGTGAAGATCCCGCCCTTATGCCCTTATTAGGAACATGCTTCATCAGAGCTGGGGAGGAGGAGTCTGTAAATCCGCCATGTTTTCCCCCTCGAACGTGGTCATTATGGTAAACGGGAAAGAGTGAGGAGGAGTTGTCTATTATTTGTACAGTCTATGATTTTTTGTTTTTGTGAATAATTTTCAGGAAAGGTTTGAAATGTATACAGACATGTCTTTTACCGCGCGGTTCCGTGACTCACCAGCTGACGGCGCTGTAGACAAGTCCAGTGAAGAGCAGTGCAAACATCAGGTGCCACGAGAAGCACACGGTGACGAACATCACAGAGCTGTGGTCATTAAGGTCCCACTGTGGCCCATGGGGAGGGTACAGGATGAACCCAATCTGCGGCAAAACACACGGAGATGATATAACAGAAGGCGTTATTGTTATTAGTGAGTAATTTAGACAATCAACGGTGTCTAAATGACGATATAAGTAAACAGATCTTGAGACCTGACTTGAACTAAACAGCAGATTTTTAAGATTTCGAATTCACCTGCCAGAACCAGCTCCCCTGTAGGATGGTGAGAGCAGACCTTATCAGCTCAAGAATGGCGTTTCCTCGGTGGAAAACCTCCAGGAAAGCTACCAGGGCCTGTCCGAAGATGGCATAAAGCAAAAGCTGGTGCAACGTGACGTCCAGCACGGTCCTGCCGTGAAGATGGTAGAAGAACAGGAATCCTAAGGAAAGAGGATCTTCTGTTAATGTTCATCAATAATCTTAAACTGAGGGAACACTGACGTATGTCTTTGGTGGACCACAAGATACTTTTACTATAATAAACTTTAGGATCATACGTCATAAAACAGTAATAATATATAGCAGTCCTGCCCATTCACTTCCATTCATTTCCTTCCAGATACCGGTATGGGTGGGCAGTGAACCGTTAAACAACACCAGTCTGGTATTGAAAAATACAAGATTTAGGTACTACTGGTATAGGAAAAATAAAAGTATCGAAAGCAGGTACCAAAAAAAAAAGTTTATTGAAAAGAAAAATTGGAAAATTGGGGTGAATTTTGGAAAAAATTGGGGGTGAAAAATGAAAAAAATTGGGTAAAACACGTCGAAAAATTGGGAAGAATGGGGAAAAATAATAATAATTAAAAAAAAAATTCTCTGCCCTTTTGTAGTTAACGAATGATACCAATGCAAAAAAATAAATAAAATAATGAAAATGAAGGAAAGGGAATAAATTAACATTATTAATCTGTTTTATGGCTCTATATGATAAATATTTTAGCATAGGTATCGGAAAAAGTATTGTTCAGTTATCGACATCGAAAACCAAGTATTGTTAAAGTAGCGGTATCGAAAAAAATGTAACGGTACCCAACCCTAGATTCCGCACGACTGACCTTAAAACTAAAACACACACATTAAATTAACAACACATTAAATTATCTAAAACTTTACAAACCAAATAGTTATAAAGTTAATAAAACGCAATACCATATTTTGAACTATTTGGTATTTCATTACCTTCATTAAAGAAAGCCAGGCCCAGCATGAGTCTGTCCAAAGGTAGAGGAGCGGCCGCTGTGGTGTGGACAATCAGAGACACAGCCGCTGCCAAACCAAAGAACAGGTACATGGTGGAGTGCTGCCAGTTCATCATGTCCTTCCAGTGGTTCTCTGTGTAGTCGAAGAGCTGCAGCTTTGGGCCATTTGCTGCAAACTGCTCGGCTATAATCCCTGTAAGAAAACATGACTAGTTGGAGTGAGATTCACTAATGAAATTTATGGATCTATCAGTGCCGCAAAAGCAATCTGTAAAGGAGAACTGAACCTTTCTCCATCTTCTCCAGATCTAGAGTCAGAAGGACAGTACTTAGCTAGTACTTAGTTTAAGTTTTAGATCGAGGGTCTCCAACCTGGAGCTTGCAAGCTCTCCACCCTTTCTAGAGAGGTGAATATTAACCTCTTTCCCCCCGTCTTAACCGAATTGTGTTTTCAGCACGTGTTTGTTGTTCTTTAATCACGTTTTGGTTGTATTATTGTAACTTCGCAGGGTGGCTGGGCGCACCCTTCGAGATCGGGTGAGGAGCTCAGATACCCGGGAGGTGCTATATTATAGCTTTTTCAAGAAGATTTTAGATTTGGGTAAAGCCAAACTGGAAATAATGATAAAAGTAAGGGTTTGAAGCAGGAAGAGCAAGAAGAAACACAGGGAGCACACTCAGCACACAGAAAGGCTCTATACAGTTTGGGGATTGAACCTGGGACGTTCAGGCTATGAGAGGCTCGGGGGTGAATCCGGCCTCCAATATATATCCTCCAGCACTCTGATTTTGAGAAATGCAACTACTCTCAAAGATCCCCCTTGTAGGTGCGACTTTGCAAACTTGCCTCTAACCCTGATCTAGGATTTCATCTTCTTGTTCTTCCCATTATAGAGCCCAGTCAACTATCTTACTGCAGTAGCAATAAAGCATTATGAGCATTTGAGAAATGCTTATTTACAATCACGAAGTATTGAACAAAATCATAGATGACATTATTATAAAATATAAGGACCGAGGGACCAAAAAACTCACCTACAACAGAAAAGAATACAATCACAGAGCTCTCAATGATCTCCAGTCGTCTTTGCGTAGCTCTGGAGGGGAGTCGGGTTGATCCGATGCTCTTGTTTCTTCGGGTCAAATGCCACAGCGAGGTCTTTATGCCCCACCACAGCCCCACGAACAGGAAGAAACCCCCGGGGAGTGCATGGCCCGCAAAACTCCCCATTGGTTAAAAGCAAGGCCTAAAAAAAGGATAAAAATACTGTATAATGCTCTGTGTTGATGGAGGTCGATGTGCAGCATGTAGCCTCTTTAAAAGGCTGAGGGAAAAAGCTGCATGAGAGATGAACGTATTCAAAGTTAATAAGTATGTGTTGAAGGTGCACTTTTCTGTCTAGACAAGTTGGAACCTTTGTTTTAACTCTGTCAACATATTAGGCTTTCAGTGCCTTCACTCTTACGTTGCAAAGGAACAAAGACGTAATGAGCTACATACATATAAAGAAAGAAGTAGCATGCATACAGTACTTCAGCCAGTTTGAGCTTTTATCTAGGTCTGTCACTAAACCAAAATCTAAAGTTTGATATTATTGAAAACCTTATAATACCACAGAAACTAATTCTAAAGCTTAAAAATAAGTTAAACTCTGGTCAAAAAATACTTTATCTTAAAATATCCGACAATCAGCATGAAATACAATGTGACACAACTTACTTTGGGTTAAAAATTAAGTATTACATTAGAAACATTGGGAAATAATGCAAATACTGACAATAAATATTGAGCTAAAAAATGTATTGTTCATCTGTCATTTATCGAACGATATGTCGATATAGTGATTATAACCCTGTACAGGTTTGAGTGTTGGCAAAGTCAAGCAGGGGGGACCACCCCCAAAATAAATTGCACTAATTTAGATTGTACTTATGTCTACTATCGCTCAATAAACATTTGGGTGAAGACAATACAACAAGGTCTGTTTTTTGCTATGTTTACAACATACTCTGAGGTGACAAAATACAGTTTACTTAAAGACAAATAAGAAAAAAAAATGTAATAAAAGTGCAGAGGACAACTATTGAACCCAATAACACAGTATATTGTTTATTTGTCTGTCTTTGCTTGAAAAACAGTCAATATTGTAATTATTGTGACCGGCCGATGTCTGTCAGTCTGTCTGATCTATTATGTACTGCATTTAGAATACTCATTTTGAGTAACTGTATCCCAGTAAAGTTACTATTTCATTTGAGGGTATTTAGAATACAGTTAAAGGCACACTGTGTAACATTTTATCCTAATGACCAGCTAGACAAGATGACTCCTTTTTTTTCAGTGGGTAATAAAAAACTGGACTTGGATGAGGACCTAACCTATTCAAATATCATGCTGCCTTTAGTCAACATCTCCATGGAGACGAGCTGGCGACGTCCAGCTCCCAGTAAAGTTACAGTCAGGTCTGAGGAGAGATGAGCGTCTAACAACAAAAACACATGTTTGTTTTGTAAATTTGTAGGCATTTTTCACCAATATAAATAACTATAATAAAATAAATGCTTGTATTTTTTTCCCTTCTGCTTATTGGGTGAAATGTTATGCTGTGTTGCTTTTAAATAAAAGGAAAACATAGCAGTACTCAGTCATTCAAGATTCAAGATTTTTATTTGTCAAACCATGTGAATGATTTGAAATTCTATTTCTCTCATCTTTGATTGTGGAGCGTGGGGTGGAGGAAGAGGGGTGGGAGGGAGGGAGGGAGGGCAGGGAGTTCAGCTTCCCGATGACTGGACCTGGCCCGTAGATTCCACAGTCTCCTCCCTGAAGGCATTACCTTGAAGAGACTGCGTGATGGGTCATCTAATTTCAGTTTCATATTCATAACAATATGTCGTTCTGAGCTTCCCAATTAGTGATAAATAAGTTCATAACAGGCGATGTAACAAGTCTGCATGTTTTTAATCCTATGCCGCTTCATATTCAGTATTCTGTAATTAAATCGAGTTATTCTCCTCAGCCGTGATGACCATGCAAACATTCGCATGAGAAAAGACTGTGTTGGTTTTATCTGCTTTGGTATCCAAATGTATAATCTACTTGTGGGAGCGATGGCGTGTGCACCAGGCCAGCCATCTCCTGTTTCAAATTGGGCTAATAAAAGAGAGCAAAGTGCATGCCCAATGAAAGGATAAATAATCTGACACACGTGATATCAAAGGCAGCCTCATGTGATCACAATGCTCTCTTAAATGCCTTTTAAACATGAATAACTGCACAGAAGATAGGATGCTGTTTGGTTGTTTCACTACTGTAGGTGCCGCTTTGTTTCCTATTGAACCAAAGCAAAAACAGAAACATCAATAGCAATTTTTAATGTAAGATGTATGACTAAACTCTCTCTTGTGAAGGAGATGATGGAGCGTTTCTGCCCGGCAACACAGGCAAGAGCCCTGTTTCTCAAACGGGGCACTTGGTACAAACAGATAATAATATTTAGAGGTTGTTTGAATTGGCTAAGGGGAAAAACACTAGACTAGTCTCCATGGTGATGTCGCCGTGATGCCACTGAAGTGCGACTGAGAAGTGGGCCTCTGCTCTCATCCCCCAATATCAACAACAGCATCTGTGTGCTGGTTACATTCACAAGCTCTAAAATCAACAAATAAACTGTAAATTAGTCTCCTTGTGCTTTGAAGCTACTGGAAGAATAAATAGGGACTTGCATTGGCAGCTATAATAGGCAATTGAGGCAATTTTCATTTTTTAATGGATAAAACCATATAGTGGCTAAGCTTTTCAAGGAGTAACAAGAACAAAAGGTAAATTTAGCACACCAACACATTTAGTCAAAGCACCACAGTGGCAAATAAGGGCATAGTTTCAACAATATGTTTTCCCAATATCCGTCTAGACATTTTTAGGTTTGGATTATGGGTTTAGAGGTCGGCAATTTCAACTCACATGTGGTTTTGGTTGAGAGAATCATGTAACTAATTATATAAAAGCTGTTATTTTAGGAAGAATCCTTTCGATTAACTTTCTATCCACTTTAAAATGACACTGAAAAGGTTAGGTAATATGGAGCAAACGCTGTGTCTTTACTGTATTTACTATAAGGGCTTCATGACTAGACTCCATGGCTTAACTGCCCACCATCCATATGGTTTATCTGTTTTGATAAAAAAAAAAGACTACACTTGTTCTCTGTGTTCTCATGCAGATTAGTATGTTATATTACAACACAAGCGGGGACTCATTTTCAGATCACATTGAATATAAGGCACTATACCTAACTTTTTTCAAGTACTGGGACTACATTTGTTTTGTCCTCCCTTAGTATGTTGTAAAATCAGACATTTGTGGAAAAACACTGTGCATCAAATTATAAAGCATTTGTATCAATTTTATGAACTTTCAGGCTAGTTTTCAAGCATTTTGGTTTAAGTGACCCTGAAAAGTGACCCGGCCAGTTGTGAAACGTGTCTGTAAACTCGTCCCTATGAAGAATTGGGATGCTACAAATATGTTATGAACGTGAATTAATTTATACCGCAACTAACATTTTAATTTAGTGGCTTGTCTGTCAATGTGTGTTATCATAAAATCAGGTATAGGGTCTTTAAAGAGAGCAGCTTTGAGGTCAGGGTTAATAATGCCTCCGCCATGTGTTCAGGGGCCAATTAATATGGTAGCATAATTAATTAAGGGTGATAAGCAAATTAGCCCAAAATAAACTAGTTTATATTTTAACAAGCAAATTAGCTGTGGCCAAAGAGAAAGGCAACTCAGCGGTCAGAAAGTTGAAAAAGTGACTCACCAGGTCTTACCAAAGTGTGCCGCTGAAGAATTAAAGGTCGAAGTTCATTGAGCATAGAAAACAAAATCAAAACGTTTCCATCTTGTATCTCTTCACCGCATTAGTTGCCTTACCACTGGAAAAAGTTGAGATCTTTACACTTTCTGTTATTAAAACACGAAGAAAAACAGCGGCGGTCTCCTCCTCGGGCGCCTGTCTCCTCCAGATGTTTTGTACAAGAGCTTTTCTCTCCAAATTTTCCATCTATGTTTGGCCCTTCTCTATAAGCGTTCCCATTGGCTGAGGGAAAGAGGTCGCGTCACCGCCGAGCGCTGCGATTGGCCAAAGCTCACGTCACTCATCCTCGTACACGTGTGCACTTTCACTCCGCCCGCTGCAGGAGGGGACCGCTACTCGCCTCCTCTCCCCCACATCCGCCCCAAAACAGGACCGGGACAGGAGCACGTACACGACGGGAGGACTGCCCAGGTCTTTAGCGTGTGGTTTCTTTGTTTTACAGCTTTCTGTATAGTTTTGGCCGCCACTGTGAGAGCAAACAAACTTGCAAGCAGTAGCGCCTTGGGCAAATCAGCGGGAGGAAAAGAAAAGGAATACTATGTTTTGGATTAATGTGAACCCTTTGTTATAAATGAATGGAGCAGAACTGGGTGTAAAAAAAAACCAAAGAAGGGCTATAGTATGTACAAAGATGTATAAACCAGAAATATGCATTACTAAAGCATAGGCTAAAAACTACTACAAGTATCAGTGGAAGCATCCTTTCTCTTTCAATCTAATGTGTGGTTTAAAACTTGTTCTCAGTAAGATTAGCATTTATTGATAAATATAACAAGGCACATTTGAAGAACAATAATGTGGTACGTGTCCACAACAATAAGGAAATAAAAACAAAGAATTACTCTTCTACACGCCACATAACAATCAACTAAAACTACAAACTTTAAATGTAATTCATGGCCAATTCTACCATAACTGTATAAAGCCATAACAAAGTACAAAGTCAGTCAAGAAAATATTAATTGCATTGTTGTGAAACGAGACATCACATAGGGCCTGTAAAAATACAAAATAAAAGACCATGGACATAATACATTTAAAAAGATGTTCCGCTAATTGAGTTTTTAGTTATGTTCACTACCAGTCAAAAGTGTGGGGTTTCTATAGCGTCTCTAATCAGCACAACAGTTTTCAGCAGTGCTAGCATAATTGCACGAGGAATTTTCTAATCAATTCCCCGTGAACACGATTAGCTAACACAATGTACCATTAGAACACTGGGGCGATAGTTGCTGTACTTCTGATTACTTGAATGTTATCCTCAATAAAAAAATCTGTGCTTTTCTTTAAAAAAATAAGGACATTTTAAGTGACCCCAAACCTTTGAGTGGTAGTGTACGTGGGTTAGAAAACCATGTCAAGTAATGGTTTTGGTCAATTAAAATTATTATCATAAATGAAATATATTAAGTGTAAATGGGGAAAGGTCCAACGTTCCATGAGAGTGTGATGTGAAAGTTCATGCAGGTTTTTCTGTGGCAGGTCAGGAAGTCAGAGGTGGGGCATGCAGCAGGAGCGGGACGGTCCGTTATGGGACAGAGGTGCGAGATGAAGTCCAGAACAGAGGTTTGGCCATAGACACATGCACACGACATGTGGGGCATGACTGCTTCCGCCACAGCCACTGCTCCATGCACTGAAACACATTTAGGAGAGGGGTGTAACAAGTGTTTAATATGGGATGAGACAAGAAGGGAGCCATCCATATTTCTGATTACAAAAGTTCTTTAGTAAAATAGCAAAATACTTCTCTCCTCTCTATATATGCCTTGTTACCTTGGCCTTTGTCACTTCTAAAGATTTAAACATCACAGTAGTTTCAACTGATTAATGAACAAGGCACCGGCTGACACCTGTTTGGGTACTTTAGCATTAGCATTTGTAAAATTGTACATCTAAATTATGTCCTGGTGCACTTATATGAAAAAACTGTGCCCTGATAGACCCGATCCAAAATAATAGTCGGGATCCCTGAAAAAAAAAGTTTATCAGTGGAACTTTTATCATAAGTGGTTCTCGAACTTTTTCACACCATCTACAAACTAAAATATTTCACCTCCCAAGTACCACCACGCCTAGATAATATGTCTAAGCTGTATGTCAAATATACCCGAACCAGAAAAACAACCAACTTAAATGCTAGACATTATGTAGTGTGTGAGTGAGTGGTTAGTGGTGGTCGGAGGGCAGCTGTGGCCACAATAGTAGCTTACTACCACCAAGTAGTATGGGGTGAATGAAAAATGCATCTACGAGTGCCCAGAAAGACTGAATGAATACCTGTAAAAGTGCTTTGAGAACCACTGATCGAAAAGCTAAAGCATCATAACAATGCATTTTAGACCAAAGAGTGTAACTTGATCATAAACAGTCATATATTGTTTGTATCGCGTACATAAGATTGAACGTTGAAAGTTAGCCCGACAGCTAAATCATGAGTGAGGTGAGGACCCTGCGTAGAGTTTACAACACCGGTACTACGCCATAAACAAGTTGTAAGATGTAGCTGGATATGAAGCATAGAAAGTAGCTTTTTGTTCATCTTAGGTTTTTATTATCTCACATAAAAGACTAAACAACTGTGTTAAACCACGACAGCACCATAAATGTGAGATACAAACACTGACATTTTTACAGAAGGCGCTAACTTTACCTAAATTACTGTACAATGTTGGTAAAGCGAGATCCCAATGTTAATGGTAAAACTTCGACAAACAGTTTGTTGTATACTTGAACTTATCACAGTGTGGGTGCAGCTTTTTTGTTAAAAATACACTTAGGAACAGTTGAAGTGCACTGGAATTATGTACACTGTTTTTTAAATCTCATAAGGCTGGTAATACAAAGAGAAGTATCACACTTCTTGTCATAGTTATTTTACGCACAACCCTGCCAAAAAGATACCACTTAAATTTAAGCAAAAAGCCTGGTATATCCTCCAGTTGGATCAATTATTTGTTCAGGAACACTAACTATGTGCCCAATGCAAGTTACTATGTTCTCTCCGTGTCTCCATAGGTTTCCTCCGGTTTCCCTGACCACTAAAAACATGTACAATAGGTTAAATCTTCAGCCAGGTGTTTCTGACCATTAGCCTGCCTCCACACCTGGAGATGGGTCCCCGGGCGCCGGCCTACACTGGCTGCTCACTACTCGGCATTCTGGGTGGGTCAAATGCAGAGAACGAATTTCCCTACAGGGATTAATAAATTAAACCGTAACTCAACTTCCAGCAGTTTGCCTTCGCACTGCTGGCATGGGCATATTCCAAGAGAATGCTATCTGCGGGTAAGTGTTGGGCAATCCTTTTATGAAAATAGTGCCCTGAATGTAGTGAAAATGTTCATGCTTTGATCCCAACGAATCCTGGCATTATCATGTTGGAATCGGGAAATGAAAAGGCTAATCCTAGAATAACCTTCATGGGACACAGAGCTTATGCTTATGCCAGCAGGAAATAATAATTATAAAAAATATGGAATTACGGAATAATCTTATTCAGGTAGTCACCCGCCCCCCACTTAATTGGGCACATAACTTTGCTTAACATACGCACGCGTATGTGTGTAAGCTCTCAATTGTCCAGTCATTTTCCATTGTATCAACAGTCTTCACAAATAGTCATTTAGACGAGGCTATTTCAAGATGATGTTTTGCTTCTCATTTAAAATGAATTAAAAAACATGGGAGGCCATTAACCATTTGGTCAAATCCTAAGCATCTTCTTTTTTATTTCTTTTTTTTTGCTGAGCAGTGTATGTATCATACATTTTTATTTATGTATCAATATTATATATTTTTCACCACTATTTTCATCACTTGGATTTTCATTTTTTTTTTCCTGTTGCCTTGCAGCTCTCTTAGATCCTGGTTTCAGCGTTTTTTGCGCAGGGACAGAGAGCGGTGCAGTGGCGGTTCCTTCTCGGTGGAGATGTGCGAGTCTGCAGACTTCCTCCGCTCTTCTGACTGTCTGTGGACCTGACACGCCTCACTGCTCCGGTGCAACGCCTTCAAACCAACACAACTGGTAAATGCCGGAGTGTGAGCGGTAATCATGCTGCAACAGTGGCTGTAGGAAGTATCCCTACCCCTCAATTTCCATTGGCATTATAGTCCACACACATCTACAGGCTCATACAGAGGCTGTATTTCTTTATCATGGGCAAAGAATGGAATTTAACAGACCTCAACTTTTCTGAGACAGCACAACTATGAAGGCATAGGCTTGTTTTTCTCAAGATACAATAGGGATGGGCAATTTATCGAAACGTAATTAAAATCCCAATCTCTACGTTGATCTCTACTTTATCTCCATCATCATCATGGGATATTTATAATAGTCAGGTTTACAGCCATATCTGTGGCAGAAACAGCACCTAGTTTTGGAAGATTATTGGGTGTTAAATGATATTGGAGGAAAGCATTTGTTTTTATTTGAGCTGAGGTTTGTATAAAGGTATGTTTAAGTTCATGAATCACCCACATGTATTTACAGTCTGATCAAAGGTGTAATTTGACAGATGGCAAAAATGCACATTTTGCATGATTGGATCTTAACAAGGTCCCAAGTAAAACATTTTAATATGCAACAAGAAGGAATAGGAGTGACACAAAAAAAGGAATAAAGCTTTTATTGAAAACAATAATTGACTGAAATATGCAGTTTTGCATCTGATCAAAAGTTCAAGACCACACCTAAAAAAGCAAATAACAAAAACCCCCTCAAAACAGAAATCAAACTCCAAACATGAACTCAGTAATGAGTAGCTCCACCGTTATTGTTGATCACTTCCATCATTCGTTGTGTGCTTGATGCAAATGTTTCCAGGAGGTTAGTGGGAACATTTCTCCAAGTGGTGAAGATGGCCTCACGAAGAGCATCTACTGTCTGGAACTGTTGTCCATTTTTGTAAACTTCCCTTGCCATCCATCTCCAAAGGTGCTCAGTTGGATTTAGATCAGGGGAACACACAGGTTGGTTCAAAACAGTAATGTTATTCTCCTTGAAGAAGTCCTTTGTCCTGTGCGCATTGTGAACTGCAGAATTGTCCTGTTGAAAAATCCAGTCGTTACCACACAGACGAGGGCCCTCGGTTTCAGAGGGATGCCCTCTGTAACATCTGCACATCTGTTTGACGCCCCTGCACCTCCTGAAGCTCCATTGTTCCACTGAAGGAAAAAGCACCCCAGATCACAAGTCCACTGTGGCGTGTAAAGAACATCTCAGGTGAGATCTGCTTGTCATGCTTGTAGCGTTGGAAACTATCAGGACCATTAAGGTGAAATGTTCTTCCACCTTTCAATGTCCCATGTTTGATGCTTTCTTGCAAAGTCCAAATGGACAGTTCTGTGGCGTTCAAGGATACGAGGCCCTTGAAGAGGTTTTTTGTTTTTGAAGCCCTTCAGTCGCAGATGCCATCTGATAGTTATTGGACTGCAGTCGGCTCCAGTAACGGCCTTAATTTGGGTCAAGGATTGTTCAGTGTCTTGACGGACAGCCAATTGGCTGTGCTCAGTGCTGGTGAATTTTTTGTGGGTCTTCCACTTGACTTTGTTGTTCCATAACTCTCAGGATCTTTTAAGAAATTCAAAATGACTGTCTTACTGCGTCCCACCTCAGCAGCGATGGCGCGCTGAGAGAGGCCCTGCTTATGCAGCTCAATATTCTTAAAAGAAAAAAAGCCCTGTACCCCAAATAAATCTGACCGCTGCTTTATTCATGACTAGAGAGCACCCTTTCTATAATGTTTGAACAGAAATGGGATTTTCTTTTCACACATGCTTCAAGTGCCCTCTCTGTTGTTAGTATCTTCCACAGATAAAAGCATGTGTGACTCTCTTCATAGTAGGCTACTCACAGTCCCTCGTCTGATGTTTCCCATACATTTCAAGGTAGCCTATATGCTATTTAAATTAACTCCAAATTTCAATCGTGTAAATCTGTCCTCACCTCTCTGGCTAAATTCACCCCCACCAAAACGTCTCAGGTGGATCTGCTCATGCCAGTTAAGTTAAAAACCACCAGGAAGATCAAGGTTCATTTTTTTCTCATTAGAGAATAAAACTTTCTTCCACCTTTCAATGTCCATGTTTGCTGCTCTCTTGCAAAGTCCAAACGAGACGTTCTGTGGCGTTTAAGAAGCCTTTGTAGATGTTTTTTTTTTTTTTAAGCCCTTCAGTCGCAAAAGTGTCTGATGGGTATTGGGCTGGTGTTGGCACCTTTATTTGGGTTGAGCGGCATCCAGTGTCTTGATGGATAGTCAATCAGATCCTTCGGCTCAGTGCTGGTGACATGTTTTGGAATCTTTTAAGACCTTCAAAATGAAGGTTATTATTTTTCCTTTGCCATCAGGACGTCATGACGGAGTGAACACCTGACAGACAATGACACTGAATCCTCATTTTTGTACAGAGTTGGCCTTTTGTTGGCATGTGTTCCTAAACTTTTGATCAGCTGCAAAACAAAAGGTTTACTCAAAAATAGTTTAGTCTCACTCCCATTTCTTCTTGTTGCATACTGAAGTCCCACATCAAAAGTTGATAAGATCCAACAATGCAAAATGTAAATTTTTTGCCATCTTTCAACTTTGATTGGGACTGTATTTACTATGAATACATAAAATTGAATTGAAATTGAGATTACTCAATATGAGGAAAAAGCCAGCCCTAAAAGGAAATATTTGTTTTTAGTTGTAGATCACTACATGATGAAATAGAGGTCTGGAAACTTTCTGAAGCCACTGTTTCACGTCATGTTTCAGGTTTGTTTTCATACCAGAGGCCACGCCATGCATGTGTTGGAATATCTACTTCATACACCCTGAGTTTGATCAGTTTCATGCGGTGAAATGAGTTGCAAAAGTCTGGACATGCAGAACACTGACAGATTATTTTTTTAGAATGGGATTATTTACCTCTTTGTGGAAGCGGTGTGTGCAGTTCAGCTCCCGAGTGCCGGCTCCGTTCTTATTCATAGCTTCATGGCAGATCAGACAAAACCGGTTGTCCCCGTTCTGTATGAAAGAGACGTAAAATTACGTGCAGAACGTTTTCATAAATTCTCACCTTTGGCAATATTGGCACATTCAATTGTCACAAGTTGCATCATTAAAGTAATTATTTAAGTAATGCCATTTGCAAACAACAACATGTCCCATCCCTATTAAGGCTAATTGTCCGATCTTTGTGAATGTGCCTCACCAGAGATAGGGTCCGGAGCCTCTTGTCCAGGGACTCTGTGAATTCCGGGATGGTGCAGATGCGAGTTTCTGGGATGGCGGCCTTGGGGCGGTTCGTGTCGTCTGAGGAGGCGCGGCGGGCTCTGTGGTGAGGGCGCACTTCGGACCACTCCTCTCTGGTCTTGAGGTGACTGGGGCTCGGGGCCATAGTCGCTGTGTGGAGTTTGTTGAGCTTCATGGCGTCTAACTGAGACTGCAGGCAATACAGAGAAGAGAGAATTGTTTTAGTCTGAGGGGTAATTGTTAGAGCAACTATTCTTGGTTTACGATACCGGTGCTACTAAAATATTGGTAATATAGAGCCATAAAACAGATCAACAATGTTAATTTATTCCACAAATGAAATGAAATTGATATCATTTATTTGAGCTGAAACAACAACAAGTACCTTTCTCTAGTGGCTGATGAGATAACAAAGCCTGTAAGATTAAACAACCAAACATAAAATAAATCTTCTTGTTCTTTGAACTTCAGGTGCAATGGAAAGAGGTTACAGAATCACTTTCCTGAAGCAGCTGCACTCAGAGCCAAGTGTCCTGGGCTGCAGCCAGTCCGAGGCTAAACACTATTAATGTTGAGTAACACATTAGTACAGTGACACTTAGGTCAACCGATTACGTGTGTAACTCATGATACAACTGCTACTGATGCTATTATAATGACAAACCCATAATAAACTGATGAACTGAATGTGTAATTACACTGCAAAAAGTTATCTTGAAATATGGGACATTTTCTCAAAATAAGTAAATTTGTCTTGGATTTGAGACTCTTAATTTCAAGAAATCTGTCCATGGGGAAAGATATTTACACTTAATTTAAGATATAACAACTGTTTAATTTCAAGTAAGTTAAGATTTCTCATCTAGTTTTGAGTGCGGTGATTCACAAATATACTCTAAACTGCATCTGTTTTCTGTATCGTTCTAAATGTTATTTCAAATAGTTTCTCAAGTGTTAATCTTTCTGGACGCGTGAATTTGAATCGTTGTTTGAGCATTAGTGATCAGATTTTTTTTAATAGATTTGTATCTGCGCTGCTGCCCTAGTACATCGAACAGCCTCATTCACGTGTTGTAATGTGTGCCCGCTGGCTACTGTGCACAAATAACCTCCCTGCCACAACTGCCCGGCTGTAAAACAATATATTCATAAGTTCTCCATTTTCTCCTACACATCACAAATCTAGATATTGGCAATCAATATATTCAATAACTGCTGCAAAAATTACCAACTAAAAAGCCATTATGTACTTTTAGTCTGAAAGAGCAAATCAACGCATGGGCTCTTTTGAATTCAAATAAAATGGCTAAATATTGATGTTTTGGAGAGGACCTAGACTTTTACCAAAGTCTCACTACCTTCTTTTTTTGCTTGTTTGAAAATGTTCTATGTTTGTGAAAGTTATTGTTGGCCTTTGCCTTATCCATAAATAACCAAATGTTAAAAAAAAAAGTTGCTGAGGATGTTTAAACCAGACATTTTTCCACTTGTTGTTTATGGGTTCTGGCATCCACCAACCCATTACAGCTGCATAAACATTAGTAGTTTATACAATCACTCAGCCATGACCTAATGCCCACTGTGTGAAAGCCTGTGTTTTCTTCTCGCCAAAGCCTATATGTGCACGTGTTGTTATTGTATGCATGTGAGCGCGTGGGCTACTCTGCAGACGTTATTGATGCGGCTCCGATTGTCGTCCTAAATTTCGACAGTGTCCTGCCAGTGGGCTGTTCCCTTCTGCGCCGCTAACATCATGTGCTTCATATCTATTTGTGGCTCTACTATGGCACGCACATAATGGTGCTCATTCATCTTCTGTAACGCTTGATTAATGTAGGTTATTTATAGCGACAATGAGGGCAAAACATTATTATTATGTGCATGTTGCATTGTTTTTATACACACACAGCAGCAAGATTTAGGTGAATTTAACTTTGTCTTAAGAAATACATGTTGAATATATTACATTTTGCACAGTCATGGCATATAGCATGATACAATTTAGAAATAGTTTTTCAAAGCAGTTTTTTTTTTTCTTCGAACCAGTGACATTTCATCTTTCCCTTATTGCATTGATATGTTCAAAACCAGGCATTTGCAACATATAGTTTTAAAGCATTGGCTTTCTAGTGAAAGATGGTCTGAGAAAGTCCTTATTTAGTCCTTGTTTAGCACATTCGCTGTAAACAAATCTTGAGACATAAGAATTCAATATTTTCCTGAAGAATTGGCACTTTAGATCCAAAAGTTTGCAGACCTGTGTACTAATCTTCATAACTTTGACTGTTTCAATTTGCACACACTTGTAGATATGTGTTTTGGTATTGTGTGTCTCTTGCTCTCTTTGATATTATTTGGGTTTGTACAGCATGCAACATATAAACATGCATTTGCCTCTTACCACAGTGGGCAGTGACCCGCGCCTGTTTGCGTGTGCTCTGGCGGGTCGTCTGAAGCTCCTCTTTCTGTCTCTGGAGTTTCCCCCCTCGGCGCCGTGACCCCAGTAACTGCTCATCCACTTGGTGAAGTTCCCGTCATCGTCTTCATCGTTGTCCATCGTAAGAGCGGGCAACAGCCTCAGAGACATTGTTGCTGAAGCTTCAAAATCCTTGGGAAGCAGCCGGTGAAAATGCCCTGCCTGCGGAGAGTGCTGACCTACTAAGCCCGAGCGCCTGTTACTACACAGTACTGTACACACAAACCCGCCAGTCAAGACTCACTTCATTTAGATCTGCTTCTTTAGTTGGCTGCGTTTTTCTAGGACTGGGCCACAAAAATAACTGGCTCAAGTCTTTGTTCACGCACCTAAATAAGCAGATCCCCCATAATCTGTTTAGCCGCGCTGCTGGTGGAAAGTAAAAATAGTGGATCGAGGTGATGGGAATGAACCGAGAGGCAGGGAGTCAGGGAGGAGCCACTCATACAGGGGAGGTCAAACTGTGGGACAGGCGATACTAGGAGTTTAGAAGGGTTTACACGACTTGGTGAAACTACTACAGCTAACAGCTAGACGTGAATGGGGAATTGGATTCTGTTTGACCTGTAGTTTGCCATCCTAGACTCAAGATGGGACCAGGAGACCATTTTCAGTGCGTCACAGGCATCTGTCAAAAATGATTCTTGATAAATTGTTTTGTTACAGAACTCTGCAAGGAAATAGCATATTTTGGTATTACTGTACTCACAATAACATGGTGTATATTAATTACAAGTTTGAAATGTATTTAATGTATTGTGGTCACATCTCCTTCCTCATAATACATTCAAGCTACACCACTTCAGAACCACCACTTTAGTCCTTAAAGGACGATCCAGGATCAATTGTTTTGTAGGTTTTCTGGTGAGAGGGTCCGTCCGGAGTGAAAACCTTCCAAACAATTGATCCTGGATCATCCTAGAGACCACTGTGATGGAAAGTAAAGGCGCCATGCTGACCACTCATACAGCCGCTGTGTCACTGCAAGGTCAAATAGGCACAAATATCTAAATTATTTCCACATAAAAAGTTGCATAATGCATCTTTAAGACCTTTATTTAGATTTAGTTTAGGGCTGCAATTTATCCCAGGTTAAGACATAGTATAGTCCAGGTTTAGTCCCACTTTGAAACACTTTAGATCCAGTTGTAGTTCTGTTAAAAAAAAAAAAAAAGGTCCTGATTGATGCCATTTATTCCTGATTTGTGGCATAGTGTAGTCTTGGGTTTAGTTATTTGGTAGTCCCATGTTTAGCCAAAGAATAGGCTCCCTTTAGTCTTGGTTTAGTCCTGGTCTAGTCCATGTTTTGTAAAATGTCTGTCAATTTCTTTTGTTTCGCGCGTCTGATTTAGTATAGTTTATTAAACACAGGACGTTAAAAGTAAAATATTGTTCTTTGCTCGCACTTGTTGTTATGCTTTGAGAACTACTGCAGGAGCTTATGTGGCTTGTTTTTTATATATCTTTCCATTACATTCGTGAGCCCGAGGGAACACAACTGAAAACTCCATACTTTCCACTCACTGGTTCATCAAAGCTGTCAATAGTTATGGAGTGCACTCACCAGGCGTCTCTCTGCTGTGGGCCTGAGGCTGGGACGAGTTGCACTGAGCAAAACATCAGCCATATTTGTAATGATAAGGATAACTGTGTGTTATTGTTTTTGTTGCGTGCCTAAAAACGGCGTGTGCATTTTGGATTAAATGTTTTTGCCAGATTTATTTACATGTGTTAAGGTAATATAATGAAAGTTTTAACCTGTTCATTTCTCAGTCACAAAGGAAGTAAAAAACTATACAATATGTTTACTAACCCTGTTTCCTGGTAATTTACAGTTTATATATTGGCTTATATGGGCTTGGGCAGGGTTGGGAATAAATAAATGACTGGTGTGTCCTGTCATCACACTTTGAGGCACCATGCTATTGCCATCCTATTACCATGCTATTACTGTGAAGAGTTAGTTTAGTCTCTTGATAGAGCTCACAGACAGGCCTGGCTCCAGCCCTTCGAACAAGCGTGGGCAAATAGAAAATAAACACGGGAAATAGAAAGGTATCTGGATGGTGTAGTGAGTGGTCAAGAGGAATCTCACCCTTAATAGCATGAGACGACCCTTCTCACAGGCTGCTTTGTTTCCCAAAGTTCACACGTTCAAAGAAACTGTTTGTTTTCGGTGAGGCAGTGCAAAAACATCATCTGGCAGCATTTGCAGTTCAGTGTAAAAGTGCAGAGAATGCAGCCATTTTGAGCTTAACTTAGCTGCAAGGATCCTCAGGAGGACTTAAGCAGCCCAGTGTTGTCATGTAACTGAGGATAATGATCTACAAGATTAGAGTGAGCTGTTGTTTTTCTCAAGTTGACTTCAGGCCACTTCAAAACAAATACCTAAAAGAAGACATGGTGGTGGAGTGGTTAGTGCTTTTGCCTCAGAGCAGGTAGGTCCCGGGTTCGAATCCTGGTAATGTGAAATCTTTCTGTGTGGAGTTTGCATGTTCTCTCCCTGCAGTTTCCACTATCCATTGTACAAAACCTGGAGAAAATAGGTGATATTTACAAAGAAAATTAAAATGGCATGGAAATACACGAATTACATCAAAATCAAGCATTTGCCGCTTCAACATTTACTCACAGTGGAAAACATAACTATTATTTTTACTCAAGTAAGAGTACAGATACTTCATTAGAATTGTACTCAAGTAGAAGTAAAAAGTACCGTATGATAAAACTACCCTACGAAGTACAGTTTCTTTTTCTGTGGTGTTTTGCTAACAGTGCTACTGTGTAATGCTGAGTATTACTGAGTAAACTGGTGTATTTTTTATATATGATATAGTTTGATATTTCCCAAACAAACATTTAACAAACATTAAATAATAAGAAATAATTACAAGTTTCGGAAAGTCGCAAAAAACAAGCTAAATCTAAATCTTCTCACTTCTACTTAGTACTCTGGTGGTCAAACATTATAAAAACATTCAGTGTAGTATAAATAAAAAACTCAAATATCAATATATACAGAATTTATTAAAAGTGCACCAAGGCTCTAAGAAACTAATGTCACCGTCACATCCATCACAGTTCCCCAAAACATCTTCTGTAACGATGTGTAATAGGGTTATCCAGAGCTAACAATAGTATGCACTTTTACTAGAATAACAGTAGATGTTAAGTATAGCTTGAATCCACAGTCTACGGATCAGTCTCTCTCACCTAAGACACAGAAAAGGAGCGGCTTGAGCCAAATTTAGCAACGCAATGACCCATTTAGTAACAAAAGCACAAACACACATTATCAGTAGATGTATGTGGTTCACCAACAACCACTGATATGAATGAGACAAAACAACACTCCCTTTACAAAATCAAAACAGCAATGCTTTATATGTAAAATATGTGGTCATGTGCAGGCTGTCCATCAAGAGAATACTTGGTCCATCTATGGACTGAAAAAGACTTCTCTTCAAACAGGCTCAAATTAGGAGGCTTTGGCAAATAGACATTACTGATGACAGTTTTAGGACAAGGCTATAATTATGTGGCACAAACTCATACAGGACAGAGACAAACACTGGCAGTGGCTCAGTGCGTCCACGTGATGTCTGGATTCTGTTGTGATGTTATGGTTGTGATGCTGATCTCCAGCAGCAAAAACAGATTTGTGTCGCCCCCTCGTGGCTGTAACATTAGTGCGTCTGACAGTCAGACAGAAAAGGCGAGGCAACACTTTAATGGAGGCAACTCACTGCGAACCCAATGAGAAAAGCGAACCCAAAGCCATCGTTTTGTCCTACCTAAGGGGTGTTATTATAATAATTTGTTTTATTTCTAATCTTATTATTTATTTATCTTTAAGTAGTGTTGGGTTGAGAAAGAGAGTCTAATATTTGATAATGTTATTATAAATATTGGACAAATATGTGTCATGATACAGACAGATATGTATCATGCAATTTGATATGTATGTATTGATATAAGTATGTAAAATGGCTCAATCAATAGACTGAAAACCCTACTGCTTTGGCCTCCAGTGAGCTGGAGACTGTCCCATGATTCCGCGCTGCGCTGCGACCTCTCGGTGCAGTAGAAGAAGACAGTGCGTACTGCGCACGCTGCTTTTGCTATCGCTGCTCTGAACTGACCATGGCGGCTTCAAAGCCAGTCGAGCCGGACTCCGGGACGGGTTTGCCCCGCTGGCAGGTGGCCCTGTTGGTCGGGACCCCCATAGTGCTGGGTGTGGGAGCGGTTTATTTGTGGAACCGCAGCAGGACGAAGCAGACGCGAGCTAAGGGCAGCGGGGAGCGGAAGACTCCCGAAGGCAGCGCTAGTCCTGTGCAGGGCCAAGACGCAGCGAAAGACAACCCAGAGCCGAACCTGGTAATAGACTGCTCCTCTTTACCGTGTGTCTGTGCTTTTCCACGTGGCTCCACATTATACTCCCTGACACGCGTGTCCTTAGGAAATGGGGTTTGGACCGCGTCTGTCTGAACTCAAGGACACACCGCTGACAGCCACTGACAGTCCACTGTGAGAGGCCATTAGCCACCGGTGTCTCTTCTGGATTAGCTAATGTCACTAGGCTGCCCACACAGTGTAGTTGTGTTTGCTTTATGTGCAAAGTATTTATTTAATCAACAGTTCCACGTTTATGAGTAAAACATTCTTGGTGATCGGCTGTTAGCTTGTTCTGAGTTGTGGGTTTTGCAGGTATAAGAGAGGCGTGTCTTACTCACTACCACGAGGCGGGATCAGACACTACAGGGTTTGTAAAATAGAGGTATTTCTGTAGTAAAGTTATGATCATGTTAAGCAATTGTTGTCTGGATAAAGTCTAATCCCTCTGATGTTCCACCTTTAGAGGATGGGTTTCTCTTTCAGTTTGATTTCACTCATGTGTGGTAGGCTACTGACTAGTGCTTTATTACTGTGTTGTTAACATTCAGTTTGATCAACTTTCTCTAAGCTTCAGTCCTAGTAGATGATGTATGTGAGTTGGAGCAATATCTGTGAAGGACACAGTCTTCGTTACACACACTGAAATCAGTTGCATGATTTGTTGACTCTCAAAACAAACCGTTTCAAGAAAGACGCGTGACATTTTTCATTAATGTTGATGGGTATCTTTATTATTCTTCTGCAGAGCCCCTTGGATAAAGCCCAGGCAGCAAAGAACAAGGGAAATAAATACTTCAAAGCTGGAAAGTATGAGAATGCGATCCAGTGTTACACAGAAGCCATCAGCCTCTGTCCCACGGAGCAGAAGAGCGACCTGTCAACGTTTTACCAGAACCGAGCTGCGGCCTACGAACAGCTGGTGAGTGTTTAAAAAATTGGCAACGACAGAGTGTGCAATAAATGAACTATCTTTTCTCATTTGTATGCCATAGTTGGTGTAACGGCCCAAGTGTAGCAGAACTTATGTTTGGACATTTCTTTTCACTGGCATTTTCAATTATTTGCTGTCTTCTCACAAGCTGCGTCACTGTTTTGACTTTGATTCAAGGCCCTCATAACCTGCTCTTTTTAAAAAATTTAGCGTTGTTTAGAAGCCTCAGAATTTGCTATGGCTGTTGTTCAATGTTGCCTCTTTAGTCCATGTTTCCAAATGGATTTGTCATCTTTCTTCTCAGAGTAAATGGACAGAGGTGGTCCAGGACTGCACTAAAGCTGTTGAGTTTAATCCACGCTACATCAAGGCCTTGTTCCGGAGGGCCAAAGCTCTGGAGAAACTCGACAACAACAAAGAATGTCTGGAAGGTACAAACTGGTCTTATTATGTTCATTTTATGCCATGCTATTCACTTTGTCAGTTTTTAAAGTCTGGTGCCGAATCCAACCTCTTGACATCACGAGCAACATTCTTCTGTTGATCAAAGTGTCCATGTGGTGTTTCATGGAACTTATTATAATACTCCTGTGCTATCAGAAGTAGTGTTACCGTCTCTATTGTTGGCCGCTAAGGTTTTTGTTAAACTCCTAGAGTAGACGGGGACATTAAAAAACATTAAAAGTTATTAAATGAATTGTGCCAAAATCAAGGCCTGACATTGCTCAAATTGTTTCGCTGCATAAGTTAATTGAAAATACCAAAGTGATGGACTGGAACAAGTCCAGCTGAAGTTTAGGCTTAACTTTACAAAATTGTTTAGCTAAAAGGTTGCCTGTTTTGTTCAATTCTCTTTCCTCTGTTAAAGAATGAAATATGTGCTCATTTCTGTGTGTTTGTGGCCTTAAAATATTGTATTTGGGCATTAAAAAAAAATTAAAAACTATTAAATTTGACTTGCCTGTATAAGCCCTGAATCGAAAGCCTTTAGTAAATGTGTAAAGCAAATACAAATTAATTGTGCCAAGTCAGCAAGAGCCTGTTTCCTCAATGTAGGTAACTTTTTAATGGCATATTTTACTTTAACCTCTTAACACCCGCCATAAAGGAATAGGCCACCGTTTTTACATACTGAGATATGTTCTTATCTTGGACGAGTTGATGTGCACCTGTCTGGTCTTCGTGCACGCGCTCAGTCACACAAATGTTGTTTAGCATTTAGCCTCTCCCGGCAAAGGTATAGCACCAAACTGAGGTGAAGTTAGGAGCTGCAAAGCCACAGTTTCCCTTTTTAAATGCAGTTCCGTGAAACGTTACACGAGCCAAGTCTCGTTACACAAAATTAAACGTGACAATTTTCTAAGCGGATAAAAAGAGGTACTGTATTGTGAAAAAATACGGAAAAATCTTCGATCTGGTCTTAGCTTTCAAATAAGGCGTTACACTGTAAGTAGGGGTGTCACGATTTCAATGTTTTGAGTCACGATTATTGTGAAAGAAAAAATTGCGATTTTACAATTATTCTCGATTATCGACCGAGTGAAAGGAAAGAACTGATATTTTTAGTTTTTGTCTTTAAAAGCTTTTTAATACTTGTAAACATTCACTGTTTCTAAAAATGAAAAATGCTTTACGATTGTTTTCCATTAAAATAAATAGGCCTACATTGAATAATACAAAACAATGTCAACTTTACTTCTTTATAATGACCATAATTATTTTACTATATATTATTAGGCCACAAGCTAGACTAGGTTTCATGTTCTCAAAAGTTATACTGTTGCTTAATTATTTGTCAGATGTTTTGATGAGCAGAGAATGAAACGTGTTTACAAAATGACTAAATTGCCGCGGTAAACCGTGTCTTCTGAAATTCTTACGGATAACCTCCTTTTATAATCGTAAAACCGGTTAATTTTGACATCCCTAACTGTAAGGCTACGCTCCAGTCGAGAAGCCTTTAGATTTATTTGTGTAAAGCTGTACTAGAGAAAATGTGCTTGGTTAAGGTTAATGTTGCTTTATGATTAATTTCAAGACTGTTATTGGGATACTAAACTGTTGCCTAACCCGCAAATACCAGAAGCAAAGTGTGCATTTATCCCCTCACTCTTTTTAATGTTTGTCCCAACCTTGACTGTTGCTTTGTGTCGTACAGACGTTACAGCGGTCTGTATCCTTGAGGCTTTCCAGAATCAACAGAGTATGCTGCTGGCGGACAAAGTGCTCAAACAGCTGGGCAAAGAGAAGGCCAAGGAAAAGTACAAGGTGGGTGTTTACAGTCTGTAGCAGTTTACTACGTGCACTGTGCAGTCGCTTGTTGGTAAACGTCCGCATTGTTGCTGCAGAATCGGGAGCCCTTGATGCCTTCTCCTCAGTTCATCAAGTCTTACTTCAGTTCTTTCACCGACGACATCATCTCACAGCCGCTACAAAAAGGAGAGAAGAAGGATGAGGACAAGGACAAAGAGGGCGAGGCGGTGGAGGTCTCTGAGAGGTGATTTTTCCCTCTGGGTAGTGAGAAAGTAGACAGTAGTGTTGTTCCGTTTACTGCTTTGTGGCTCGAATGGTGAATGTTTCTTCTTAAACCATCTGTTTGGGTCCTGCAGCTCGGGATACCTGAAAGCAAAGCAGTACATGGAGGAGGAGAACTACGACAAAATCATCAGTGAATGCACGAAGGAGATCGACTCGGAGGGACGGTACACGGCGGAGGCCTTGTTGCTACGGGCGACGTTTTACCTCCTGATTGGGATCTCAACGGCTGCTGAGCCCGACCTGGACCGCGTAATCAACATGAAGGACGCCAATGTGAAGGTGAACCAGCGACGCCCTTTTAGATGCTTAGAAAAACTTTGAGAGGAGGGTACAGCTGATTAAATGCAAAAGGACCATTTAATTTCATGCAGTTAGAAAATTGTAAATGCTGTGATGTTTTAGGAGGTGTAATGTCAGCGAAACAAAAAAAATACCTCAAATAATAAATGTTTAATTTTGGCATGGGACTTTATAATGGAGAGGTGTGCTACTGCCAGTTTCATGAAGTAACAGCACTGGTTTGGAGATTGGAAGAGTACAATTATTTATTTGTAAGGTATGGCAACGGAAAGATACTCAGACTTTTAATTACATTTTATTTGATTAGTCTGTCTTTGCTCATGAACCATTACAGCAAAAGCTATATTTATTTATTTTTATATATAAAGAATGAAATAGAAAAGAAATTACAATTGAGAGAGAGATCAATGAGAAGATTTGTTTCGTTGCCATAGTCCCCTGCCATCATGTGATTCCTTGCATTATAAAAAAAATCAATATCAATAAAAGGGAGATTTGAAGAAGCGGTTACGCATTAGCAGTTGAGTTGGCCCATTAAAAAGGGGTGTTTTTGAGCTTCTCCAACACTATTTTGTACAGTTGTCATTTAAAGATGCGCACATGTGGTAATTGTCAAAAATAAGACCGTGCTCAAACAGTGCTCAGTGACAATTATGAAAATTGTGACTCCTTGTCTCTCTTTCAAATCCTTGTAGTTACGAGCCAACGCATTGATCAAACGAGGGAGTATGTACATGCAGCAGCAGCAGCCTCTTCTCTCCACGCAAGACTTCAACATGGCCGCCGAGAATGACACGCGAAACCCAGACGTTTACCACCACAGGGGGCAGGTGAGAGGCAGCTGGATTTAATTTTACTTAATTTGAGGGCCCAATACGGACTTGGTTGCTGGTTTTGTTGCAGTTGAAGATCTTGCTGGACCAGGTGGATGAAGCAGTTAGCGACTTTGATGAGTGTATCCTTCTTAGACCTGACTATGCGCTGGCACAGGCACAGAAGTGCTTCGCACTTGTAAGTAGCAAGTATTTTCTTCAATTGGGGGATGTCATCATGCTTTATAAACTTCTTGTGGGTGTAGATTTGACAGTAACAGCTTTGTCCTATGTGTTTCTCAGTATAGACAAGCTTATACTGGAAATAACCCTTCACAAGTACAGACGGCCATGGACGGCTTTGAGGCCGTCATCAAAAGATTTCCAAAATGTGCAGAAGGCTACGCTCTGTACGCTCAGGTAAGAAACACAATAGAGTTTAGAGAAGCTTAATTTTTAGTGCACATTAGTCTTTATCCTTCAGTAATAACACTTCCTGATTGAGCAACTCATTGACAATTTTTGCAGTTGACTAGTAGACAAGTTAAAACTAGTGATGGGCGACTGAAGCCTTGTAACACTTTGAGGCTTTCTTAGTAAAAAAGTGTGGTAAGCTTTGGGGTCTCTGAACTGTTTCATTCTCTTTGAACACTGGCCTCTTGTGGACAAACTTTATTATCGCGACTTTTCATGAACAAGACTGAAGCAACACAATCATGTGTGCAAGAAAAGTTTCATACAGACGTGTGGCGGTTTTATTATTTGCAGCCTGATATTGATGTTTGAATGATCAAATCATAGGCCGATAAATAAGACTCATTTTCTTTGTAATGTGGGTCTGTGCTTCACGGAGCTCCAGTGGGCTCAGTCACCTGCAGCTCTGCTGCCAAAGGCAGGACATCTATGCGTAATCTTTTTATTTCATTCAGTCAGAACTAATTTTGGCACTATTTTCTGTAGATGGCGCTCCTTATGTTTCCCTCACCTGGTCAGCCGTCCACGCCTGCTTTTGTATCACCTTCAAAAGCAGGACTTTGTAAAGAATAGGAAAATATATATTATATTATATAAAATGTATTGTGTCTGGCCCACAGCCACTTTTGGCTTAACTCTGTCAGATACTGTGCAACTCACTGCTCATTTGAAATAGGAGCAATTATGTTTTTTTTTGTATTGCAACTAAACACTTTTCATTACAGGCTTTGACTGATCAGCAGCAGTTTGGCAAAGCAGACGAGATGTACGACAAGTGTATTGAGCTGGAGCCTGACAATGCCACCACATATGTCCACAAAGGGTATGTACATGAATAACAGAATCATTTATGTATGCGATAGTAATCATTATTTATCATGTTTTGTATGTAGTTTATTGCAGCTGCAGTGGAAACAGGACCTGGACTTGGGTCTAGACCTCATTAGTAAGGCCATTGAAATCGACAACAAATGTGACTTTGCTTATGAAACTATGGGAACAATCGAGGTACAAAGGTGAGATGACGTTTTCTCTCAAATAATTTAAAGGCCCTGTACCCAATTTTCTAGTAGTGTATATCTTATAACCAGATACAGCATTTGAAATGAGACGCTGCATCAACTCTTTTAACATTTTTACCACTCTTGTAACTTGTAGGCGACTTGTTGTTGGTAATTACAGCAGTTAATTACTAACAACTTTCAGGGAGCTCCACTGTGAATTATAAGGATGTTAGAAATGCATTAGAAAGGTTATGAATGAGTTCGGGCCAACACTCAGTTTAAACTTTTCTTTTCATTGTTTGTAACCAAAAAGATTGGACACAGGACCTTTTGTGTGGAAGAAACTTAGAAAATGATTTGTGTAAAATATATATATATAAATGTATGTCACTATATAAATGTAACCCATCATCCTATATTTCCGCTGTATCGATATTTATGACAGACTTCTCAAGCCGTGGTTTTTATAGCTTCTCTAATAAACGTTTCTCTTTTTTTTTTTTTTCAGGGGTAATCTGGACAAGGCTATAGACATGTTCAACAAGGCCATAAACTTAGCCAAATCTGAGATGGAGATGGCCCATTTGTATTCCTTATGTGATGCGGCGTACGCCCAAACGGAAGTGGCCCGAAAATACGGTCTGAAACCTCCAACCCTGTAAGCTCTGTCTGTCAAGCGAATGCCAGTCTCCAGTCTTCTTTGCTGAACGTAACTGTGTTTAAATATCTGCAACTGCCTGAACTTGCTTTGATGAATAAAGAATAATTTGGGATACTGAATGAATACGTGAGAAATGTAAAGGGGTAAAGGGGGGGGGAATGGTTCACAGTAAAAAAGAAAACGGCTTTGGTAGTTGTCAAGCTCGTTGCATTGTAGGTTATCTCTGAACAGCCCTTAAAAGAGACTTCAGCTGGATTTGTCGAGCCAAGCATTGCTCCAGGTCTTCTGTCATGAAAGATGTGCGTATAATGGGTAAGCAGTAGGACGGATGTAATATGCAAGATTTTGTTGCAGCACTTTTTTTTTAATAGCTGGCCTTAATACAACGTAGAAATGGGTTTGTGTCAATCGAACTGTATCCTCATTTCTTCGTTATGCTTCCTTGATTTACACAGAAGCAAAGTAGCACTCAGCGAATTGGCGAGTCTTCCCATGGAAATTTGACAAAGGGGGCAGTAGAGAAGGTACTGACTGTTTTTATGGCTATTTTGAACTACATTCACCACAAAACGGGAAAGGAGTCAATCTCAAATTTAACCTAATGAGTGAATACAACAGTTTCCACCAAACACTGGACTGGTACTATTTAGCTAGAAAGAAGGTTTGTGAGATCAACTCCTGGGCATTGTTGATTCATGACAGTTTTCACTTTTCCCAAATGAAGCACTTATAATTTAACATCGACCAGTTTGTTAACAAATGCCGCGTTGAAATCTTGCATAGTATGTCTTTACTAATAAACTTCTTTTTCTCAACCAGTCTGCTGAAATCTAACACAAACAGGAAATACTGTGAGAGCTTTATCATTTGAATGGACAGTTCACGTGTTAATTTATCGGATCTAAAATGTTTTTGTCCATCTACTACTTCCATATTTGTAACATAGTGAAATGCAAGATTAAAGAGTAACGGTCAACTGTGTCTGTGATTGTAAATGCTGGAGTCGTTCCCACGCATAAGAAACCTACTGGAGGTCAGTTTAGGCACCAGAAGTTTTTATTATGTTGAGAATGCCAGGTTTGTTTTTTATTTTTATGAATATCTGTGCGGCATGTTCACCCTTTCAATGTAAATTATATGCTTGTTCAAAACACTAGTAATTACCATCTGAGGTATAAGAGTTGACTTTACTAAAATTGTAATTATTTTTCAGAATGCATTTTTTTATTGCCTCTGGCTTCAGAAGATGGCACAAGGGTTTGGATGGTTGTAGTTTATCCAAGCTCACTTTTATTTTCTAACTTAATGTACAATGTTTATTTTTATGCCCTATTTAGTTTTTTTTTTTGACAAAGTAATAACATCACTGTTATGTTGGTTCTCCTTGACCCAGAACTTATGGTTAACACATACAGTCCATGGCGCTACAATAATGCATGTCTTGGCTCGTAAAGGTGTTTATTTGCCACTATTGCTCAGGGTGAATCCTGTGAAACCTAAAATCAGTACTGACAAATTATCACTTCCATGTTGAAACCTGGTAATTTTCCATCTTTCCTACAAAATTTTGACCACAGATATCGACATGCATATACACGGATATTCTTTATTCATGATTTATGGTGACCAAAGTAAAAAAAATATAAAGTCCCAATAAAGTGATAATTCCTTGAAAATTGGATCCTCTATTCTTTTGTCATGTCTGTCATAGCTTTATAACGCAGCGGTTAGCGCTTGTGCTTCACAGCAAGAAGATCCCGGGTTCGATTCCCACCTGGATGCGGTCTTTCTGTGTGGAGTTTGCATGTTCTCCCATATCGGCGTAGGTCTCTGAGTACCCCGGTGTATGTGAGTGGTTAGTGGTTGTCTGTGTAGGAAAAAAAAGTTTATATGTTTTGCGTTTTTTACCTAGTGACCCGGCAGCTGTATGA
Organism: Proterorhinus semilunaris; assembly: GCA_021464625.1. Taxonomy (NCBI): domain Eukaryota; kingdom Metazoa; phylum Chordata; class Actinopteri; order Gobiiformes; family Gobiidae; genus Proterorhinus; species Proterorhinus semilunaris. The sequence continues at coordinate 11,356,091 of CM038351.1, read as the reverse complement.
GTGGTGCACATGATGCCTTTACTTTCCATCACAGTGGCCTCTACAACGCTGCAGGATTAATTGTTTTGTACCAATACAGCCACTGGATCACTACAAGGTAAAATACACATAAAAAGTTGCATAATGCACCTTTAAGGCAGGGGTTCCTAAACTTTTTTCGTCTGGGACCCCAAAAATTAACACGTAAACAACTCGGGACCCCCACTGTATAAAGTTATTAAGTCTTATGTACTTTAGGGCAAAAAACACCCAACACATTTTAAAATCAATTTAATATGTATTTTAACAATTCACTTGAATGGATTTCACAAATATGTTTTACGCTCTAAAATATACTAAAAACAGTAGCATTTTCTTTTTATTTCATCTTGAAATCATCTGGGAACACGCATTCAAGGCCTCGCGACCCTCACGAGGGGTCCCAATTCACACTTTGGCAACCAATGCTTTAGGGTGTGCATGTGAGAGTGAGCGGTTGGAGCACATTGGCAGCCTCGCTTTCCATCAGGGCAGGTACCACCATCAAGTATGGAATGAATGTAAATGGTCCCATGTAAAGCGCTTTATGACCATGTCTACACAAATAAAGTCCTTTCATTCATCCATCCAGTCATTCATTCGTTCATTCGAGCTGGAATGAATGAATGAATGAATGAATGAATGAATGAATGGACACAGAATCCTGGCCCATAGTTCTTTTTCTTAGACACGCTTTGTTGGATGAGGCATGAGGAATTATAATTAATTGTGTTGTGATAGTTCTATTACTTAATTGTGTTTTTATTGTATAGTTCATTATATAAAATGTATTAAAATATGTCTTATTATTTATTAAATGGTCATTGGTTGAGTTTGCGACACATGAGTCGGTTGACGGCATTGACGTGTCTGATCACAACAATGGCGGAGTCCGCGGAGGAAGCTCCGAGCCGGAGCTGGTGAGGACATTTCGATCGAGAATATCGTTTGATTTGTATAATTTACTTGTCAGATAAACACGACATTATCGTAAACAGCTATCCGGTATATTGGATAATCTACGCGTTTATTTAATCCATGTGCTACTTTTAAAGCTAACAAATGCTAGCTGTTAATCCTAGAAACCTGTTCGATTTTGTTGCAGAGCTAACCTGCTAATCTCAATTAACGTCATTTTGCTAAATTGACAACACTGAGACTGCTTACAATACCTGCGAGGGGTGGACAAACGCCTCTGAATGTCTGCGGTTGTGTGTTCATTCTTTATTTTCCAAAACGAACAAACTAAGGGCCAGTTTAGCGTTAAAGCTAATTAAACTAGCCAAGGAGTTTCCCTTTAAATTCTGCTGAGCTCTAGTTGATCAGTCAGTTCTGTTAGTTGCCCAGAATTTAACGATTTTTCATCATCCATTCCTAATTATCAGTATAAGATACTCCATTTTCACTATATCTGTTTCATATAATGAATGTGTGTTTTTGACTAGATTATATTAACAAACTAAACAGATTTATTCAATCTGAGCTAAGGTTCTTCTGCGTCCTTAACTTTCATGTGCGTTAATATATAGTAACAGCTTAAAGGCATTAAATCATAATTACACAGATGAGAGACATTTGAAACAACAAGTGGTAAGATTATTTTAGCGTTTAATGTGTATCACAGGAGCCAGGACTTGGCTGATGCTTTGGACTCTGGGTCAGACTTAGAGATGGACAGAGGCTACACACCGGAGCAGGACACTTCTCCTCAACACAAGGCCAAGATGTGGAAGGTAATAGTTCATTGTTTTCATTTTTTTCATAAGTTTATACCAATGTAGTGTCTATAATCGGAAGACTCGGATAGTGACTGGCCGGTGCTGTGTTTAAGGTGCTCAGACAGGAAAATCTGGCTCTGTTGTAAAGACGTAGATCTATTATAGAAAATATGCAGTCAGGCCAGTAGACCCACCTCTTGGCGATACCTATAATAAATCTAAACGTTAACGTTGTAATTTTTGAGTTTTCCGGTTTGTGTTTTGTGGATTTATTGTACTTATTGATGATGTTTGATTTTTACCTTTGCTTCTGCACTTTCATACATTACACAACATGCATTCAGCTATGTATTTCTCATTGCCAGACGGCTCTAAATGTCTCTGGAAAAGGGGACAGTTTGTCGAATTGGGACGGTGTCCTGGATCTACCAGAACAGACTCTCATTCAAGACTGCAGTCAGCAGCTGATCGGTGAGTCAATACCATTATCACAGAAAAATGCCAGGATGAAATCTATTGAATGAAGTTCACGGATGTTTTGATTGTGTCGAGTTGTTTTCCAATGCCTCGAGATTTTGTGATGTGATTTGATTATTTTCTTTGATGCTGTATATTGTGGTTGTTGAAATACTTCATATCATGAGGAGGTTACTTTGATTTATGCCTGATGGGAAAGGTGCTTTTTTTTTTAATATGAAGGACACCACAAGAACAAGTTGCTTTAGTTAGACTTCCAACAGTGACGGGACAAACGGGACAGGATCAGGTTAAGCTCTAAATAGATGCCCTCAGCGAGTGGATCTGTTCCAAAATATAGGAAAGATCAATGAGACACTAGCCTCTTTTTGACTGACACAAAGGAGGCTGGTTTGATCCCTGTTTGGCCAGACACTTACCTGTAAACACTGGTAAAGAATAAGAATGAATTGATTCTTCCTTTCCTGTATCAAGTTAGGCTGGTTATTGTTAAAGGTATGTTACTTGGAAAAAAAGTAAGATTCTACCAACACAGAATAAAATCACGAAAAAAGTTACTTGGGTTTCCTAGAACTGATCTTGCTAAAAAAAAAAAAAAATCTTTTATTGAATGCAAGATAATATTTAAAGTGGCACTGTCACAGCAACAAAAGTATAATTCAGGTACTTGAAAGGTTCATACTTCTCAGCAGTATATATTCTATTAATGTGACGACGTAGCAGTTATTTAACCATGTCTGCCTGTAATACATATCTTGTTTATTTTCTGTGTGTGTGCAGGGAAGCTGGGGTTTTCGGAGGAGGAGAGGGGGGACGTGGAGGCTGATGTTGAGGCAGTTATCACTTTTTACTGTAAATCTCGAAATGTTACCTTCAGCGCAGACCTGAGCTTTCCACACCTGCTCAAACCATTGATCGGTCTGAAACTTCCCCGCAGCGACCTCTACAACTGCTTCTACGCGCTCATGAACAAATACATCCCCAGGTGGGTCACGCTAGCCTGCTCCTTTTGTTGAACATCAAGTAGAAAGAAGAATCTCTTATATTTTTGATTTTTGTTGCAGAGACTGTGTGCCAAAAGGCCGGCCTTTCCACCTGTTCAGATTACTGCTGCAATACCACGAGCCGGAACTCTGCTCTTTTCTCGACACGAAAAAAATCACTCCAGACTCGTACGCCATGAGCTGGGTATGTTCTGTCTATTATTTAATGTTTATAATGAAAAGTCACAACAAAATGAGTAAAGTCTCTCTAAGAGCCACAGTTTCCGTTGTGCGCCAAACCTTAGTCCCCTTTTAAGTTATTACAGATGTCTTCATGAACTGTCTTTCTTGCTCCATGTCTTTGTTTTTTCAGCTGGGCAGCTTGTTCTCCAGCCACTGCCTTCCCGACGTGACACAGACTTTATGGGACTGCTACTTCCGGCAAACGGACCCCTTCCTCATCTTCTTCCTCATGCTCGTCATACTCGTCAATGCCAAGTGTGTAACAAAACAAGTGTTAAATTGACATCACCGGCAGATTTGTCCTGTGGGACTCATTTGTCTTTGTTTATCCCTTCAGAGAATCCATACTTGCGCTGGAAGCCGGCAGCAAAGAGGACATCGTCAGTAAGTTGTTTTTCTTTTTTTTTCGTGTTGACAGTAAGCAGCTGCAGTTTAACAGAGCATTTCTCTCTCACAGAAATGCTCGAGGAGTCTCCGTCTCTTTTGGAAAGTGAAGACATTGAAGACCTGTTTTCTCTGGCCCAGTATTACCAGACCAAAACCCCTTTGTCCCTCAGAAAGGTAAGGCGCTGTATCATCTTTAAGCACAGAACAATTTTCAAAGTGCAGTAAAAGTATAAAACTAATAAAGCCTCACTTTTGCGGGTTATGAGATTATATACAAACAAATACAACTGCTCCCTGATGCATTATGCTGATGATAATTGGCAAAAATACTCCAATAAATGCATGTTTATGTTGAAGGATTTATTAAGGTAGTTACTTGGTTCTTTAAACACGAAGCAATAAATTATTTCTTTCTCATACGGGTCACACTAAAATAAGAATGAAATCCTGTAAAACAAATAAACTAGCAATGGACAGAATTGCAATAAACAAGTAACAGCAATATTATGTATTTAAAACGAGGAAGGGCCGCGTAACACGTTTCAAATTTTAAAGCCAGATATTTTGTGGATCCATTGAGTCTGCCGTGAGAATACAAGCCTGGATAACCCACATTGAGCTGCTATGTGTTTGACCTGAAACCACAATGCCTTTGCTTTCTTCCGTGTCAGATGAATCAGAATCTGTTCGGGAGCAGCCTGTTGGCTCTGAAGGAGGAGGAGATCGACCTGAGCCAGGCCCTGTGCCTCCCTGTGTCCGTGCCCGAGATCCTGCAGGCCAACCAGCTGCAGCAGGTCAGTCACAACCACCATTCTCACACAATTTACATCTTCTACCTTTTATGAAGCATTTGTTTGGGGTACTCTTCACAGCAATATTCAAGTCATAGCGAATTTTGGAGTGATTTAATTTAAACTGTCTACAAATGCTGAAAACTACAATTCTACTAAGACAGTCACTCACAACAATGACCGTCATTTAAATTCGGCTTGAAACATTTATGTCGTGTCCATGTCCAAACCTCTTAAGTGTGACTGATTACAAGTTTTCTGCTCAGGATGGAGTGCGTTTCTTTGTCGTGGACTGCCGGCCTGCGGAACAGTACAACTCTGGTCACTTATCCACAGCATTTCACTTGGACTCCGACTTGGTGAGTGAATCTGCTCTGGATAATTGAGGTGAAAAATAAAAGATGCAAATATTTCAATGCCCATTTCTGTCCCTCAGATGCTGCAGAACCCGTCTGAGTTCGCCTTCTCGGTGAAGTCTCTGCTGGAGGCGCAGAAACAGTCTCTGGAGTCGGGGTCGATCGCGAGCGGAGAGCACCTGTGCTTCATGGGCAGCGGCCGCGAGGAGGAGGACATGTACATGAACATGGTGCTGGCACATTTCCTGCAGGTGAGGGGAGACGGCTGCGGTGGACGCAAGAGTCAGGCGCCTGCTTCATATAAAGTTTTATAAGTGCAGCCTCTCAGTCATCCACGATGATCAGTGTCAACCAAGAGCTCCTAAAAAGTCATGTGACTGAGGACAATTTGCCTCTTTATTTGAGAAGTTTTTATTAAAATTGCATTTCTCTCAAACCCTTGATGCAGAAAAATAACTATCTTTTATACAGAGCTGAATGACAAATATACACAATGGGGGGACAGCAGAGGGAGGAAAGGGAGAGTTCAACTTCCTGACAGCCTGGGGGTAGGGACTGCCCTTCAGTCAGTCGGACCTTGCATGAACTCCATAGTGTTATTATCTCTAGTATCTCCAACGAGTCCTGTCCATATAATGGCTCTTTTTGAATGTAGTTTTGTAGTAAATTACTTTTATCATCCGAACAACTTTTGGTTAAATTGTTGATATTTTCATCTATCAGTTAAATGTAAAAGTATGACGTATCTGTTTTTGTTGCAGAAAAGCAAAGAGTATGTCAGTATCGCTAAAGGAGGCTTCATGGGTGAGTCACTATTTTACTTGCTGCTGTAAATTGGATATTTTAGTGCTGGTGGGTTATTGACTGAGACTTGTTTCCTGAAGCCCTGCAGAAACACCTGGTCGACATGAACATTGAAGGACTGGACCCCTCTTACCTCAACTGGATCGTCAGCACCTCTGGGTCCCACAGCAGCCTGAGCTCTGCAGACGTAAGCACCTTGTAACAGAATGGGCCCAGGCCTTTTTTGATACTTCTCTTTTATTAAGTAGGTTGTATAAGCCTGATATTATAATCATAAATGTATTTTCTATGTTAAAAACTCTACGCTAATTACATTATTTATTATTTTAAGTATCAATCAGACTTTAATGTAGCAACTAAGGGATAAATAGAGGGGTATAAACACTTCCTGAACCCACTGTAACCACCTTTTACTGCAGTTTTATTTCAAGTTTAATTATATTAGCTCTTACGTTTTTGACCGCAGGGGGAGCTGTGCAGCCCGGGGGACAGCAAAGGAGTCAAGTCTCTAATGAACAAAATGACATTTGCACTGAAGTCTAAATCCGTGAATGTGAAGGAGAAGATGATTAGTTTCATTGAGAACACGTCCGCTCCAGTCGACAAGTAAGTGCACTTAGTTCTATTTCATCCCGAATGACCGCCAGAGGTGGTGCTTTAAGCACTGAATATCTCCTTTGCGCATGCGCCGTTCGAGTAGTAACAAAACACCGGTGACCCCCGGATGACCCACGTCATCGGAGCCTCTGTTCCTTTGTTCTTCTCGCGTGCGGTTTGGAATATGGCGTGTTCCGTGTAAAGCCCGCTGGCTGCTCTGCTTTATGACCACGACACTGGAGGCCGCCATTGGTTCGCCATTGCTGGAGTACCTCCATATAGCCGCTAGTCTCCCATTGAAAAGCATTGGACTTCAGACACGTTAAAAACAACTTTAACGCCTGGTTATTTTAAAACACTTTCTACGGCTACATATTCCTCCTGAGATGACGCTGGGTTAGTCACAATTAAAGAAACAAGGCTGGTTTTCAAAAGAAAAATTTTAGAAATCTTGTACTAATGAGGGTGGGACTGTTGGCATTGGACCTGCGCGAGCTAGACGTCATGCAAGGGGCAGTGAAGATCCTTCCCTTATGCCCTTTTTAGGAACATGCTTCATCAGAGCAGGGGAGGAGTCTGTAAATCCGGCATGATTTCCCCCTCGAACGTGGTCATTATGGTAAACGGGGAGGAGTGAGGAGGAGTTGCAGGCTTGAGATGGTAGCAGAGCCTGTTAGTCCTCTGGCCTTCATGGCAAAGTGTTTTTTACTTGGGCAGGATACCGTTGCATGTGGTGTTCTATCCACCCCTTAGTTTTTCGGGACGTGCACTGTTCCCTTATACGGGGAGTCTCCCACTTCTTGGGCATCTCTTTATTGGTTTATCCCATTTCCTGTGCACTTGTGGACAGTACTTTATTTGGAGTCCGTCTGGACTGCTTATCTGTCGACGTCAGCCTGTGCATTCACCGGGTTTTCACTGTGTCTGCTACAGTGTTTTGGTCACTGTGGTTGGTGATTGGCGTCTTCTGAGTCCACTCAGTGAGTTCTGTACTCAGGATTCCTCGTGACATAGTTGGTATTAGTCACTCTGTGCTTAAAGCAGGGATGAAATGGAACGAAAGTTACGTATGTAACTACAGTTCCATGATTTCTGAATGACCGCCAGAGCTTCTGTCACTCAGAATCCTTGCGTTTTCGCAAGAAGATTCTTCAGGAACAGAGGCTCAGATGATGTGGAGCTATATAGCCTTCTGGTTGGTCATCCGGGGGTCACAGGTGTGACGTTTTTGGTATTACTACTTGAACGGCGCATGCGCAAAGGAGATATTCAGTGCTTAAACTGGAGGTCATTCGGGATTCACAGAACCGTAGTTGCATACGTAGCTTTCGTTACTTCTCCTTTATGTGACAGTTGACCAGTGCGCTGAATGTGCTCATGCTATGCAGCAGGGGGAGGGAAGTAGCGATATAAAGTGACAGGATTTTACATTCACAAACCTTTTTATTTGCCTTATTTCACACTAGAATATCTTTCAATCTGCCTTGGCCCGAGAAGGTGGTTCCAGATCGGTAAGACTTTGAGTTGTTGCACACAGCATGCCCACGGCTGCAGCTCACGTCAGTACACCGGGCTGGGGCGCATGCTCAGTGTCTTCTCATTCATTTAAAAGCCTAGGACATAGTAATCATCAGGCAGCACTGTTGATCATAACCTGTCTTCACGCTTCACTAACATCCAAACGCTTATAAGTGTAAAGAGTAGCTCACGACTAGGACTGCATGATATAAGAAAACACTGTCTTGAATACTAGGGGAAAACGATACAATTCAATACTGCGCGTTTCATTAAATAACTTTTTTTCCCCCATTAAATTGTGACCAACAAAAAAAAGCTACGGTGGAACTAAATTTGGAAAATTGTGAGTAAAACTGGACATTTGTTCATTTTAAAAGCCCTACACCAGTTTTTGTTTTTTTTCTTCTAGGAGTGTAATAAATGTGTTTTGTCCTCCAGTATATTGGATACTCAGATAATCGAGGAATAAATACTGTGCATTTAGTTATAAAACATTTATATCTATTTTTTTTTAAATTGCCAATTTTCTAGCATTTGTGACAGTGACCCTGCAAGTTGGGAAACGTGCCTATGAACTCGTCCCTGTTAAGAATTCGAATGCAAGAAAATAAAGTTAACAATGAGTCTGAACCACAACTAACAATTTAATTTACTCACTTCCTCTTTCATTGTTAGTGTTAAAGAAATCAGGAACAGTGCCCCTAAGTTACTATGTTTATGCAAATCTCAGTCAGATGAAGACCTCAGTGACTTTGCGATTATATTGCGGCTTCTTCTTGCGATACGGATATTGTCACTGAATATGGCAATCACGATAATTTGGCGATTATATTGTGCAGCCCTACTTGCGTATGTTGTCTAGTCATGGTTCAAAACATTGATTAACAGAAACCAGAGCTTCTTTACTTGTTCAAAATGCTCAGGGGTCTCATTTATAAAGCTCACGTACGGACAAAAGGCCAAAACCTTCCGTACGAACTGTTCTGCGCCAAAGCTGGTATTTATAGAAATCAAGCTGAACGTGAAACATTACGCGCCGCCACACTAGGTCTGTACCTGCCGTACGTGGTCCACACTTTACGTATACGCTGCAGACGCAAGGAGAGGCAGCAAGGGGGAAGTCGGTTTGAGGAAATCAGGTTTTATGCACATTTTAAACCGCGTAGCTTTCTTCTTAATTTAATCACCTTATTCAAAAAATAAAATATAAGAATTAAACCATAGGCTTTGAGTAAAGCGTTTTCAATATTCCGTTTTTATATTTTAAGTGTCACAGATTACAACAATATTTTTGTCAAAGAGGTGCACGCTCATGTACGCTCATGCACGGACACCGGAGCGCGAGAAGCAGGAAGGATCTGAACAGAACCCTTTTAACCATAGTCTGAACTCCTGCAGAGACCGCGCTGAGGGCTGGTCCAGGGTACAAGTCCATTCTGATACGCTGCGTAATTACGCGCTTCAGCTCCATTACCTGCCTCCCTCTCTCTCTCACCCGGACTCTGCTCCTCAATCACACTCAAAGCGAACCTCTGCCTCATCCTAAAACCCCGACTGCACATACAGCGGGCTCAAGAAACAATATCTGAGTGATTAAAAGTTTATTCTGTAGTTTCAGGAAATTTGAGCTCCGTGAATGGCACTGGCAAATATCACAATCGGCGTCTAAAAGGCTCTTCTTTACGTTCTAAAAGTGTATTTCAAAAAGTTTTATTGATGAGACACTGCACTCTGCCAATAGGTTACTTGTGATCAGAGAAACAGCGGTAACATCTCGGTAAAGATCCACCACACATCTCAGTAAATCCCTTTTTTTTCTCTCCGTACGTGAAGTTTGGGGTTTACTCGTACAGACTCTTATAGGCAGTCTCACGGACAGTTTTATAAATGAGACCCCAGAACTGTATTTTTTCATGTCATTAGTGTTTCATATGCTAACCAGGGCTACACTATGTTCATCAATAAGCTCACATTATATGTAAAAAAACAAAACATGCCTTTCTACAAGTAGCTCTGTTTAGCATTGAGCAACTAATAAGTAGCACTACTGTCGTTTCAGCTAACCCCATTCTTTATTGCCAGCCAGTTCTGGGCTTTCCTTACTGGACTCCTTCATGCCATTGCTTCCCTTGAAAAGATCATGTCAAAAATGTATTTTGTCTTTAGGCATGTGAGCAGCAGTGATCGTGTTGGTAAACCATACAGAGGAGTCAAGCCAGTTTTTAGTATCGGGGATGAAGAGGAGTATGACACCGGTAAAGCAAATAACTGCGTAACTTTTAACACTTTTTTTTTTTCCAAATGTTTTTCGGTGTGAAAATGGTAACGAGTGTTTAATCTCCTCATGTTTCGTCAGATGAAATCGACAGCTCGTCCATGTCCGATGACGACAGGAAGGAGATTGTTAATATTCAGACCTGGATTAATAAACCGGATGTAAAGCACCACATTCCCTGCAACGAGGTGAAGGAGACTGGACACATGTTTCCAAGGTGAGAAGGTTCACCGCAAACACATTTTTAATTTTCTTACTTGCTTTGTGATTTAAAATGCCTCTTACTTTATACATTACTCGCAACCTTAGTCCGTCATGTATTACTAATTTAGGCCTGGCTTACACTGGTTCATCTGTGAACTTCATACTTTCTACAGAACAAATATCCTGGTTGGACATTAGACGCTTTGCGAATGCTGTCTTAAATGTCTATCAATAATAAGTTGACTGTAATTGGAGCTGAGGGCCTTTGAGCAGTAATAAAAGTCACCACAACATGGAGGAACAGATTGCAGCCATCATAAAGATGCATTTGTTCGTTGTCATTATAACCAGCTTACTCAATAGCACTGAACAGGCTGCTTTATTGTTTAACTAAGGTGGGACAGGTGTAGTAGAGTAGACGATGCCATCTAAAATGCAATGCAAATGCAATACCGGATCAAAAAAAGGTCACACGCTAATATTTCATTGGAGCGCCTTTAGCTTTGATTACAGCACACATTCACTTTGGCATTGGTTCAATCAGCTTCTGCAATGTCAAAAGATCCAGTGTTGTATTAAGATTTTACTAAGGTCATGTATCAATGATGGGAGAGTGACCACTGTGCAAAGCCTTCTCCAGCACATCCCAACGACTCAATGGGGTTAAGATCTGGACTCTGTGACGGCCAATCCATGTGTGAGTTTTAAGCCACTCTTTCACAATGTGAGCCCGATGGATCCTGGCATTGTCTTCTTGGAATATGCCTGTGTCGTCAGGGAAAAATAAATCCATTGATTGAATAACTGGTCATTCAGGATGTTCAGGTGGTCCAGTGATCTCATTCATAGAGTCGCTGAACCCCAGATCATAAGTTAGGTGTAAACTTTATTTTTGGTCAGACATGTGCATGTGGAACTTTCCACAGAGAGTCAAGATTATTTTCATTTGTCTTAAAAATTGAGGAAGAAAGTTGAATAGCTTCTCAATAAGCCGGATGTGCACTATGGTTTAGTTTAGTTCACTAAAATTCACTAACAACTCCTTTTTTACACGTGTGCCTTAAAGCTTTTTCCATGGTTTTTTAAAAAAAAGGAGATTTCATGAGTGAAAATGGTCACACTTGTACCATATTTCCTTTTTTGTGATTTGTTTTTCAGCCACTTGTTGATCACAGCCACTCACATGTACTGCCTCAGAGAAATCGCGTCTCGAAAAGGGTTGGCCTACATCCAGTCCCGACAGGCTCTGAACTCTGTGGTCAAAATCACATCGAAGAAAAAGCACCCGGAACTCATCACGTTCAAGTTCGGGACCAACAACTCGTCCGGAGTCGAGATCTCAGCTGTGGAAAGGTGTGCACCGTCTCACTAATACTTCCATAATAATATATTAGCCCTTATCAACTAATTCCTCTTCTTTAAGACTCAATATTTTTCTGTTTCCCCATAGATACTTAATACCGAATGCTGGTGACGCTACGAAAGTGATCAAGCAGCAGATCATGAAAGTCCTGGATGCGTTGGAAAGCTCGTAAATGAAGCCTACCTGTCAAAAACAAACTGCGTGACATGTTTTTGTCCTTTTTTGGGGAGTTCCAAAGTCATGCCATTTTTCTCCACCGGCTGCCTCCTCCCCCCTGGACAGGCCCCTGCCGTGGTTTCTGCGAAGCCCTGTCTGTCTGTCTGTCTGTCTTCGGGGCCATGGCCAAAGCCTCTCGGACTGATGTGTTGTTAAGGTGCTCCACTGTCATATAGGAATACTGTTAAGGAAATTTGGGAGTCGATGGCAGTAACACGTTTCCCTTCTGGCCTTAAGGTAGCATTTCGACCCAACCAGTGGCACGTCTTTTTATCCACGATACTGACCGTGTTCAACGTTTCTAAGCAGAACTCTGGGACTTTAATCTTTATTTATTTGCTATTTTTGACCGATTATCCCTTACTCTTCAGAGTGAGGAAAATATCTAAACATGTGTCTAAAACCTCCCGCTTGGTAGTCTTGGAGTTCTGCTTGAACATCTTTGCTTTCTGGACACGGTATTGCAGCTCAGTCCTTTTTTGTTTGACGCCCCATTTACTTTGCAAGTTCACCAAACCTCTCCTTACCCCCCAAAAAATGCAGCCTTAACACCACCAAAACTGGGAATCTTAATAACTGTATTGTAAATAATATTTGAACCAATCTATATTTAGCACGGACCTTTGCCGCGGCTTGGGATATAATTTATTTTCAGCATTTTTATGTGTAAAAAAAAAAAATTATCAGCAGTTTGATGTAGCTTCGAAAACAGCGACATCCTTTTACACGTCCAGGGTTTGTACATAAACATTTAACACCTCAGTATTTCATTCCATTATAACCAGTGTGTTTTTCCCATATTAATCAGAGTCCCTGTATAAGCCACTGTTGATGACCTGACTTGAATGGACTGATGTAATAAGGTTTGCGCAGTTATGAAGAATTTGTAAGGAAAATCGTTATTATTAATGTCTTTGTGTTTGTGTCTTGTCCATTGTAACTAATATTAAGCAACATTGTTTTTTGTTTTTGCTTGCCACTGTTGCCTTTGGCTTCATGCCTGTGAAATGTATTCTTCAAAAGAAATAGTGGCAACCTATCGACCCCCATTGCTACTTTACCGACTTCTTTTCTCTGTTGCGCTTTACCCAATCAAGACGATTGTAGTGGCTGTATACAATGTAGTGTATGGTAATAGTGGCTTTACAGATAAAGCCACCTTTACCTGGTAATAGTAAAGCTGGCCACTTCTACTGAAACACAAGCTCCTACTTAAACCAAGGCACAATATCAAGATGGTGACCTCGCGCTTTGGCATCGACTACTTGGCTTTGACTTTATTTTTGGAGAGACCGTTTTGATACAGAAAGCAGAAACGACTACACTACAATGCACAGTCCAATTTGGAGCATAATCCATAAAAAACAATGTCCCTATCGACCCATTATTCCCATTTTGGCAACTTGAGCTTTTATAAGAAGCAAGAATGTAAGCGTAACTATTTGCTCTCAAAACCCGCTCAGTTTGGGCAATCGAGTTTGGGTATTCATTCTCATGCGGTTCTCGCGTCATTCCTTTGTAACTCATACATTTTGTGTTATTTGAGGTTCTCTTCAGTATTTATGACCTGGAAAACCGTTAAAACTGAAATGGGAAAAGGACGTTACCACTCTTCGAAATGCAACTTGTCTGATGTGTAATTTTGCACCATATTGTCCTTGCTATTATTTTCTAAGCATTTCTGTTTTTAATAAATGGAAACTATGGACTGCCTGGGCTCATTATTCTTTATTACCTGTGTGTTTGTTTTTATTGGGGAAAAATAACCACGTAACATTATTCACAATTTTAAGATGTACTGTGTACAATCCGGTGTGGCTTGTTAACATGCATGAGACTCATGTATGTTTATTAACATGCACTGTCCTGACCAAATAAACCAAAACAATGAAAAACATTAAAGGTGTATTATGCAATTTTTGATGCGTGGAAAAAAGGTTAATTTTGGTGTTTGTTTTAAGTGACCCAGAGACTGTGGGTGGTTGACACTTTGCTTTCCATCCTGGTGACCTTTTAAGAAGCCCCAGGATCAATTTGATTTCAGGTCTTTTAGGGATTCTGGTGGAACGTATGGTAACCATGGAGACAGTTCCAGCTGTGAAAACCTACCAGAAACCCGCAAAAACAATTGACCCTGGAGTGCCAGTAAGGGCATTAACTATGCTGACCACTTGTACAGCCACTTGGTCACTGAAAGGTCAAATACACACCATTGTTTCTCCACATAAAAAGTTGTGTCTTTCAGAGAAAGGTTATATTTGTAATAATTACAATAAATAATTAAACTATATACCATTTATGTTTTAATGTATGTGGAAAAATTAGATTTATATTTTTATTTTCTTAATCTCAATAATTTCATTCATTGGTTGTAGAAAAGCCGCGCCTCTTCGACGCGTCCTTGCTCTTGCCTTCAGAATAATATAATCAACTTAATATCCCCTCCATCATCCGCAAAATTAGAATAGGAATGAAGTATGTTTCAATGCATGCTTTACTAAACCAAACTATATAAAGGCTTTATCATTTTTTACCCCCAAATTACTAGGACGCTTCGGATTTTAAATGTATCGACTTTTATTTTGACGTACTAGGCAAAAACTTCCGCTTGTAGGCTGCACTCTCCACTGCCAAGTGAATATTTAGCTACAAGTCACTTTTCTAATGACATGACAGCGCTAAGGAAAGCCATGTCGAGTGAGTATAACGTTTAAAATGTTATATTAATGGTAATATTTCCATCTTTTGACACGCACATTAAAATACAACATGCATCGCTGACATCACTTAGGTCGCTTTGTTTACATTAGCGGTGCAGTACTTCTTCACAGGAAATGCGCTTGTTTTGGGGCTTGGATTGATATTCCTGTGTCTGTAGAGTTCCGCTTGGCCGTGGTCCAGCTGCAGGTGACCGGTGTGAAGGCGGACAACCTGAACCGAGCCCGGAGACTGGTGAAGGAGGCGGCGGGACAGGGGGGCAAAGTGGTGCTGCTTCCAGTGAGTGAGCCGGACATATGTTTTAGTAGCAGTGGGTCAAGTCCAATTTGATCTTGAATTTAAATCAATGGGACTTACTGATAAAACATGGAATCACAACAAAGAAAACAAACCCTCCTGCAATAGATTGTGTCTCAGAAGTAGCTCACAGTTGAAATAGTGCAATGTCTAACCAGAAGTCATAGAATTGTAATCATTCATTTAGTAGTAAATGTTTTGCAAATAGGTTTGACTTTCGGACAATCAAAACTTTCCTTTGAAAAAGTGTAATATTAAAGCTTGTAATGTGGTAGTAGTTATAGGTTTATAACACTGCTGGTTCTGACTGCAGGAGTGCTTCAACTCTCCCTATGGGACCGGCTTCTTTTCTGCATATTCAGAGAGGATTCCAGGAGAGTCCACACAGGTGCTGTCGGAAATCGCAAAAGAAAACAAAGTATATTTAGTTGGAGGTAAGAGCACACTCGTAACTAAGCCAACAGGTGAATATTTATCTGTTTCCTAAGCCATTCTGAACCTTTACCTCCTCTTTTTACATTTGCTTTTGTTGTTGGTTTGTTAATTATCCTTCAACTATTTAATTACGTGCTCCAAACTAAATCTGTATAAGGCACTTAAATGTCGTGCTCTGGTGTGTGCTGTAGCTTCAGCAACAATACAGGGTTTGCCTGATGTTCCCTCCCGTCCTGTCAAACTAAAATAAATACTACAATTTACGTTTCAAAGGATCGATTCCTGAAGAAGACGGTGGGAAGTTGTATAACAGCTGTGCAGTGTTTGATCCAGAGGGAAAGATGCTTCTCAAACACAGGAAGGTACACCATTGATTACATTACATAACGTTGCATGCATTACATCACGTATTTTATTTGTATACTTGTTTGTTTAACCTCCTAACCCCCACCTGAACCATGCACATTTTCTCCAGTTTGGCTTTACCCAAATCTAAAAGCTTTAAAAAAAAAAAAAAACCCAGAAGAAAACGAGGATGAAAACGCAACAAAAAAGGCGACAAAAATGTGACAAAAACTCAATAAAAAGTGGCAAAAATCTGATGAAAAAAGTAATGAAAACACGGCAACAACGCAAGGAAAAAGACAATGTTAACATCAGGTCTTAGCTTTCAAATGAGGCGTTACACTCTCCCGTCAAGAAGCTTTTCAATTTGGCTTTTTTAATCTTTTCTTCTGTTTGTTCTCTTTAGATTCATCTCTTCGACATCAGTGTCCCGGGGAAAATCCACTTCCAAGAGTCGGAGACGCTGAGTCCAGGGAATAGTTTATCGATGTTTGACACACGTGAGGGAGTTTAAGTGCGTTATTGTTGCTTTTGGCTTTAACTCATTCATTCATAAACTGTAACCATTTTTTTCTGCAGCATTTTGTAAAGTCGGAGTTGGCATCTGCTACGACATACGGTTTGCAGAGCTCGCGCAGCTTTATAGTAGAAAAGGTAATTTGGGATTCACCCTCTGCACGTGAATTTCATTGTATATTTCGTGCACTGACAATACAGTATCTAATCTAATTTCTGACTCTAGGTTGTCAGCTGTTGGTTTATCCTGGAGCCTTTAACATGACGACTGGCCCGGCGCATTGGGAGATTTTACAGCGGGCCAGGTCAGACCTCCTTCATGTACCACAGGGCTGCAGAAAAAAGCATCCATTTAAGTTGTTAACGTCAATCTCACGAACCTTGTATCTAATCGGATTTATTTCGGATTTAGATGAAGGATAAAAATGTGGGCCAGATCACTTAGCCCTATATGTTCTTTATAAGTGTGTCCTCTGTACGTGTGTAATATAACTGTATATTCATTATTGTGGTTAAACAGGGCAGTGGATAATCAGGTTTATGTGGCGACAGCTTCACCGGCCCGAGATGAAACTGCGTCCTATGTGGCCTGGGGTCACAGCACCGTCGTCAGCCCTTGGTAAGAAACTGTGGACCTGCTTTACAAAAATACAGTATGTTTCTGTACAGAGAATTAACTCAATTTACTCAATCAGTGTGTCTATAAATGTGGTCAGATTTATATCTAGAAGCCGGTAGGATGAGTGCACTGTAATCACTTTTCGCTGTAGTAAATTCACTATAGTGTTATACTTTTTGGAACTTACTTTAAGCTGAATTTCCCTTCGGGGATTATTAAAGTTTACCTTAACCTTAACCACACCTTGGACAAACATACCTGGGGCAGCGCTTCTCTTCATTCACAGGTGTTTCTACCGGTAGTTCTGTTCATGTTGGTCGTTTATTCTTCTGCTGAAGCACTTTAAAATTTAATTCTTAACCTCTGGACCCACACCTTAACCAAGTGCATTTTCTTCAGTTCAGCTTCACCAAAATCTAAAAGTTTACAGCTATAGGCCAGTACAACGCCTCATTTGAAAGCTAAGGCCCTCAAAACCGATCTGAATGGATCTTTTCCCTTGCGTTGTTGCAACCCTTTTTGACATTTTTTCCATTGCTTTCGTCTCGCTCTTTTGTGGATTCTTGCATATTTTCAGTTTTTAGCACTTTTCTGTTATTCTTTGGTTGCCTTTTTTGTCACTTTTTCTTGCGTTTTCATCCTGGTTCTTGGCTCATTTTTGTTGCTATTTTGACGCTTTTCCCAAGATGCTTTTAGATTTGGGTAAAGCTTAAAATGTTACATTTATTGCTTAAAAGATAAAACCCTGAAGAGTCTTTATAACCAGTCTGAGCCATTATGCGCTTTGTTATATATATATATCGATTTGTTAGTGTGCAGTTGAGTAAAACTGAAAGCTTGTATTTTACGTGTAAAAAAACAAAAACAAGATGCAAATCAACTGAGGCCTCTTGAGTGTCATTTCCAAACAGACATTATTTCATCTGGTCAAATGTAAAAGAATATCCATGAAGAGCAGGTTTAAAAGCCACAGTTGTACCGGATATGTTTGCTTTAATATTTAATATCCTGTAAATATTTCAATGACTGTTTCAGGGGAGAAGTTATTTCAAAAGCTGGTCCAGAAGAAGCTGTTATTTACGCAGATATCGGTAAGTTAATGTTGATTAGTTTATTTGACGCACTATAAGACTAATGTTCTACATCCTGGCTCAGATCTGCAGTATTTGGCGGATATCCGGCAGCAGATCCCGATCACGGTGCAGCGACGCAACGACCTCTACGCCGTCACCACCGTCCCAGAGACGACTGGCTGATCTTCAAACGGGACAGAGCGAAACTGAGGGGACAGGTACAAAGTGTGGGACAATGAAGATGACGAAGGAGTCCGACTGTTCATGAGGAAGATGCCAATATCAAGGAATGATGGAGCTCTGGGCAGAACATTGTGCATCAGTCTTTGGTACTGAAATTATGCTCAACTAATGTGGTCAGTTCTTATTTGGGTAGAACTTTTTTAATACAATAACTATAAAAACAAAGATGTACAACTGCAACAAATGAAAACATATAAAATGTATTTCTTTACTTTAATAAAAATATTCAAACGCAGCCACAGTCCCATCGATAGAAATGAGTCAGAAAAGTAAATCCTGTGAAAATGTCCAGCCAGAGTTTGGTAAATGAAGTTGTAAAAAGTGTGAAAGTCAATGTTGTCAGACACAGGACTCCTTTGGTGTCAGGCATTCTTCCTCTGTTTCCTCCAAGAACTCGTGTATCTTTTTTTGATCTGAAAAGAATACATGTATTTTATTACAACAAATCAAAAAGAGCACTGTTCAAAAATGATTATACAGAAGCAACTCACACTAAAGACATTTTTTACACGATTACTTCAGAAGTTACAGATGTTTTGATGAACAATTTAACACCGATAGAAACCTGTGCATTTACTCTCAGTCAGCCTGACAGAAGGAGGGGAAGGGGTTCTTGATATTACTCTTCATTTGATCACATGCCTCACAGTAAGAAGGTTCCGGGTTCGATTCCCACCTGGACGGGGATTTTCTGTGTGAAGTTTGCATGTTCTCCCCGTGTCTGCGTAGGTTTCTTGAGCCTCTACTCTTGTCTGAATTGTTGGGACTGACACACAGTGACTGTTTGCGACGTGTTTGTGAAATGTTCTGAGGTTTGCTACAAATGAATAAAATACCGTTTTCTGAATCTGAATCCTCCGGGTGCTGCGGTTTCCCCTACCACTAAAATAATGTACAATAGGTTCCCCTCTGGGGTCAGGACTCCCCTGTAAAAGAGATTCTTAATTTCAGTGGGACTTTCCTGGTTAACCTCTTAACCCCCACTTTCTCCAGTTCGGCATTACCCACATCTAAAAGCTTCTTACTGCCTATAGGCCAGTGCAACGCCTCATTTGAAAGCTAAGACCTGATCTAAGATTGTTCTTTGCCACGTTCTTGCTCCTTTTTTGTTGCATTTTTTTTTTACTTTTTCGTCGTTTTGTTGTTTCTTCATCCTCATTCACGTCTCATTTTCGCAATTTTTTTAACTCTCTTTCTCAGGAAGCTTTTAGATTTGGATAATGTCTGGATACCGAGACAATAACTGGAGAAAATTTGCTTAGGTTGGGCTTAACAGGTTAAATAAAGGTCAAATAAAAAACTTATGGACCATGTTACTAACTGAATAATTGTTACCAGTGTTGTATTATTAACAAATTATATACAATCACTAAAGGCCAAAAAGTAAAACAAAAAAGACTTTTGGGATGGTTGCAGCGGTGCGCCTACGTTTTCCATTCAGGTGCAACAGGACATAATTTAGGCATAACATGTAAATTAACAGCAAATAACAATAGGGATATGGCCCTGCGTTATTACTTTAGGCTAATATAGTTTAAAATAATATTACATCTACACTTTTCTCTATGGCAATGCTATGTCTATGCTATACTGCAACCAAGCAAAATGTTTAGTCGCACCTATTCAATTTCATGGGTACCCAAATGGCTGCAAAAAAGGGGCAGTTTCAGAGCAAGGTCCTGGGTTTGATTCTATCGAGGAGTTTGTATAATATTCTCTCTGTGTTTGGATGCGTTTCCTGTGGATGCTCTTGACTTCTGACCGACGTATTTCACTGACCCTCACGTCCCACAGCTTTGGAGGTCTCGAACAGGTCTTTCTGCTTCTTACTGAGCCTATCCAGGTGGATCTGATAACCGACTCCCGCCGCGACCAGGATCCCCACCGCGACACACAGCCCGGTGCTGAACATCCACATCCCGTCAGACGCTCGGCTCCGAAACGTGTCGTCTTTAGCGTCACCTATGGATCAGTCAAACAGCATTATTGTGAGTTTTAGTTTTTTTACGGAAACAAAAGAACCTACCACTTAAGTAGAGCACAGTAAAAACGTACTTCAAAGGACCATTGTTCAGTGCCATTTTAACCCAGTTCAGATTTTTTTATAAATTTATTGGAAAAAGTTGATTTTCAAGTAATGATAACAGTGTTTTTGCTGGTCGCGTTTTACTTTTTAGCACATGATGGAAACAGCATTGAACTTGAAATAACCGGGAATAACACATTTTCCATCACTGTTTCTATATTATTACCTTGAAAATACTAACCAGGTTTCATAGGGAGTGACGGTAACGGTCATGATTTATTATTTTACCATGAAATAACTACTGTGCGTGTCCTTTTCCCATGTAATTACCCTGTTGATACATTTTTGCGAATACAAGCGGCCGAGATGAGTTTCCTTCGCAGGGTGGCTGGGCGCACCCTCCGAGATCGGGTGAGGAGCTCAGTTACCCGAGAGGAGCTCGGACTCGAGTCGCTGCTCCTCCACGTCGAAAGGAGCCAGCTGAGGTGGCTAGGGCATCTGTTCCGGATGCCTCCTGGTCGCCTCCCTCGGGAGGTGCTCCAGGCATGTCCTATTGGGAGGAGGCCTCGTCGAAGACCCAGGACACGCTGGTGGGACTATGTCTCCGAGCTGGCCTGGTGTCGCCTCGGGGTCCCCCCAGAACAGCTGGAGGAGGTGTGCGTGGATCGGGAAGTCTGGGCATCTCTGCTCAGACTGCTGCCCCTGCGACCCAGCCCCGGATAAAGCGGAAGAAATGGATGGATGGATACATTTTTGCCAGGCCATTTCCATTCTTTTGCTATACCGGTGGTTCTCAACTGGTGGAACCATTTTCAGTGGGTCGCTAACCTATTCCAGGGTTAATCTTTTTCAATATTTACCTTCTGTAAAAGAATAGAATTATCTGAATCTGAAAAAAATACAGTTGTTTTCAGCTTTATATATTTATTTCATGTTTATTCAACATTGATTTGTGGGGAAAATCCAGTATTTTACATGACATAGAAGGAATTAAAGTTTTATTTGTGTCGTGTAATCCTTGTAGGTCCTGACAGCATCCCAGATGAGAAACACTGTGCTGTAAAGTGCTACCGTTTTGCTCAACAAGTTAATAATGACCAAGCTAAAATGTAAGGAAGTCGCAGATAAACGATAATAAAGACTCACTGCTTTTTGAAATGAGCGTCTCGTTCATCCTCTGGTTCTGAATGTAGCAGGACACGCTGTCTTCTGCGGAGATGTTGACGGTGAGTTGGCTGGTCACGTTGTAGAGGTTCGAGTCTGAGAGGTGCGCCAAGTCGGTCCAAACGGAGCCTTCGGGCGGCTGCTCCGTGTCGTTTATGAGCCAGTACACCGTCGGCTCCGGGAAACCGCCGCTCGACCGGCAGAGGAACACCGACCTGTTGCCGTCCGCTGCTTCGTCTCTCTGGAGGAGGGGCAAGCTGAACCTGGCTGCAAAAACAGTCACAGATATGGAAAGGGTTTGTAAATACAGATTGATACAGCGCAGATGCTCGACGAACGCTCCCAAAAACAAAGCAACAAACCTGATGCTTATTGCAATTTTATTCATTATTTCTCCATACGTTATGATCTTCAATTGTTCAACTACATCTGCTACACAGGCACGGTGGGTGAAGTGCCTTACAATGGACTACAGCAGTGTTTCCCAACCAGGGGCACGCATGTAGTTCATGAGCTCTTAGCAGGGGGTACTTTGATTTGTTTTGGTAAAGCTGAGTGGTATTTCAAAACTACTTTCAAATTAAAGTTAATGTTTATGATGCTGTTAAGTGAATGGTTTGAGTATTTTAGCTTTATTTTGAATACAACTCACTGATAAATCTGAGCTTAGTTGATCACTTTCTAAAGGCAGGATAATTGAGGTAGGGGCAGTGCTTAATTTGATCCCCCGTTTTCATTTTTTTAGGGTAAAGGATCCGGGAAATATTTAAGAGGATCCGGCAAAGATTTGATTTGATATAATGGTGTTTAATGAGAGTGTTCCGGCAAATGTTTTGGCCCGTGCCCCGAATCCATCACATCAGACCAAAAGTGTTGAAACTACTAATTTACAAATTAAGCACTGCTACCCAGTGCTTAATTATGGGGTACTCGCAGTATAAATGAACAACTCCAGGGGTACGTGAGAAATAAAGGGTTGGGAACCACTGGACTACAGACAAAAGCTCAAACAGAGATGTGTGAAAACTAAGGCCTGTGAGCAAACTGCAGAAACATGATCAGGCTCGATATGCATTATCTAAGGGTGAACAAAACCAATGTTATTACTCACATAAAACACGATAACACATGACCGCTGCATTTGTGTTGCTTTTCTATGTGTATTTAAGTCTATTTAATAAAACAGGGTTTTCGGTTGGCATTAAAAAACATTAAAAGTTAAATAAAATAAAGTTAAATAAAATAAATTGTACCAAAATCAAGGCCTTAAATGTAATTAAATAAGCCTTTAATTGGATTCAAACTGGCATTAAATCTAAATTTATTGGAAAATTATTACAACATTTTTACTGCATAAGTTCATCAAAAATACTAAAATTAAGTTCAATATATATTCAGCTGCATTTTTGGCTGAAATTGACCTGTTTCTGCTTATATAAACCCTGCAATATTTGGTCTGGTCCGGCCCTCCTCGCAAGTTCAAAACCCTGCATCAAAAGGTTTGCTCTAACCACTGAGCCATTGTCGCCTAACGGTAATAAATCTACAAAATTGGCACCGAATTCTTCAAAACATCCCTGGATCTCTGTAAAACTAAAGTCACACCCAAAGTATTTACTGTATGATTGTATTTGGTTTGACAGCTTTATAACAAACAAAATGCGCAAAAGGAATGAGTTTCGGAACATTTGAAAGGAGGAAAATGTTCTAGAAAAACTGTAAACACAATGTCCGAATACAAATACACAGTAACAGGTTTTACTTCAGACGCCCTGCAGCGCTTTACTCTGGTTTGACTGACTGAGGAGGCCCTTGTTCCGTTTACCATGTTTCCGTTGTCGATCAGAACAGTCGGTTCCCGTTTCTGTTCGGGCACGTCGCATGTCCACCCAAATACATTTGCCACATGAAACGGCTTAATAAATACTAGCCATTGTGTTCTGTTTACCAGTATTGTTTTGTCTTGTTTGCTCTACAGACACCAACTCCACTGTAGACAAGGCAGAAACTTTACAATATGTGATTGCAATACGCAGTCAAAACATCAGCTTCCAAAAGATTCACTGCTTGCATAATGAATAATAAAATTTGGTGACGCAATATCCATTTCATAAGAAGCCAATAGTTCTTCAATCTGGCTGTGATGGACTTTCTTTTATATCACACTTAACCTCTTGCTTACCCGCCTTAACCGAGCGCATTTTTCCCTAGTTCAGTTTTACCCAAATCTAAAAGGTTTACAGCCTACAGGCCAGTGTAACGCCTCATTTGAAAGCCAAGACCTTCAAAACTGATTGTGACTTTTTTGTTGCGTTGTCACGTTTTCCTCACGTTTCAGTCTCTTTTTTTTGTCTGTTTTTTTTAGTTTTTTTTGTCACTTTATGTTGCTTTTTAGTAGTGCTTCTGTCGCTTCTTTATTGCGGTTTTGTTGCTTTTCCGGCACAGTTTTGTTCTTTTTTTGCTGTTTTGTCACTTTGTTGAGAAAATGTTCTCAGTTCAGGTGGGGGTTAAGAGGTTAAACGTGTGCAAAAGTCAAGATTTTCCTAATTTACTCTAAATTTGGGCCAATTAAGCCTAACCTTACAATAAGCCGCGACAGCTAAATGTTGCAGACGAGGAGGAAGAGACGCCTCATCCCGGAGAAAGGTGCAGTTGCGGGGAGAGGGAGGGCGGCAGTGATAAACACGTAAAAAAGGCAGAAATGGCCAGTGTAGCCGACCTGAATGTGGAAGAGGCTTTTCTCAAACCGTGCGGGGCTTTACACGCGTGATTTATACATTTATCATAAATAAAAGAAGATACATATGTCCGTGTTGTGAGAGAGAGCGCAAACGTGGCTCTTTTTTGTAGGTTAATAGCGAGTTGGCGACAGACAGGAGTATAACATGCTTCCCCTGATGCATGAGCCCTGACGATGGCTTCTCTCGTCCCTCCAAACAAAGTTCACGGCGGTCTCCCTGTCTGTCATGGCCAGACATGTGTGCCTCTGCAGGAGGTTAAAAGTCTGGGTTTGAATTCAGCAGAACCGTTCCTCACCCAAGAGCAGATTAAAAGTCCCGTCTCACTGTTGCGTTTACTGCTAGAGACGCCTCTAGTGCCTGTTGGCGGCTCTATATTGGCCGCACCGTCATGTTGGCCGCGGGGTTCAAAGCGTGGGGAAAAAGGTAGCGGCGTATTGTCACAGCCCCTCCAGCACCTCAAGTGTCATCTGCCAGTCCCTGAGTGGCTGGCTCTTTCCCCTCCCCTTTCATTTCATTGCAGGAGTGAAGACCGGTGTGCTGGAGAGTCCTCAGCGTGATTGCAGAGTTCAGTCTGCAATCAAGGAGATCCAAAAGTCCACTCCAGTGAGCTCAGAACACTCTTCAGTCAGTACTACGGTCCAGCTTTTTCCCATTATACGTACCCTTCGAGAATACTTACCTGTTTTTCCATCCTGCTACAGATCTCCGTTCTCCAGCCGCCTATCTTCTTGCTCCGTCCCCTCTCTGACCTGCCCCGTCCCGCTCCATTCAATAAATACTCACCTTTTGCACTGTTTTCCCTGTGTCTGCTTTTGGATTCCGCCTGATGCGTAACATGTATAGGCCGGAAGTTACGGTAGTTACAATTTAGCCCTTTTATTCTTGGGTCGCGATTTGACGCAATTTGTTGGAAGAAAAATAACAAATTTCTTACTATTTTAGTTTAAAGTGACTGAAATGTAGTGTGTAGCAACGATTTAGTGAAAAATGGCAATAATGGAGACAGTATCGACTATGGCATTTTTATTACTACAGTCTAATCCATCTACCTCCCATTAACAGGTCGTTATGTTGTTATGCCTGATCGGTGCAAAATGTGTCCAATTCTAACCTGCCGTCCGGAGGCACAGGCTGCACAGCGGGACACTGCCATTCTCCGATGAGGTCAAAAACAGGCTGTAATTAATGTTGTCCTCTTCGGGGTTGACCTTCGGGAGCTCCAGGGAGAAGTTTCCAGTGCGAGCGGCGTCGGCCGAGATCGAGGCCTGGTTCAGACTCCAAACGGTCACGTCGCCCTCGTCTTCCCACTCGGCTCTTAACACCAGTTCACTGCCGCTCCTCCACTCCACCGATAGGTTCTGAAAACTTAGGGGCGCATGTTGGTGGTAGCAGGGCAGCAGCACGGGCTGAGTCACGTCGCCAATGACACACTTCTCGTCTGAGGAAACACAAAAACACAATGTATAGTAGATACTCCCTGGTGGTCTGTGTTTAGCCTGTCAATATCAGTATGTGAGGAATTGGCTCCTAATTTACCCCAGATGCCCTTCCTGACACAATTCCCTCCACAATTATTACATTACAGCCTAATTATTCTTATGCCAAAATTATCTGGGTAAATGTAATACGAAGATGGTTTGTCATCCTAGGAGTAGAAACTGCACTGCCTGACTAAAAAAAAGGATCACACGCTCTCAGGGCCGGCCCGGGCCAATGTGGTGCCCTGGGCAAGATTGAAATAAATAGATAAATATATAATATAATTTATATTTCTCTGTGTTTCTTGCACATGCTCTGAATTTTCTTGACCCAAATAGAATTCTATAGTTTTATTGTATTTTTGTTGTTGCTGTTTTTCTATCCCGATCCTTTTGGACACACCAAGGATATGGAAAAGGCTTAGCCTGGTTTTACCATACCCTCGTACTTGTTTCGTACATGCAGGGAAAAAATATTGACCGGAGTTTACGGATGGCAAAGGCCAGGCTAGAAAAGGCTAGTCTTATTTTATATTATTATGATTATCATTGTTATATCTGATTTTGATATTCATTAAAAAAATCTAAACATGTGCACCATGAAATGTGCGCATAACAGGGAGGACCCTCTGCTTCTGAGGTAAATATACCAATATTCACCGCGATGTTACACGGCTCCCTGGAGTCATAGAAGGACCCGGCTATTTGGCTGGAGCGCCTTCAGTTTGACTACAGCGCACATTCGCTGTGGCATTGTTTCAACAAGCTTCTATAATGTCACAATGTTGCATTAATTTTTCACCACGATCTTGTATTGACGATGGGAGCGCGTGCCTTCTCAAGCACATCCCAACGATGCTCACTGGGATTAAGATCTGGACTCTGCCAATACACGTGGGGAAATGATGTATCCTGCTCCCTGGTCCACTCGTTCACAAAGTGAGCCCGATTACTCCCGGCTTTGTCATCTTGGAATATGCCTGTGCCATCAGGGAAGAAGAAATCCATTGATGGGATAACCTGGTCATTCAGGATGTTCACATGTTGCTAAACCTAGATATGACCAACTGCAGCAACCCCAGTTCATAACAGTTAGTTTATTTTTTTTATGAACAGCCAGTGTTTAATTCAAAACAAAGCAATATTAGTTGATTAAGAATTAAGAAAGTTGATATTATCCGTGTGAATGTGCGCTGCCATGATAGGAGAGACTTACCTAAACATGCGCAAAACGTGAAGAAACTAAAGAGCAGCCCAAAGCTCCACAGTGCCACCAGCATGACCCACTGCAACTGCGCGTAAAAACAATGGGAAACAATACTATTCATAAACGGCGAATCCATGAGAAGCGCCATTACAAATAAAACGTGTCAGCTGCGGATAAAACAGCATGTCTAACTTCGCTTCCTCGTTTGAGTCTTTCTTACTCACATTTAAGGAATTCATTGTCTGTCATGTCGCGGCCTGTCGGTGTGACGTAGTACTCTCTCGTACTATGGCACAGTTTTAGTTCATCAAGCCGTGACAATAGCAGGTTCTCCCAGTATTAAACACGACTCCAATGATTTACCTGTAAACATTAGGCTCGTCCCGGTACCACCCTCTGAGGTCTCGCGCAGGAGGCAGCTTAGGACGGACCAGTCTGACTTCTTTTTCCACAGTGGGCCGACCTCCTAAAAGGGCTCCACACCTACGCGCCGCAGAGGTGATGATGAAGACATAAGGGGTGTGATATGGATGATGGGCACATTTTAAACTGGGTCATTAGGTCAATCACTTTTACAAAGGATTTTACAAGAAAATAGGAATCGGAAATAGGAATTAGTCCCTGAAGGATTCATTTTACTGTCTGACAAAACAAAAAAGCATATTGTAATTTTGAAATAAGAAGCAGAAGCAACCTATTGGAAACAACGCTAACCAATGATGTAGGCACTGTGTACTGTTTGCAGCGGTGGTAGAATAGCCAAAATATTTACTCAAGTGAGAGTAACGTTACTTTGAAATAATTTAAGTAAATTTAAAGTAAAGTACTTGGAGAAAATGTACAGTTTGAGCGAAAGAGTCTGATTTATGTTTCATCAGTGACAATTAGAAACAAAGCGTGAAATAATGTGACAATTGTAATATTTTCAAAGAAAATACCATAAAAACATATCAAATAAATTATTAAGAAAAATTAAGTAAACAACGCAAAATACATTGTTTTTATGCGTCAAAGTGAAGATTTGTCTCGAAGATTTACTCACAGTGGCCAAGTAAGAGTACATAATATACTTCATTTTACTATTACTCAAGAAGAAGTAAAAAGTACTGTATGAAAAAACGACTTGAAAAAGTACAGTTACGATAAAATAAAATAAAAAAGGTGATTCCTGCTGCTGCACTCCTCCAATACGACACTAGATGGCAGTGTTTGCGCTTCGGTCGTACAGCGAAGAAGTCAAAAGGTAAACAACAATGGCGGAGCTGTCACTTTGCAGACTGTGTACCATGAAAGCAGCTTACGGGGTGTAAATACAACAATGTAACCAAATTATACCAAAGTAATGACACCTTCCGATCCAAAATGGCAGCTTTCGTAAGAACTTGCTCTCACATCTTGCAGAGACGGAGCTGTTGCATTCTGTCTTTCAACGCTAGGACACTCCACGCCTCGTCGACTACATGCGGACTCCTAAGAAGAGCTACTGCCAAGTTAATAGGACTCCCAATTGTTCAAACTAGACCCTTTGTCGTGTCATTGCCCGCTCTAAAGAACAGCGATGAGTTTATCTTCGGGCGGGACGGGGAAGAAGTTGAGGAGGATGCTGAAGATTTCATCCCGGACAGTGAAGTGGAGGAGCTGTTCGAGGCGCAGGGGCCGCTGGGTTTTGGGGACAGCCACCACCGGGTCTTTATTGTGCACCCTGATGTGAAGTGGGGCAGCAAGAAACAGCATCTGACAACAGGTGAGGGATAAGCTGTACTGCAGAGGAGACTCAGAGGAAGTAGCATTTGTTCTGTATCCCCCAAAACATTAGGGAGGGAGATGATGATGATGATGATGATGATGATGATGTAACTAAACACTGTGTACACTTTATGTAAAAGGAGTTTGGATATTATCCTGTTCCCTCTGAAAAATGTACTTGGCAGTTTGCAGTTACCTTTGATTAACCAGGAAAGTCCCAGAGGATTGTTGTTCCTTGGGAAACTCCTCACCGGGAGCTTCTTGCAGTGGGAGATGACAACCACTGTGCCATTGTGCAAAGGTGTTTTTGGTTGTACTGGGCGACCAAAGAAGGGACAAGACTGGTCACCTAAAGTAGTAATTATATGTTTAAGATTCATTGCATCCTCTAGGTTAATCTAGGAAAACCTCTCATTACCTGGATACAAGCCATTCCAACCATTGTTGGAAAAAACAACTATAAAGTAACACTTTGTCGTACTAATGATTCTGTTGATTACTTTGTCCAGCTGAGCTGATGATGGCTGAAGCGGAGGGGCTTGTGAACACTTTAGAAAACTGGAGAGTTGTGGAGAAGGTCATTCTCTCCACCAAAACACCAGAGAAGAAGAGGCTATTCGGCAAGGGGAACTTCCAAGTCCTCACAGGTACGACAATAAATCACTAAACCAATCTTAATTACTTACCTAATTCCCAAATTTAGGTCTGGCAAAGGACAACAAAGAGAGGTCACGTTGTGTACAAATAACCAAACAATAATTAAAGTGTCCAGTGTTATCTGACTAAGGGCAATTCTTAAAGTAATACAGTTTGACACCACAATCTGATTTCATATAAGATACATAATCTTAAAGGCACACTGTGTAACATTTTTAGAGGTAAAATTCTACGCAGTGTGGCTTTAATTATCATAATTGTCGCCCCTACGGTCATTATGTCCTTTAGCAAGACACTTCACCCTCCTCTGCCTTCAGTGTCTGTGTATGAACAATAATAATGGCTTACATTTATTTGTATTGGGTTTTGGACATTGTTCTTTTTTGTCTGTAAGAGAAAATCAGACGAACTCCTGGAATCTCTGCCGTTTTTGTCAACGTCGAGCGTCTCTCACCTATTTCTGAGGTGAGTGTTCATTTCGTTTATGCACAAATATAATGTTACTCGTTCATATTATTTGCTTCTGATTCAGAGGGAGCTGGAGGAAGCCTGGGGAGTCAAAGTGTTTGACAGATACTCGGTCGTCCTGCACATCTTTCGCTGCAACGCCAGAACAAAAGAGGCAAAGCTACAGATCTCACTTGCAGAAATCCCTCTCTTAAGGTATTACCCTGGCGTAACTTATTTATTAGCTATTGAGTAATAATCTATTATTCATTGCATATTTTTTCATACTTTGATCTATTTTCAGGTCGCGACTAAAGAATGAAATGGCCAACTTGGATCAGCAAGGAGGGGGATCGAGGTACATCGGTGGTTCAGGTAACATTTAAAGTTACATAATCGCTACCCTTAGGTTTTGTTCTGAACATGTTGAACATAATCTGCAAACCTTTTGGTAAACATAGTACAGTATAAAGAGATACTCAAGATATTTTCTTTTATTGTGTTGAAATATCACCTAAGTTGTTACATAAGTGTATTTGAGAGAGCTTTGCCATTTTTGTTTCAGAGGGTACAAAAGGTTAAAGCTGGGGTACCTGATTTTTCCTGCATAAACTGTGAATTTTTTTTATTTGGTCCAAACTCGTTTCTAGCTCTCACAATCCTGCATGTCCGAATTTTTCAAATTGTTTATATGCACGCTTCAAGCCCGTGTACAGCTAAATTAAAGTTGGGGGACCACCCCGAAAATAAATTTCACTCATTTAGATTCTACTTCTATCTTCTATCGCTCAATAAAAAAATAGGTGAGGACAATGCAACAAGGTCTGTTTTTTGCTTTGTTTACAACATAAAACAAATGTACTTTACAACAACAAAAAGTCAGGTACCCTAGATTTAACCTCTTATCCCCTACCTCAGTGGTTCCCAAAGGGCGGTCAAAACAAGTACATTGAAAAATATATGTTTTTAAAGGAAATGTATTTCTTTGCTACATTATACTACTTTAAACCAGTATTTAGCCTACAAATGTTGCTTTGTATGTTATTCTACCCGTAAAATAATAACAAACTCATCAGAATAGAGTAAATATATTATTATTGGGGGCCCTCGAAAGATTTTTGGATTGATAAGGGGGCCGTGACGTCCCTTACTTTGGGAATGGCTTAACCGAGTGCATTTACTCCAGTTCAGTTTTACCCAAATCTAAAAGCTCACAGCCTATAGGCCAGTTTAAGGCCTCATTTGAAAGCTAAGACCTCCAAAACTATATAAATTGTTTTCCTTTTTTTCTTGTTGTTGCCATCAAATTTTTGCCACTTTTTCATCATGTTTTTGTCACTCTTTTGTTTTGTTTTTTAGGGCTCTTTTTATTGCGTTTTTGAGCTATTTTTGTCACTTTTTCACATTTTTGTCACTTTTTGTTGCGTTTTCATCCTCATTTCCTTTAGTTTTCGTCACGATTTTGATGCTTTTTTCCAAGACGCTTATAGATTTGGGTAAAGCCAAACTGGAGAAAATGCACTCGGTTCAGGTGGGACTCTGTGTGCTTAGGTCACCGTTGTAAAGTATTCACTCTTGTTCCTATACTGGCCTCTTGTGGCTGAAGTCTGTGCCTTTTTATCCGACTTTCTTTGATTCCAGGGGAGACGTTGTATGAGGTGCAGCAGCGACTGTTGAAGGAGCGAGAGCTGAAGATCCGTTTGGCTCTGGACAAACTGCGGAGGAAGAGGCACCTGCTGCGCTCCCAAAGAAAACACCGAGAGTTTCCCGTTGTCTCTGTTCTCGGATACACAAACTGCGGTGAAGAAACTTAAACATCATAACAGATATAAAAATGATGGGATTATCAATCAATCACCAATAGATTAAAGAATGGAAGCTGTGAATTTCTTTTTTGTTGTACTTGTTTTGTTTGTATAATGGAATTAAGTATATTCTTTTCTATTTCCTGTTAATTTTGCTCATAGGAAAGACTACCCTGATCAAAGCTCTGACGGGTGACAGTGGTCTACAGCCCAGAAACCAGCTGTTTGCGACTCTGGACGTCACGGTTCACGCGGGGCAGTTACCGAGCCGCATGACCATCCTGTACGTGGACACGATCGGCTTCCTGTCACAACTGCCCCATCAGCTCATAGACTCCTTCTCTGCGACGCTCGAGGACATAAAGCACTCTGTAAGAGACAAACACCAGACATGGAGGGTTTTCTGAGCGATACATCGCCGTTTGTTACTTCTTTCTTTTCTTTCATCTTCCTCAGGACCTGCTCGTTCACGTCAGAGACATCAGTCACCCAGAGACGGTCAACCAAAAGGCCAATGTGCTGAATGTGCTAAAAAACCTCCAGATCCCGGACGCTCTGATGAACTCCATGGTTGAGGTCCACAATAAAATTGACCTCATTGAAAAGTAGGTACATTTACATTCACATAATTCCCATAAATGTGCATCTCTTTGATTGTCTACATACACTACTTTAATCAGAATCAGAATCAGAATAGGTTTTATTGCCATTGTTTCAGAACAGGTTCACAAAACTAGGAATTTAGTCTGTAACTAAGCTACAGAGACTTGTTATTGTTCATGAGTGATGGCGGAGGGGAAAAAACTGTTCAAGTGGCGGGATTTATGGGTCTGGATAGACCGTAGCCTCCTGCCTGGGGGGAGAGGGGTGAATAGTCCGTGTGAGAAGGGTCAGCTGTGATCCGACCCACACGCCTCCGGGTCCTGGAGGTGAACAGGTCCTGGAGGGATGATTTAACTTTTGTCTTTTATACTTTGACCCAATTACAGCTTTGGCTATGTAGCTTTCCACAATAGAGTATAGAGTGAACAAAAAAGTTCACTCCAAAAACGTTCACTCCATAAAGTGAAGCGCTTCAGGCGACTTGTGTCATGTGAAAAGTACAAAACGGATTCCCTTCTCTTCCAAATGACTGAGCTTATGTGTGTTTACTCGATTAAAAGATTGGTGATTCCAAGTTTTGGCCTTTTCCTAATGAGAAGAAAGAGCCAATTAACCTCCTAACCCCCGCCTTAACCCAGTGCATTTTCTCCAGTTCGGTTTTACCTAAATCTAAAAGCTTCTCAACTGGAGCTTAAGGACTATAGGCCAGTATAACACCTGATTTGAATGTTAAGACCTATAAAACTAATTAAGCTTCTTCCTCATTTTGATTGTCACGTGTTCATCACATTTTGTTGCTGTGAGACATTTTCATTACAGACAAAAAAAAACTAAATGTGGTCAAGACACTGCAAAAATGCGATGAAAATGGGACCAAAATTTGTCAAAAACATGACACGAAAGCAATAATTCAATGACAAAAAATGTGGCAACAAAAATGACTAAAACCTGAAGCTTAGATGAATTTTGTAGGTCTGAGCTTTCAAATCAGACGTTACACTGGCCTGTAGGCGGTAAACCCTTCAGTCGAGGAGCTTTTAGATTTGGGTAAAACTGGAGAAAAGTTAAGGTGGGGGTTAAGGGGTTAATTTGACCGGGTGCTGACCCAGTGGCTGTATGAGTGCTCAGCATGGCGCCTTTACTTTCCATCACACAGTGGTCTCTAGGAGGCTCCAGGATCAATTGTTTGGAAGGTTTTCACCGCGGACGGACCCTCTCAGCAGAAAACCTACAAAACAATAGATCCTGGAGCCTCCTAGAGACCACTCTGTCGTACAAAATGGGGATATTTAGCTTATTTGAAAACTACATACATCATAAAATAACCCATATGTATTTTTCTCCTTTTAGCTATGAGGCCACTGAACCAAAAGTGTTACCAGTATCTGCTTTAAAGGAGCACGGACTGACCGCGCTGAAGCGAGTCCTTGAGGAGGAGATTGTAAACACAACTGGAAAACACATTTTAGATCTCAAAGTGGACCTCAGCACGTCACAGCTAAGGTAAACATGTTTGGCGATGGATTATCTTGTAGCTAAACTGGTCTAATTGTCTTTCGCCTGTTAATTCGTAGTTGGTTGTACAAAGAGGCCACTGTTCAGGATGTGGAGGTGCTTGCGGACGAGGGATCAGCTGTTGTTAAAGTCATCATCTCCACTGCTGCTTATGGACGCTACAAGAAACAGTTCAAAGACGGCCGACGGTGAAGGAAGTAAATGAGAAATGCAGTATTACGGGTCTATTTATGTCTGTATGACTGAGAAGCTACACAAACACTGGCCTAAAATGGGGATCACGCATATTATGGAACTAAGGCCATGATGTGACTTTGAATGTTTGTTGTCAAAATGGTAGACCTTCTAGGAAATGTATAAAGCAGAACAAAACGACTATGTCATTGTAAATAAACCATTTTACAACAAACGGATATGTAAGTTGATTTAATTTTCCACATCAAGACTTTAACTTGTCAAGCAGTGTAATGAAACCACAGCTAAACACTTACAGCCACACTCAACCTGCAAAACATGTAACAAAGGTTTCGTCCCTGACTGTCTCCAAAATACCACAGAGCGGATTATTGCATAGATTCCGTTAGTGCAACGTTAGTTCACAGCTGTGTGCATGGAAATAATCAAATATAATTTAAAAAATCCATGAATTTACGTTGAATGCTGGTGATACAAGTGTAAACAATAAAAAAAAAACTTTCATCAGGAAGGGCATAAAATGATCTCAGATGGAGAATACAGGAACTAATGGGATTGACAAAGTTAACCTGATCATTATTTTACGTCTCCAAACTTAATTCTTCAGGGTGAAAGTCCACTAACCAAAATCACGCCAGTCAAAAGTAATGCCCAAATAAATACTATAATTTAATTTTAAAAAGCAGCACTTAATTCGTTTACAAACATGTCATCAAAGAGAGCAAGTTTGATGAATTTAAACAGTAAAAAATGTTGAGAAATTTCATAATTTTCCAATAAATTTTGAATTTATTTGAATCCGATGTAATGCTGTTTAATGACATTTAAGGCCTTGATTTTGGCATAATTCATGTAATGACTTTTAATGCCCCACGGAAACCCTGTATTGCCGGGTTGCAGGTTCTACAATGTGATGATGTTACCGGACCCAGCGTGGGGGCAGGAGCCAGTGTTTCCTATTAACAGCATTACACTTTCACAAGTCGTAGCTAAAAAGGACATTTATGAAAAAATTATCATTAAAATCAGTCACTTGGTCCATGATCTCTCTGTACAAGACCAAAAATGTCCTCAAAAACAATATAACGTTACCTCTATATAATAATATAAGCCTTTAGAACGCTGCGATGTCACCTGCAACCCAGCAATTGAACACATTCCTTCACACAAAGAGGATTTGCGTTGACAAACCAGCATATTGCACAAGTTAATTCATCAATACACGTAAATAAAAAGAAGGAAACCCGTAAAACCGTAAAAAACAAACAAATCCCAGTTAGTAAATACCGTTTCTGTCGGGCATCTGGTTGTACAGCAATGATTTCGGAGGCATAAGGTTTTTTGCGTAAACTGTCACTAATTGACTAGATCATTATTGCCAAAGATAATTCACAGTTGTACAGTTATAAAAAAGGAGGTCACCCGTAACACCATTTCAACCAATATGTAGTTACAATCATTCATTTACGGCATAGTTAACAATTTCAGAAAACAACAGAATTCTCAGCTAGTGAATGCTGTTTTTTGTGTGTTTCTTCAGCAGCTTTTGGTTCAGCCTTATGACGAGCGGACAGAGGGGGATGGGCCCGATGAAGTCTCCCGCGATGATGTTTAGGCTCTGGTGCTGCGATCCAGGAGCCTGTTTTTCAAGCCAGGCCCTCAGACACTCCCAGTTGCCCAGAGTCAAAGTGCGCAGCGATTCCTTCATGTGATTGATGATGTAACAGCGGTCCGCCGTCAGGTTCAGGCCCGACACAAAGAAACTCTCTGGGGAAGATGAATTAAACTAGTTTGACCACCAGTTTTACATTCCACGGACTTTAGTGCGGTGTGTTATTTGCTACTGACAATTGTTTTTGGGCTCAGTGCAAAATCCAAGATCTGTTTTTTTCTTTTTTTGATGTTTGTGCTCATTTGAAGACACAAAATAATACGAGCCGACACAAATATAGGAAGACAGTAGTTCATGTGGTGGAAAGGGGTGAAGAATGAGAGGAAACCTTCACTGAGCAGCCCCCTGGGTTATTGTGCAGCACATTTGGGAAAGTTGAAAAGGGTCATATTTATTTGTTTATGTGACAGGGACAGGATATGTAACTACCAAACTAGCTTTACAGCAGGGATTTCCACCCAGTAGCTCTCCAGCCCTTTCTAGGCCAAAGACTTTCTCCAATTCTACATAAGCTTGATGACCACATTTTAGATGCATTTTCTTTTTTTGTTCTGAACATGCTGAACAAAATTTTTGCTAAAACAAAGTTAACACAAATATATTTAACATTTAGCTTTATGTCGGCTCTGGAACTTGACCTTCTTCTATGTCACGTCCTGTCGGCAGCTTAAAAATTCAAATAAAAATAACTTTTCTGCCCAACATTTCTTCATTAAAATTGCTGTTTCACTGAAATAAAATGATAATTATGGTGTTATCCTTCTAGGCGCATTGAGTTGCCTTGTGTACGAAATGCGCGGTATAAATAAAGTTGCCTTGCCTTGCCTAAATAAGTCATATTTTAGTCATATAGCATTATAACCTGTCATATGCACTTAAAGTACTACAGTAAGTTGCATTTACTCAAGTGTCTTTGAAGTAGCTCTCCGATGTTTTTGTTGTGTTTTTGTTTTTGAGTGTGTGTGGTGTGTCTCTAGGAAGGTGGAGGAGAATGTTTTAAATCTGTAAAGCACTTTGTGTTACATGAAATGTATGAAAAGCGCTATACAAATAAAGATTGATTGATTGATTGATTGAAAGTAGCTTGTCGGGTAACAAAGGTTACTGCTCTAGAGCTAGTTTGGAACAGTTGTCCCAGTAAAAAAAAAATTCGACATAATTGTAGCATTTAAATATTAAATATGTGACAAGTACAAGGCATGCAGCTTACATAAAACATGCTGAAGATGAATTTGTGCAGTTATTTTATACAAGCAATTATTATGAAGAAATGTTGGGCAGAAAAGCAGATGGACTCACTTATTTACCACTGACATAACATGGTCGGCACGGCAACAGTTTGAAGTGTTTTGCCTCTATCTATGTCACTTCCTGTCAGCGTCTAATAAGGAAGTGAAAGTATAAACATCACAAAAATTGTCAAACTAAAGAAAGCTGGGCACAATCTTTCATCTTTAATCTTTAAAACTGAAATATAATAATGTTTTAGCCATTCAGAGGATCCTACGAGGGTCAATGGACTGTCAATGGTCTCACCTGGCCGTCCAAGGTCCTTCTTCCAGTCCAAGTAGCTGATGACTCCTGGTGCTGTTTTCTGGTTGGCCCACCAGTACGGGATGCTCGGCCACAGCTCTGGATGCCTCGCGCCCGTTTGGTCCTCGTACGAGAGAATGACTTGGTATCCAGACGCCCAAAGACTCCTCAAGGAAAGATCTGGCTCCTGTTTGTGGAACACAGTAAACAAAACGTAGCCTCATCTTTGTTATTTTGATATGCCGATTTTGTGATGAAACCTTTTTGGGGCAAAGCTTTGATCCAAAAATCCTCTTAATGGAAAAAATGAACTCTTCGTGTAGTTTCTCACTGATCCCCTCAAAATGGCTGCAGGCGAGGATGACCACTTCTTTCGGGTGACTTTTCATCCATCCAGCGACCGACATCAGAGTTTCCTGTTACAGATCAAAACAGACTGGTGTTATTGATTAGGCTTAGATGTTGATTGATGGATTGATTGGTTGGCTGATTGACTCACCAGGACAGTGAGGTGCGTGTACAGGACGTGGGTAAAGTACAGGTCGGGGCTGCAGTCGTTTGGTTTGTGAGCGATCCTGAGGTCAAAGTATCGGATCCCCAAAGAGAGCTGCTCCTCGATGCTTTTGTCCTGAAGAGACGATCGAATTGCATTATTTCAAAGCCGTATTAGTCTTCATCAAAGAGGGAGATGCTAAAGCGACTTTGAACATCTGGAAAAGTGTTACATAAGAATAATGACACATGAAACTTTTGACTTAGTTTATTTCATTTCATTTATCTACTTGGAGGGGTGTCGTGTTACTGAACAAATGCTTTTAAGATGATCGGATTTAGCGCAAAGCAGGTTTCCAAGTTTCCAAGGTTCATTTTGAGAAAGTACTCTGGCATAGATACTGATACCGACTTGATCTTTTAGGTGTTTTTGTTTTTAAAAGTTGGGACAAAATGCAAAATGAAATAGAAAGGAAGCATCTGTCAGTCTTGCATAAAAATATATTCAAACCAGAAACCTAAAGAGCATGTCTCAACGTTTCAGAAAGCTATTACTGCAATGTAAAATTAATTGTTACCATGGAGATTCACCATGCTTGTGGATATTAGCCAACATTCTCCATAGACAAACAACAATATAAAAAGAGGAGAAAAAAGCGGTGGAACAACTCTGTAAGCTGCCGAGTGACACACTGTAGTGGCCAACCTCTTTAACCCCCACCTGAACCAAGAGCATTTTCTCCAGTTTGGCATTACCCAAATCTAAAAGCTTCTTAAAAAAGCATCAAAACAGCGACGAAAACAAGGATGAAAACGCAACAGAAAAGTGACCAAAAAAGCGGCAATAGAGTGACAGGAACGGGCTGGAAAAGCGACAATAACACAATAAAAAAGCGACAAAAAGAGTGATGAAAAAGGAACAAAACTGACAAAATAGTCACAAAAACGGGATGAAAACGGGACAAAAAAGCAACAAAAAAGTGATGAAAAAAAATCAACATTAAACAACAAAAACACGATAAAAAAACGATGACAACACACATAAAAAAAACTTCAAAAATGTGACAAAAACGCTGCGACAAAAAAGTTACGATCAGTTTTGCTTGTTCTTAGCTTTCAAATGAGACATTGCACTGGCCTACAAGCTTATAGATTTGGGTAAAACCAAACTGGAGAAAACGTGCTCGGTTAAGGCGGGGGTTAAGAGTTTAATGTGAAAAATAACTATAGTATTTTACCTTAAATTCTCCATCAGTTCAAATTGCTGCAAATCCCATGATGCTTAGCGGTATGACATCACAATCCTGAACTCTATTGTGAATAACATTAAAGATTGTTTGCTGGTGTTAGCTTTACTATGTTGTCCTTTTTCCCCTGTTTATAAGCAATTGTTTTAACATTTGTTGATGAACCTGGAAAGTTAAACTGTTATAGAAATTGAATCATCCAGTCTGATCCCATTCTCAGATCACGTTAGTGGTTGTCTTTGTTTTGTCATGTTTTTATTGCCAGATTCTCACTTCACAGCCAGTAATCCACGTGATCTTTTCTTTATGGTTGGATTACCGTCCCTCCGCATGCCACAGATACCTGAGTCGTGGCCCATTTGAAGATAACGCGCCTCGTGAAGCAGCAGCACACGCTGTCCAGGACCCTGAGGATGTCCGACTCGGAGCGGACCAACGGGGAGCTGATGTCCAGGCAGTAGCTCATGGCATCGTGGCTTCCTGTGTGGGATCGATGTGACGTGTAAACATCTGACAAGGAATTTAACCAGGAAAAAGTGCTCGAAACTAAACCTGGAGAACTGCTCTGTCTAGTGCGACAAACACAGCTGTACAAACTGGACAGACCCATATTCTTTCAGTTTGCTATTAAGGGAGTATGGACACACTACGGCATTGTGATCTTACAAAAGCGATATATAAAAATAACCTAAACCCACATTAATGTCTACACTGGGTCTTGTAGCTGTATAAAACCCAGACGCCTCTTCTGTGCTTATTTCCTATTTATTACACACAGCGGCCGGGAGCTCTTACAACAGGCATATTTTTTGGTCGTTGATTGATTGACCTATTTTTTTTTTTTACCTTACTTTAGCTTTTCGTTGTTACATTATAGTGAGAAATGGGAATCATTGGGCTGAAAGGTGTACAGATTAAAACATTTGTGTCCAAAGGATATTTACATGTATCAAACTATGAACTGAAATGTTTACAGCTGCTGCATGTTGCATAATAATGAATCCTGATTATTTATATTGTATAATTGTAGTCTGCGTTGTATTTGCAAACAGTGAGGATGTGAGACAAGTCTACAGGCTGACCCTGTTCAAATCCAGGCTTTTTACCCATGCATTTGATCTGCACTCTTCGCTTTTACTGTAATTAATTCTATATTGATGTTTTATTGATTTGATCTGCCTTCTTGTAATTGCATGTAACTGTGAAGCACTTGGAGTTGCCTTGTGTATGAATTGTGCTCTACAAATAAACTTGCCTTGCCCAAATTCAACTACAGAGTAATTGTCCTATTTTTGATTTTTTTCCTAAATTACACTTTATTTGTGTTTAAACGTTAAAATGTAACCTCATTGTTGTAGGCCGAAATGTAGCTAACGTTACATGTTATATGAAAATCATGTATTTGCCTACAGCCGAGTTTAGCATGACGCACTAATGATACAGGTATGAATAGCGTAGTAGTTACATGTATTACTGTACCTGGTATAGCCAGATCGGTGAGCGGGACGTCCCATAGCTCCTCGGGTAAAGCGGACATCCAGCTTTCACAGTCCATCTCGATCTCAGTCCTTATCCGAGACTCTTCATAACAAACTGAACCTCGCGCAGTGAGCGGAGCAGCTTTATAAACAGAGCAGCATCTTCCTCGTATCAACGCGGTCACGTTCAAATTACCTTCAATACGAACAAACGCGAGAGCAAAATGTTGTGATATTCTGATTATGACGCAATATAAAGTGTCTGCGCGAAATTTACGTAAGCCTTTTTTGTTTAATTTGGGGAGAAAGAGCTTAAAAGACTACGGTTTGCTCCGTAGACATGCGGGGAAACAATGCCATTTGAAAACATCTGCATACGTCATAGGGAGAGGGCGGAGCTTGTTTAAAACAGGAAGTAAACGTAAATATCAATCATAAAAATAGACGACTATAAATAATTTGTTATAAAGAACATTATAGCTTATCTATGTCTTGAAATGAAATAAATAGGAATGATGAATTACATTTTTTGAGGCAGGTGGTGGTAACATTTACTCAAGTGTGTAACTTTCTGAAGTGACTGTACTTTTGCAAGTAGTATTTTTATGCAGCACTTTTTAGTTTTACTTGAGGAATATTAATATGAAGTAGCTGTACTCTTACTTGAGTAAAAAAAATACTATGAGTAGCTACATCTTTGAAGGAAAAATATTAATTTTGACGCATAAAAGGTTTTTTTGTGCTGATTCTTCATAAAAAATTACTTTTTATATATTCTATGAAAACATTACAATTTTCACATCATTTTATGTTTTGTTTCTCATAATTTATGAGATTTATTTTTTTAACTGAAACATGAACGTTACTTACAAAGTAACGTTACTTTTATTGAGTAATTATTCTGGCTACTCTACCCACCTCTGTGAATTCACGGGCCACACACTGCATTGAAACCACAATATGGAACATTTCCGGGTTATATGTTGCCATGTCACAAGAGCAACACTGTGATGCTGTACAGACAGCCAGGGCTACCAATGTGGTCCTTCTCCTCAGCCAGACACCAACAATACTATTAAAGCTCCTTATGTTTTAAATCTTTCGTTAAAAATCATGCATTTGTACATTTCACCCTTAAAACCCTGAATGCTTGTATTTTGTGGTATTGACTGGGTGAAACGTTTTGCAATTTGGCTGCATGGCTCTTTAAATAGTAGCCCTTGACATGCTATAAGTGAGTTGTGTATATTGTAGTAGCAGAGTAGAAGCTGTATGAGGCACCGATAGTTGTCATATTAGTAACAGAGCCTACTGCAGGGATTTTTTTCTTCTTCAATAAATAAAGTGAAATAAATACATAAAATATCGTAGTTTAACCAAA
Source organism: Proterorhinus semilunaris (assembly GCA_021464625.1). NCBI lineage: Eukaryota > Metazoa > Chordata > Actinopteri > Gobiiformes > Gobiidae > Proterorhinus > Proterorhinus semilunaris. Next base: position 11,314,508 of record CM038351.1, on the reverse strand, counting down.
ATGCAATATGATTTTACTTTTAACCATTTGCAAATGTAATCTAATTGATGAGTCAAATTGATGTTCATATTATTGCGTTAAATAGGCCTAGTAGTCTACATCCACATTCCTGCATGGTTATGTGCTCATATCAATCAGCACCTCTCGAGGATGCTACGTAAATGTAGTAGTAACATGCAATCAACAATCTGAGACACAGGGATTTCCAAGTAAAATATGTATTTGATAATATTTCTTACATTTCAGAAATAAGTGCATATTCACATCTATTTCCACTATGTGAATATGGTAATAAAAATTGAAGCGTTGGCTATGAACGATCAGAATTGCTTCAAACAGTAATCACTTACTGTTTACTCGATTTAACTAAAAGCCTTTAGTTTAAATGTTTATTTAAGGAGATAGAAGAGTATAAATTATACTAGTATAACAGTTGGTAGAATGGGTCCGTGTACGTTTGCATTCATTATATTTTCAATTTAAAAAAGGAAATGCAAAATCTTTCGTTTCTCCAGCAACACTAGTGTAAATTATTACATTGTTTTGTAAATAAATGCTTCTAAGTTTTCTACCATCATAGGACTTAAGGGATATTTGTTCATCAGATATAGTAGTGACATTTCTGTCATAAAATGAATTCTAAAAAGGATCAATACATTCTGATTCAAGCATTAAAAAAAAGAAGCAACTTTTGAACAAAATAAATCAATAAGATCAAATGAGATAAAAGTCATGTACCTGAAACTTTAATTTAATTGAACAGTTCATTTAAAGAACACGTTTAAACATGAATTCAAGTCAATACTCCTCTCCTTCTTCTTCTTCTCCTTCCACTGAGTCAGCGCCGACTTCCTCATAGTCTTTCTCCAGAGCAGCCATGTCCTCTCTGGCTTCAGAGAACTCTCCCTCCTCCATGCCCTCGCCCACGTACCAGTGCACAAAGGCGCGCTTGGCGTACATCAGGTCAAACTTGTGGTCGAGTCGAGCCCAGGCCTCAGCGATGGCCGTGGTGTTGCTCATCATACACACGGCTCTCTGCACTTTGGCCAGGTCTCCTCCCGGGACCACAGTGGGCGGCTGGTAGTTGATGCCCACCTTGAACCCAGTGGGGCACCAGTCCACAAACTGGATGGTGCGCTTGGTCTTGATGGTGGCGATGGCAGTGTTCACGTCTTTGGGAACCACGTCTCCGCGGTACAGCAAGCAGCAGGCCATGTACTTCCCGTGGCGAGGGTCACATTTGACCATCTGATTGGCCGGATCGAAGCAGGCGTTGGTGATTTCAGCCACTGTTAACTGCTCATGGAAAGCCTTCTCTGCCGAGATGACGGGGGCGTAGGTGGCCAAAGGGAAGTGGATACGAGGATATGGCACCAAGTTGGTCTGAAACTCAGTGAGATCCACGTTTAGAGCGCCATCAAAGCGAAGGGACGCTGTGATGGAGGACACGATCTGGCTCATCAGTCGGTTTAGGTTGGTGTATGTGGGGCGCTCGATGTCCAGGTTTCTGCGGCAGATGTCATAAATGGCCTCGTTGTCGACCATAAAGGCACAGTCGGAGTGCTCCAGGGTGGTGTGGGTCGTCAGGATGGCGTTGTAGGGCTCCACCACAGCAGTGGACACCTGGGGGGCAGGGTAGATGGCGAACTCCAGCTTGGACTTCTTTCCATAGTCCACAGAAAGACGCTCCATCAGCAGAGAGGTGAAGCCAGAGCCTGTGCCACCTCCAAAGCTGTGGAAAACCAGGAAGCCCTGGAGCCCGGTGCACTGGTCAGCCTAATGACACGTAGAAAAATAAACATGAATAGTATGCCAGGAGTTTTAACACAACATCAATGGTTAACAATTACCAGTTTTCGAATCCTGTCCAACACCATGTCAATAATTTCTTTTCCAATGGTGTAATGCCCGCGGGCGTAGTTGTTGGCCGCGTCTTCTTTGCCAGTGATGAGCTGCTCCGGGTGGAAGAGCTGACGATAGGTTCCAGTGCGCACCTCATCTTAAAAATTAGTAGTGATATGGTAACCACAGCTTTAACGGCTGAACTTGTGTTATAAAAATGTCATACCAATTACAGTTGGCTCCAGGTCAACAAACACGGCTCTGGGCACATGTTTTCCTGCTCCCGTTTCACTGAAGAAGGTGTTAAAAGAGTCGTCTCCTCCTCCTACAGTCTTATCACTGGGCATCTGTCCATCAGGTTGAATGCCATGCTCCAGGCAGAAAAGTTCCCAACAGGCATTGCCAATCTGCACTCCAGCCTGGCCCACGTGGACGGAGATACACTCGCGCTGAAAAACATGAATTTGATCATTATTATCTTGACCATTTGACTAATTTCGCGGTGCACCACTGAAGCAAAACTATAACGTTAATCGACCAACGGTAAAACCTAGCTCTGCGGCGGGAGGCCATAAAAAGCGTTACAAACTAAAATACAGAAAAACGCGCCGTACATTAATCAAATGACTAAAGAATAGTTTAAATTGCTCCTGACTAGTTAAAATATAGTATTAATTCTGCATAAACTCGATTAACGTCCAAACGTCCAGTGGAAGGAAATCAAATAACGTTGACGTTAGCTCTTTTCAACTGAATCCAGATCTAACGTCAGTTGTTTATTTTCGCTAGTGATTTTTGTGGCTCGAAATAAAAACAAATATTAAAATCAAAATGTTTATCTTTCACAATCAAAACAAACATCATATAATCATGTCTTCATCAAACAAGTAAAGATCTTACCATGTTTTGAGTAGAACAACGGTGAAAATATCTATGATTTTTGGAACAAAGTCAAATCTGCCGCCGAAGAGAAGAAGAGACTGTTTGCGCTAGAGATTGGACTTTTATACGACGCACATGAGCGCTCTAACGTCAACGTCAAACGTCAGTCCATCAAAGAAAGACGTACGTCTGAAACAACCTTTTCTGTAAATATAAATATTTTTTTTCTTTATATATATTTATTGAGAAATACAAACTATGGTCTATTATATAATCAAGGATATGACCCTTTTTTTCTGTATATTTTTTTTTAATGTTTTGTTTTTATGGTTTTTGTGATTTTGCCTTGTCCCCAGTGTAGTTTCCACTATTTCATTTGCAAAAATAAAAAAAATTACAAAAATAATCATATTTTTTTTATATATACTTATATAAAAAAAAAAAATTTAAATGCTGAATTGTTTTTTTTTTATTATTATTTTTGTTTTAATTGTTTAAAATGTTGGTTTAATGTTTGTCCCTGGGTTCACTGTCCACTGTGTTAACCTAAGTGAATGTCCCTTCAAGTAAGCTCCACCCACTTCTCCTTGACTCTAGCTTCTGATGTGATGTCACACCAGTGGAGGGAAATTCGATTGTGGTAAAGGTTCTTACTTTTTATGTGTTTAAAAATGTAATTTTAGCCGTTTTATGAAGTAGATGTAGTGTGGTCAATCTTTTGGCGTCCACTGTGTTGACCCCGTTTTGTTCAGAAAACAATAAAATTATATATATTTTAAATGTTCTTGGGTAAAAATGTACATTTCTCATCAACTATCAAAATCTTGTTTGCTATAATGCTAATACAAGCTAGAGTAATAGCATTTTTTATTGTAAAATGTCCACCGTGTTAGTGTCCACTATGTTGACCTTATTTGAATAACATTTAACGTAGTCCTATTTAACATAATGGACATATGTATACAATCAATTAAATAATCAATTAATGAATTGATTATTTAAGTTTGTGTTATTAATAATGTACATAAATATCAAAACAATCCATATATGAACACATTTTAGTCATTCTAGTCTTTTTCAAAGGAATGTCACATACTTCTGTGGTTAACACAGTGGACAAATATACACAACAATCTTCCTAGCGACACTGTGACAAGTTTGACAAAATATAAAATGTTGCATATTGAGCGTGACCATTACGTTTTTCAAGTATACAGTCTTGTTTTTAGGAGTACATTTTTTTTTTGACATTTTTTGACACCCAAAAGACACCGCATTTAAAGAATGACCCAGCTATAATAGAAAGTAACCCACAGTCCTACAACATTTGAATAATTTCTATGAGTCAGCTATTGCAGGGGAGTCTTTGAATTTGTTCCCAGTAACTGCTTCTTGCATTTATAAACAAAATAAGAATTGGACCGAGACACTTTTCTGTAGCCCACATCAGCTGCCTCTTGCCCGGTTGTACCTTCTTGTGTTTCTTGTTGAATTGTAAGTGGTTCGCTTGATTAAATTATGCAAGATCTCTTTGGCTTAACTCAATGATCAAGAACAAGTGCTAATGCTATTTTATTTACATGTGTTGTTAACAAGTCACTGAAGTATAAAGAGTTTTAAATACAGAGGAGGAGAAAAAACAAGAAAATATTGCTATTATACTATTACATGCACCCTGTTTTTTGCTAACCAGCGTACTGGTTTAAAATGCATAATCTATAGTGCTAATTTTGCATACAGTCGATAGTCATGAAAAAAAAATCATCACTTAAAGGTGCATTGCGAAATGTTTTATGTGAAAAAAGTTCATTTGTGCGTATTTGGCCTGTCAGTGGTCCAGCAGCTTTCCATCCCGGTGGTCTCTAGGACGCTCCAGGATCAGTCGTTTTTAGGGTTACGGGTAGGTTTTCGCAGAACATGCACCTGTCTCCATGTTTACGCATCAAGAAAACGTATCGGAAACCCATAAAAAAAACTGAAATAAAATTGGGCCTGGAGCATCATAGAGGCCACCAGGAAGGAAAGCAAAGGCGCCAAGCTGACCACCCACACAGCCACTGGGTCAATAAAAGGTCAATTAAGGCCCAACGTTTTTTGACATTTGCAGTAACCATGGTTTTGTGCCAAGATGCAACATTCGTAAAAAAAAACCAATAATAATAATTGTGTGTGTTGAAAAGGTCCTCATTAAATTAGTCACACAGTTGAGACAGAAGTTCAGTTGTAAAATTGCCACTAGAGGTCATTCACAAGCCAGGCACTTGTCCCAAGGCTCAACAAAGATGGATGTGGCAGGGGAGGTAAAATGAATCTCAACTCAAAATCACTGTGTGTGGAGAACATGATATGCTGTGACGGTCCCCCACAGTATACAGTACAGTTACTACTACAGTTTTACGCCACGGAAACACCTTTTCTTAATTCCCCCTTGACAACATTGCATTTGGTTTATGTTTTGGCGTTACTTCTGAGTGATGGACAAAGGCTAAATGCACAATAACTATTAAAAAAAAAAAAAAGCAGTATCTACAGGCACAGTGGTGGCACATATCAAACAAAGGCTCTGGTGGAAGCTTTAGAAATGTGAACAGTCGACGAGGCTGGCTCATGCAAATAGGAGTTTCCATGCATTTTGCCTTGAGTGTCATCTTTCACTGCTGTGTCCTTCAATGACTATTTTTCAAGACGAGAGGTGGAAGAGACTTAAATGTTCTCAAGTAAAAGTACAACTACTGTCTGTAAATACTTGACAAAATCACTGCTTTCGGTAAAAGTAATACATAAAGTACGTAGTCTAATATTGCATCAAAAACACAACAGATAAAGCCTCGTGGATGAGAAAAGGAACATGTTCTCAGCCCAGTGACAACCAATTGACTATGAGTGGGCTGCATAAATAAGTGTGCAACGTATCGGTAGCTTTCATGTGTAATAGATTTAAATGGATAGGAAATAGTCGAAGATGTCTATTGATCGGTTTCAGTCTCATTACGTGGACACTTTGCAGGCTTTTCATCTTTCAAAAGGTAGAATATTATTTTATATTACGGCAGCAGCCCTCATTTTACATTACTGTGGAACCCATCTATTTCTAGAGTCAGCCTTAAAGCCAAACTGACTATAATTCAAATATGTGCCGGTAAAATACAAGCTAAATCTCCATGCAACTGACCGCAAGCATGAAGCACCACAACCACTTCCAGTAATTCGACAACTAATGGACTTACTTGAGAACATTTATCTATTAACGCTTCCACCTCTGGTCAGTTTTTTCTACTACAAAAACCTCCCTCAACGATAATGTGCTTTCCGTAGTTGTGCTTTCGTATCTAAAATGCATATGAATTCATAATCGTGACATGATAAAGCGTACTTTATTATTGCTTCTGGGCCCTGAACAGTCAAAATGGCCACGTTTGCTGATAATGATAGCGACTGTGACCCATTGAAATGCAAATGAAAGCCACATATGTGTCTAAGTAGCTTCTAACATACAATTTATCGATTAAAATAAGTGCATTTCCTTCCTATTTAACAGCTGGAACTCACCAGCCATGTTATTAGGTTCAATTCTTAACATTAATGAGACAGATTTCCTCTCATCTTCCTCAAAACATGTACACAACCCTTGCAGGAACTCCTGACCAAGATCTTAGTTCAAAATCTGGAAATGACGCATGTCCCTGTGTTGCTAGAGAAACACCTCTAAATCTTAAGAAAGGATTTTGGTCAGAAGTAAGAGGATTGGCCTGTTTTGCATGTTACCCTTTCTAGCTGATTCACCATCTACTTGTCCCTAATAAAATAGTCGGTTTAATTCAAGACTTCTTTTTTTTTTTTTATCTCAACAACAAGCCTGTGTGTTCTCATGCTAGGATTCACATTATTTTTTCCGGCTCCAAAAGTCAGGAGGGCCACTTGAGTAGCTTCTCATTCAGTCCTATCACAGTGGGTACAAAGTGGTACTCCGTGATAAAATCCCCAGCGATTATATTGAGGGCGCCTGGTTTTGTCCCCGGAGTCTGTTCCTTGACCCATCCCAGCAGCGTGGGGTATGTGGACATCACCAAATCCTTCAGCGTCTCAGTCGGATGGGTGCAAATATACTTTAGATCCTCCGTTAGATTGATCCCCGTCACAAAGAAACCACCTGGGAGACAATAAAACATGTTAGACAGCAGCAGAAGGTAACTGGGATGGGCCTGGTTAGTGCCTGGATGAGGGACCGTGAAAGACTGGACTTGTTACTGTATGAGGTATGTGATGAATGTGTGACGCGGCGATTATTCGACGAATTGTCTTGACTTGTTGTGACGTGTCATTGGGCAATACAGTATTGAATAGAATAGGATAACCAGGTAGAGTGAGTGAGTGGTTGGTGATAGACTGTAAAATTAAGAATGCTCATTCAAGCTCGCGATTTGACTGGATTTTTGGAGCCAGCTCAATTATTTACAGAAGGGCGAAAGTAAAAATAGGAATAGTAAAAGCCAAAGGATAAAATTAGGACGATGTTGCGCATGTTAAGACAAACGTGGAGGCAGTGTTAATTTTGACAACATATTTTAATTTAGTTTTAGTCTTAGTCTTTTGACGAAAATTTAAGACACATTTAGTCGACTTTGTATTAATAATATTCATTATAATCATATTTAATCGAGGTCCTGCTTCATGGAGCTGCTCCCTCATGAACAAAGCTCAGAGCTGTTCCTTTGGCAGTGAATTTACATGATATGAGGCTCTTTCAGACTATCAATAAGTTTGGATGATATTAGTCTCTCCTTTTCATTTTTATTTAGTCTCATTTTAGTCGACTAAAATATCTGGACATTTTAGTCATAGTTTTAGTCGCATGAAAAACTTTTAATTTAGTTTTAGTCCAATTTTAGTCGTCAAAAATATCACTTTGACTAAAATTAAGACTAAATATTTTAGTCGACGAAATTAACACTGCGTGGAGGTCAGAATGACGAGCCTGTGTTCAATACTGACTTACAGAAGGGCAAAGAAGTTTCCATGGAAAGTCTATATGAGTCAGGAACTTCCGGAGCCAGCCCCCATTTTCTTACGGTCTCAGGAAGAAGTATAGGCCACAATAAGTCCATTCTTAGTTTTATAGTCTACGGTTGCCGCAGCTGCTTATCACCACCATGTAGAAAATGAATGAAAAATGAGTAGGCAGCCTGTTACTTTGCGTTGGTTTGCGGATGGTGACTAACGGGGCTGTAAGAGCCAGCAACACCTACGGTAAATGCTAACATGGCACCCAGGCATGGGACTAAATACCCCTTGGTTTCCCTCTATAGGCATGCTGTATCCCTATGCCCATTCTGTAGAGCCCCTGTGACTTTTATTTTAGCAGTTGTGGCAACTTTAAGCTCTTTTAAATTAATTCCTAAGGCACCCAGTCACAGTCGGGTCGCTCCCCACCTTCTAACACACAAGTTATTCAAACAACATCCTGCTGGAGTCAACCGTGAGGCAAAGCTTTTTTCTCCCTCACTAGGATAGTCTGGGCTAATAGTAGTAGTAGTAGTAGTAGTGATAATGAGCTATACCTGGTCGTCCATGCTCTTTCTTCTGCTCAAACACTTCGATGAGAGACTCTGCCTTGCACTTGTTGGCCCACCAGTACGGGATATGGGGGAACAGCTCTGAGTGGCAGCACACCATGTTGTGTTCATAGGACACAATCACCTGGTACCCCAACGCCCACAGGTTACGAAGGTTTAATGGCTCCTGGAATAAAATACAATTCAGTTCAATATAGCTGCCGCATAAAATGACAGCAATTGTTTTAAAGGAATCTACAGAGCTAAAAAAAACAACAAAATGTCTGATCTTTGCTTTACTTTTTTCAATCAGGGTTCCACATGGTAAATTTTCCACCACCAAACGTGTAGTGACTTGGTTTTGGTGTAAGGCCGGGGTGTCTAAACTGTGGCCTGGGGGTGAAATGTGGCCCTTTTGGTCGAATTAGTCCACAATGCAATAGATAGTGCTTTTTATTCTCAAATCCCCTTCCAACATATACACAGCGTGGTGGTTCTCAACTAGTGGATTGGGATTAGGTTCTGAAAAAGTGGAGAAACACTGAAATGAGTTGTCTTGAACATAAGCTCCAATTACATCTTGAAAGTAAAGGTAAGGCCAAAGTAAAACCAGTTGAGAACCACTCAGTGCAATCATATCCTCAATAAAAACATTCAGGTGTCAGACAGACCTGGATTTAAAGTTCCAAGCCTGGATAAAGGTGAGGGGACAAGGTCAAACCAAATCTTAAAGTACTCATATAAATATTAGAGTGCACTGACCACCAGCCTGTGGCACTCTTTATATATTGTGTCCTTATATGGTTCTATATGAAAAAAAAAAAAAGACCAGTGGTTCCCAAAGTGGGGGTTGGGACCACTTTGGGACCAAGATGATTTTTACATTTCTGACATTTAATTATATGTTAAAAGGTTTGGGAACCCCTGCCTTGACCATGAGTCTGTATTCTGATTCTTTATAGAACTGCATTCACTAAACCTTGTTATAAGTGGCATGGCTCAAGTAATCGCCAAAAGTTTATACAATGTACAACATAAAAACGTTTTATGAAATACTCCTGTACAGTATGCCAGGTTGTTTTTCACGCCACTGAAGAGAAATACAGTAATCCCTGGAAAGGTCAGTGATGATTAAAATAATTGGAACAGCTGGAGCGCCATATGGGTGCACTGTAATGTCCTATTGTCTGGATGTTATGCATTGGATATGGTGTCTCCAGATTTATACAACACTCTCAGGGCTTGTATAGTATCTAGACAATGGTAAATAACAACAATTATCAAGACAATTATCAAGTGGTGCAGCGGTGAGAGCTCTCGCCTCCCTGCAAGGAGGTTCTGATATCGCTATCGCTAAAAATATGCACAATAGGGTCCCCTCTGTAGACAACAATGTACGCCAAATTAACACACACTGCCCAAAAAAGGCAAAAGTTAGGCAATGGAAAAAGGCAAATGTAGCTTATACTGACTAAAATGTCTGACCGTTTTGGGGCAGATCTTGGTGGTGAAGGTGTTGCGGATGGTGGTCAGCAGCAGCATGTGCAGCTCCTGACTCAGGCCCAGGAAGTGACTGAACGAGAGGATCACCACCTCCCCGGGATGGGCGTCCAACCACTCCCTGATCTCCAGCAAAACGGTCTGACAGAGTAAAAAACTATTTAGTAACAATAAAGCCTGACAGTCATGCAGAATAAATTGTAGAAAGGTTAATTAAAACTCCAACAGTAAATCTATCAACTGATAAACACAAATTAGACAAGAGATTATGGTGGCATTTTTCAACACAGTAATAGCATAGTAATAGCATGGCACCTAAAATGTGATGACATGGCAATTATTACATGGCATGAAAACAGGTCACACACTGAACTTATTTCAGGGTAACCTTTACTTTACCAAAGTATTATGACCATACATGATCAGGAAACATGGTTGGTGTTTTCTGGAATATGGAAACAAGGCTCCAAAATGCATTATGATAAAATATCCCTAGTTACCAAGCTATTGCCATCCTATTACTAAGTTATTACTGTGCTGTCAGCCTTTGGTGTCAAGAAATGTGCAGCTGTACTGATTCACCTGTCTCATAATTGTCTACCTGGAAGTTAGACTAAGTATCTCAAAAATAACTATTCAACTAAGCTCCCACTGTACATGGACCCATCGTAGATAAATCTTCTTTATCGGTTATCTTTCCAGTGCTGATTTAGCGTCGATTGTGTTTTGTCTTTTATCTTAAAAAGCTGAATGTTAGTTGCTGATGAAGCTTCTGGAGGTGAAACGTCCCTAAACAGTAGAGCAACTCAATACAGATGACAGAGTAAGAACCTTTATCTACTTGATTGAACTCCTCCAAACATGTGTCACCTGAACAGTGATGGTGGTGTAGACTCCGTGGTAGAAGTACAGGTCGGTCGAGGGGTCGTTGGGTCGGTGCGCGATTCTCAGGTCACAATATCTGACTCCACAGTCCAGCTGCTGCTTTATGTTGTACTCCTGAATACATCACACATGGGGCTGAATTACTGAAATATTTAGATTTTTTTTTTTTTTTTGCCTATTAAGACTGGGAAGGATCATTGTTCAACTTCTTTTGTCGATTGATTACCAAGCAATTAATTATTAGCAATTAGTAACTGTAACCACCAGCTGTATCTAATAGTGCAAGATTTTCTTTTTTTCAATAAACAAGATACTTTTTCAACAATAATAATGAACCATCATCAAAAGGATCGTTTACTTAAAGGAATAGGCCGCCGTTTTTGCATACTGAGATACTGTATGTTCCTACCTGAGCTTAGACCTGTCTGGTTTTTGTGTGTGCGCTCAGTCTTTGTGTTACTTTTGTACAACCTTTTACGTGTGATAGATGTAGTTCACAAATATTAGCCTACGGGGTTCTACACATATTTAAAATACTAACAAAACAATAATAATAATAACAATGCATCGGTTTTATATAGCGCTTTTCTGGACACTCAAAGACGCTTTACATTGCACTATTCATTCACTCCATACTTGGTGGTGGTAAGCTACTAATAGCCACAGCTGCCCTGGGGCAGACTAACGGAAGCGGGGCAACCAGTCTGCGCCATCAGCCCCTCCGACCACCACCAAGCACTCACTCACTCACTCCATTCGCTAGGCTTCCTGGTGTTACTAAACGGTCTCCCATCCAAGTACCGACCAGGCCCTTCCCTGCTTAGCTTCCAAGGTCAGACGGGATTGGGCAGAGCAAAGGTGGTATGGCCACAATAAAAGCCCATACTGTAAGAACTGCATTACCCTGGACTTCCAAATGTATCACACGTATGCAGAAACACACTACACACACCACACCTCTACACATGTCCTGCCAACTTAATGTTTGTTTTGTAATGTCATGAATGTTATATGTCTATAAGGGCAAATCAAGAAAAAAACAATAAAAAAAAACATTTTATAAAAAATACTGAAATAGTAATAAAGCGTTAACATGTTTTCTACCTGTGTGAAGGCCCACTTGTAGACGAAAGGCCTGATGAGGGGCTTCATGTACTTGTCCAGTTGTTGGAGCATGTCCGGCTGCCGCAGGTCGATCGGAGAGCGGTCGTTCATGTCCAGGCAGTATGTGATGGCGTTGTGGCTGCCTGGACAAGAAGCAACACGAGAAAAGGTTTTTGTTAAAGACAACTTCAAAAAGACTCCCAACAGTGTCTTATACTGCAGATATGATGCAACCAAAGAAGTTTGAGATTTGAGGTTATTCTATAAAGACTATTCTCCTGTACACTTGGGTTTTGCATTGCACCCTTGGGGACGACCTCTTCTAAAGGAGTTTATTGTCCCCATAAGGAAATGTGTCCTCCACATTCACGTAAATCAGTTATCCTGCAATTTTGACCAAGATCCAAAGAGATAACAAAAATCTCAAATTTGGTATTAAAGCCTTTGTTATGGAGGTGGCCTGCACCTGGGATGGCGAGGTGGTACAGCGGGACGTCCCACAGCGGCGACGGCAGGAGGGACATCCATCTGTCCAGGGGCAGCTCGGACAGACTCCACTCGCTCATCCCACTCACCAGCACCGACGACATGGGCCTGCAGAGTTACCTGATCGTTTAACAAAGACAATCTCAGCAGTGACGATTACTCTTTCCGGTCTCCTTAATGCATATGTCAATGAAACTGTAGATTTGTCCTGATGGAGGTGGTGGGTCTAAGCACAGAAGATGTGGTCTGGTACAGTTTTCTTTGTAATTTTGCCCAACAACTATAGCCTTTATTAATGAATATCTTATGGGCAATACTAGGAAGTTAATATAGGACTATAGGCAGACATTGCATGATATGGACCTGTCAGGTTTTTTTCCCGTTCCTTTTTAAGTTCATGTTTTAGCACAGTTGCAGTAAATGTGTCCTTTCAAAATAGTCAGTGCTCTTTGGTCTCTTCCACCATTTAGTTTATTAGTTTTCATGTGTTTTGAAATAAAAGTAAACATAGCCTCTGCACCCGGTAGCCCGTGTCCCCGTCCCATTGCAGGCACAGTCGGGCATAGGCGCACTTACTTGCTGCGTTAGCTCCGTCCTGAACCGGCCCGACCAGCCGAGCAGCAGAATGTGATGATGACTATACTTTACACCGTGTGCCCCGCAAAGTGCCCCATCCCAGCGCCTCTCCGCACCCCGACGCGCAGCCCTTCAGAAACATGTCTGGCCCGTGCGCTTTGGTGTCCTCTCCACCTGTCTCCATCGGGATGCAGCCTGACCGAGCCGGCGCATCTTAGTTTCCGCATGTTCTAATCCCCGAAACGTGCCATATGGGGCAGGATAGTTATCGCTGTAATCGTCAGGTGGGGGGGCACGCGCTCTCTCCCGGTCTGTCCCGGTGCGCGTTATCGGCGGTCTGTCCCGGGCTGCTGCAGTTTCACAAAAGAAAAGGCGGAACCGCGCACATCAGCAGAGGCACAGGCAGCTTCTCTTAAAGGACCCGAACACATCGAAATCTCACGAGAAATACAGAGTGAACTCGACCTCCTCCTATTCTGCACACCGGCGCCACCACAAAGCGCTCAGGACTTTAAAACAAGTAAAAATACAAACATAAATTAGGCTATAGGCCTTTTAACTCGTTATGGGATAATCAGAGGTGGGTAGTACTCAAGTAGCCTACGTGTAGCAAGTAGTTTTAAATACAGTACTGTAGTATCTGTAGGGCTATATTCCTATTTGAGTTAACCTCTTAACCCCCACTTGAACCGAGCACATTTTCTCCAGCTTGGCTTTACCCAAATGTAAAAGCTTCTTGGAAAAAAAAAAGCGTCAATATAGCAACACAAATTAGAATGAAAACGCAACAAAAAATTGACAAAAAAGCCACACAAATGTGACAAAAAAAGACACGAAAATTGGACAAAAGAGCAACAAAAGCAGCCATAAAAAGTGACAAAAGACAAAACATTTTTACAAAAAAGTGACAAAAAGCCACAAAAACGTGACAAAAAGACACAAAAATGTGACAAAAGTGCCACACAAAAATGACAAAAAAAGCCACAAAAAAGTGACAAAAGACACAAAAATTGGACAAAAAAGGCACAAGAATGTGGACAACCTAAATGCATTTAAATGGTTACTATTTAAGTGCTTAGGTGGTATTGTGACGAATAAGATTTGTGTCGAGTGTTGGACTAAATGGTCTCAGTGATTATTGATTAAAGCTTCCCTGAGTTTTGCTTAGCTTCTTCAGCAGGTCAATGAACTCTGAAGCAGCAGCAGCCAAGCCACTGGAACACCAGGAATCCCCCCTGCTTTTCCTGTACCAGACCCAGGATTAAAGCGCTGAATCTAAACCAACTGTCTCAACATGTCAATGTAATCCCCACCTTTTGAGCGCTGGTAAGAGTAAATGTATGAAAACAATCCAAAGGGCTCACACCAATCAGAACATGACAGACATCATACGCATAACAGATTATGACTTCATTTGAGAAGGGAGCTCGGGTTAAATGTGCTGAAGCCAATTTCTAGTCTACGGTAGTTTGTAAGAAGTGGTCCTGGACGCCCAAAAGTAACAAATATATATGTATATAAAAAAAAATCCACATTCATAGGCGGTGAGGCCATCTAAATTGTAAGTTTTTTTTTTAAAGAATGGGGTAGGAGTGTATAAGATTTTTTTTTCATCCTAATCCTGTTCTTCTTCTCATGGAATGTATTATTGTTGTGTTTGCTGGATTGTTGTACCAATTTTCTGCATTACCATGAAAAAAGAATACAATGAAATGAAATAAAATGGGCAAATTGGTGCTTTTGAATCTGAATAATAATCAGCAACACAAAGAACAGATATTGATTTGAACTTTTTTATTTTAAAAACGTCCAAAATGAAAAGTATAACTCGTGAAAATGGCTCTGTGGAGTTTGTGAACGCTCAAGCAACGTACAATCCTCAATCATCCTACAGTCACAGCAGAAGCTTGAATTTGGAACAATAAAAACAAAAGAGAAGGACAGTACGGCATAAATAACTTAGAACAGATGAACCTTGAGACTGCATAATGGAGTGTTCAGAACAGAGTCATTCAGTTCACAGAAGACGGGCTTAAATTTGATTTACTCTAGAAACTGTAGTGATACGAGTTGAGATTAAGGAATTGGGAGTAGTGTTTTTGTATAGGCTTTAAAAGGCAAACGCCCCGGAGCAGTGGTTCTCAGACTTTTCACGCAAAGCACCAACTCAAAGTATTTTATCTTCTAAGTATCATCAGGACTAGATCGAACCTGGACTAAACTGCGTCCTAAATAGACATGGGGTCTAAAGTGGGTGCTTAAAACAGAGAAACACCTAACTTGCATTACTAAAGGGTAAATGAACAAGTCTAAAATAGCAGATGACCTCTAGTGCGGCCATTTTGAGAAACGCCGCTCTAAAGAGTCAGGAGGTGGGCGTGATTAACCATTCAGTTTGTTATTTTGTGGTTCAAGTCTTTGATATCATGGTTGAGAGCCAAACCAGCTTTAGAAAGAGGTTAAGGCCATTTCCCACCCCCTCCCTTTTGTTTACCGTGAGTTTAGGTTTTGGGACATTCAGTTTATCATTTTGAATTACAAAGGTAATAAAGTCGATGTGATTATTGTGAGAACCACTACAGTTAAAGTGTGCTTCAAAAGTACAAAATACTTTTAGTAATGCCTTGTCCGTTAACTAGAATTATCATTTTTTATGGGTTTGTTATCCCTTGAGATGCTTAGGATTTCAACAACAGGTCTCCCGTTGTCCATGAGTGACCTTCTTATAGTTCCTTCAACTACAAAACATAGTCCAGGCGTGTGCGTTCGACTCGGCCCACAGCAGTGAATGCAAGAACGGTCTGAAATGTAGAGCATGAAAGGCATCGTGTCAGAAACCAGCACATGCGAAACGTCATTAACATCTGTATAAAAATGTGTACAAAACATTTTAGGCAGACATCTCGTAAAAAATACTATGTACAGCAGTATTTTGTAAGGCAAATTGAATACGGAGACTGTAGTTGTGTAAAAACGGTACAATTGTATTACGACTAACCAATGGATGTCTATGGGTTTTACGGAAGAGCTTCAGTGTCCTAAAACTTCAGTTACAGGTGAAAAAGATTGCGTTATTTCTTAAAGAGGAGAAAGTTGACCGATTGAACTAGAGTATTACAGCTACAGTCCAAGGTCCGCACCAGAACTTGTGTTATTTTATGGGAGTGTGTTGCCCTCTGGTGGCCACATGTGCGTTTGCATGACCCTTTGGAAGACGAGCCCGGGACTACCCCAGCAGTTGTCACCTCCTCGAGTGCTGCCTGGAGCCAGAAGCCTGCCTCTCTCGGCTCTGGCCCTTCTTAGAGTCCACTTTGGAGCCGGCCTGTGACAGCGTCCTCATTTGCTGCTGCTGCTTGTGTCTAACTCTCGCCTCTGTCTCTGAGTCGCTGAGCTCCAAGTCGGGACAGTAGCCATCGCTGTCCCGTGTGCTTTTGACGCCATGCCCCGCAACCGCCTTGGCGCACAGTCGATCCTTACTCGACCCTTTTTTGGACAGTTTTTCAGCGTTCATGTCCTCGGTTGCCCGGACCAAACTGATCGTGGCCTCTTTGAACGACTTCCCGAAATGCTCTATCGCGACTTTGCGGAAACTCGCCTTCTCCAGTGCTTTTGTCGCAACCGCGTCTCCTTTCGTTTGGCAAGAGCTGTCCTTTTGCGCCACGCACTTCTCCAGAATCCCGTTCGATTTCGTCTTGCGCCCCTTCTCGTCCTTGCTATGCTTCCCGTTGGACGAGCGGCCCTGCAGCGCGGCGTGCAGCGCCAAAGGTTTACCCGACGGTTTGACCTTTGTGTGTGACGAAGGCAGGCGGCCGTTGGAGCGCTCGTCTTTGCGGTTCCGTGCGTGGAGCAGAGGTTTCCCCTGACCCAGCCCCGCGCCCGATGCCCGCTCCGTCACGTTCACACTGTGGTCCGGGCACAGGGGGCCATTGCCAGTTTTGTTACTCGAGTTCCCGTTTTGACTGGAGGATTTGGGCATTTTGAGCTTCAGCGTTATCCTGGGAGGAGGGCGACAGAGCGTGTTCTCCACGGGGAATGAAGCTGGAAGACCTGCATACAAAGAGACATAATGATGATACGCATGACTGCAAGACTCAAGACTTTGAACGGCACTAAAATCATTTGTTTTTCTCACCTGCAGAGAACTCCTGGTCCATGAGTTTGACATGAAGCCCGAAGAGCTGCTCCTGGGACTTACTCTGCAGCAACTTCAGCTTCTCTCGACGACTCACCATGTAGCACAAGTTTCTCACCTGCAAATAACGACCAGTATTTTTTCCCCATGAGAATATAATGAAAAAGGAAAAGGTATTTCCATGATTCAAATACAAATAGAAGCAAGAAATCACAGAAAAGCCATTAGCGATCCAATCCTTTCCAACAAATATGGACTTCTATAAGCAAAAAGCTTCCAGTGTCGACCATATAACTGAACGGTGATGCCAGTTCCTAATATATAATTTCTGTGATTTCTCACTCATTAACATATTGCCATTGGATGTGTTTCAAAACCCCCCGAAAAAGCAGAAACTTAAAGTGCATATGACACATTTTCGCTAAAACATAGTTACAAAATTATATTTAAGATTATGCTAAAGATTGTACCCAGCTTTCTTTAGTTTGGCCATTTTTGTGATGTTTATAGTTTCACTTCCTTACTGGACACTGACAGGAAGTGAATAGTTAGAGGCAAACAATTTTAAACTGTTGCCGTGTCAACCATGTTAAGTCAATGGGAAATGAGTCAAACTCCTATGGAACTTTACCTTCATCTATGTCACTTCAGCAGTTTAGAAATTAAAATTAAAATAACTTTTTTTGCCCAACATTTCTTCATTAAAATTGCTGCTTCACTGAAATACAATCCTTCTAAATAAAACCTGTCATATGTACTTTAACTGAATATGATTTAGCGTTAACCTCATAGGCCACTTTTATAGGCTAAGTCTTATCTAAAGTAAAAGTGCATTTGCATTTGAATGTTTGATTCTGTGTGCAGGTACGCACCCTCTCCAGGTCCTGCCGGAGGTGCATGAACATCCTCATCCGCGTGTGAATGCTGTCCTCTTGCGGCTGCAGCACCATGTTCTCCTCCTCTTCTTTCGGGGGCAGCAGCGCTTTGTTGAAGTTGTTTTTCCGCTTGAGTTTCCAGTACTGATAGATGAAGTCCACGAGGCGCTGGGGCACGCTGAGGCTTTGGGCCAACTCGTCCGGTTGAATCAAAGAGTAAAACTCCTCCTCCAGCTCCTGCAGCCTCTGGGCACGTGGCCCGCCCTTCACCGCCTCGCCGCTGGGTTTGGCCCGGACTGGACTCAGACCTGGCTCCCCAGACTTGGGCTTACTGTGTTTGAGGCAGAACGACTTGAATTTGACCTCGTCTCCTTCGTCCAAAATGGTCTTCATCTCGAGGCTGTGCTCAAAGGCACACGTCACATGGAAGGGGATTGTGCAGTTCTTCACGGAGCACTGATTAAAAAGGACACAGAGAAAACTAGGGTCAATTTAACCTTAAAAAAAGAACACACAAAACCTCAGCATAAGAAAAAGTTGTTTGTGAACCGAGCACATTTTCTCCAGTTCAGCTTTACCCAAATCTAATAGGTCACGGACTATAGGCCAGTGTAATGCTTCATTTGAAAGCCAAGACCCACAAAACACTTATATGCTGCACTTTCATCAACTTTTTGTCACATTTTGGGTTAGTTTTCACACTTTTTTGTTGCACTTTTTTTGCCTTTTTGCATTTCAACCCTTGTTTTCTTCTCGTTTTTGTCACCATTTTAACACTGTATTCAAGAACCTTTTAGATTTGGGTAAAGCCGAATTGGAGAAAATGTGCTCGGTTCAGGTGGGGGTTAAGAGGTTAAAACAGCTGGACTTGAAACTCACTTGTATACAAGCTCCCGTCTTTATTTTGCAAAGGCTGCAGATCAGAGACCAGCGACTTTGCGGTATGTGGGACACCTTCGTGATGGGCTCCATCCTTTCAGGGCAAGCGATGCTCACCTATAACGGATGAAAGAGACGTGGTAAAATGGTAAATTACTGTTTAATGGTTTAGCTTAGAGTTTTTAATCACAAATTTTAGACCGTGATCACACAATTACTAGACAATAGATTCTTCACCTCAGGTATCCAGAGTGCACAGCTGACATGGCCCCACTTGGTCCCAGCTCGCGTGGCCTTCATCGCGCCTCCTTTCTTAGGACAAAGCAGGCACTGGGGGTCGATGCCCAGGACACAGGTCCGACAAAGCCAGTTCCCCATAGGAACCTTCACGATCCCATAACACGCCTGAAGAAGAAGAAGAAAACAGAGGGTAAAAACACCATCTGTTCTATATGCAAGATTTTGTGGCGTTTTTGCAACAGTGGATAGAAACATTTTTAGAAATATTCTCTAAACACATATTCACTCGTATTGTGTATTGTAGAAAATATATCGTTTAGGGCCATGTTGTTACTTCCAGGTTCATTCCACTTTCCCTCCACAGATCAGCACACATTTAGAAGACAGTAAATCATGACTTCATGTATCATTTATAGTAAGTGTCACCTGGTGCACACAGATGTTGCACTTGTCACAGAAGACCATGTCGTTGCCCTCTTCGCTGTCGGGAGAGCGGCACACGTCACAGATCACGTCCTCGTCGTACTCGATGCCCAGGCCCTCTACGGTCTCGATGGCGTGGTTCATGTTGTCGTGGCACTGCCGCTCCAGCGCCTCTAGGATGCGCTCCACTGTCAGCTCGTCTATGAACTCCTCTCCTAAGTTACAAAAGAGGAAATGCTTTAGAGTCGTTGTTCAATAGTCATTCTGGTATTTGTCCTCCTTGCGCCCCTCACCCATGCGTGCCAGCTCTTTGTTGATGCTGTGGAGCCAGTGCAGGTCCATCTCGTCCAGGTCATAACGGCACATGGACTCCGCGAGCTCCCGGATGTTCACGTATCCCGGCTCAGTCAGGTCCGGGTTTGAGCACTGGATGTACTTTTTCTTGTGGCTGTACAGCAACTCTTTGGATTTGTCGGCAATAACTCTGTCATAGAAGAGAAGACAGAGAAACGACATGAGCATTAATAAGCCTGACATTTCTGGGGACAAATGGAATTAAGTCGGACAAAGAGGTAATCAGGACCGTCCGACAGGTCTGGAAGCTTCAGACCGATAAAGGTAATGACGATGGCAACAGATCATAAAAAATTATTACAATACAAGTAGGGGTGGGAACCTCTGGGTACCTCACGATTCGATACGATACGCGATACATGGCTTACGATAACAATTATCTCACGATACACCGATACTGCAATTATCGATATATATATATTGCACAAATATAACCTACGATACATCACGATTAAAAAAAAAACATGTTACTTTTAACCTTTATTTTAACATACTACATATTATTCATCATTTACATTTCTTTTCATGTGCTTTGTACCACTTTTATAAATGATCCCTGACTTACACACTGGAAATGGGACTATAGATCTGTCAGTGACTTCATTTACATTTAAATAAACAAGAAACCACAGTCCTATTTAAAAAGTAATAAATCAACCCCAAATTAATCTCATCATTAAAACTACTTTATTTGTGTAAATTACTTTTAAAACAAATAGTTTGTTTATTTGGAGAGGACTGTGCACATTAATGATCACTCAGTACAGTTACTTTGTGTAAATGTGCCAGATTTAGCCATGGGCTACTTTCCATCCGTAGTCGCCGTATGCATGACGTTGCTCATTAATATGCATGACGTCATCAACTGGATAAAAAGTATTTAAAAAAAAATCTAATTCCCCCCCCCCAATTTTTTTTAAATAAATTTACCCCAATTTATCCTCGTTTTTTTTCTTCCCCTTTTAAATTTCTGCATCAAAACTTGAATATAAAGATTTTATATTTCATTTTGGTACCTGCTTTCGATACTTTTTTTTTTTTTATTACAATAGTTACCTAAGCCTGTTTTTTTTCCGATACCAGACTGGTCTCTTAACGATGCCCAGCCCTAGTCGCCTGCTTTAGATTCAGTTAGGTTCCGTTTTTTGTGACTGGCACGTGAAGTGTGTTACCGCTAAACTTCCACAGAATAATTATAGTAGTGTTTCTCATACCTGAGTGACGGCTGCGGGATGGTGTCTGGACTGGCCAAAACCTGAACGCCCTTCTCCCATTCCTGCTTCCACGAGTCGGCCAAAAGGTAGTACTCCTCTGGGTTAACGTGGTGCGAGTCTGGCAGCTTCATGGCACTGATCAGGTCTTTTCTGAACACCTGAGGAAAAACATCAGCGAGATTAGGCTTTGGTATTGTGCATCGGGAGAAGGGCTGCAATGACGAATCAGATTGATGGTGATGAAGCCTTCGTAAAACCTCAGAGCTGATCGACAAAATGCTATTCTATTTCCCTCGTTAAATAAAAACAAAAGCCTTTCTTGCAAACACTGTTATACTATAGGAGGAGAGAAGGAGAGCACGTCAGTGGGTAAAAGAAGTCTTAACCGGGTGCTCTTCAGGATCGAGTGGAGTGATTGCATAAAACTTGGGAAAAGGAGAAGATGCAAGACTTTTTCTCCGATTAATTAATTAAGGCAACTTTATTTATACGGCGCATTTCGTACACAAGGCAACTCGATGCGCCTTAGAAAAGAAGATAATGCGAAATTACAATCAGGTTAAGTTAAGAAGATCTGTGGAGCTCCTCTCCCCTCCATTAAGGACATGTACTCCACCCGTCTCACCCGCAAAGCCCTCAGAATCACCAGGGACCCTACGCACCCATCACACAGTCTCTTCAGAGTAATGCCTTCTGGGAGGAGACTGCGGAATCTACGGGCCAGGTTCATACACAAGGCCATCGGGAAGCTGAACTCCCTGCCCTCCCTCCCACCCCTCTTCCCCCACCCCCCGCTCCACAATCAAGGATGAGAGAAATATAATTTCAAATCAGTCACATGGTTTGACAAATAAAACAATCTTGAATCTTAAGGCAAAGCACACGTATAGAAACATCAAGACATGGGAAATACACAATGACCGGCCATTGACCAGGGCTGAAGAAACGTGTTGAGGCAGACGCAGAACGACGGGGGCGTGGTTAGGAAGGGGGTTTGCGTGTGCGATCATTTACAGTCTGAAAGTCAGCGTTATGCAAAATATGACCCAGAGAGCTCAGTCCTTATCTGGTTTAGCGCCGTGGCTTGGCCTTGAAGGGAAGTGTTGACGGCGTAGGAGAGATAAGTGGTCCAGTTAATTCAAACCTCCTCTCGCTTTAATTACATACGTTGAACGCAATTAAAAATATTAATTGAAATGAATCACACTTAACTTTAGTTGCTTAGTTGCGAACGCGGCGTGTTTGACAATTTTACCGTCAAACTTGTTCATTCACACAGTTAAGCCGACATAAAATAATTTAAAAAGATCATTCTCCAAAAATAATCAAACAGCGATTGTCTTTGAAGTATTTGAAATGATCACACAGGTCTCACATGTCCATGAAAAATAAGTCAAAGTAGGAAAATACATCTAAAGTATACCTCTAAAAAATAAATGCAACCCCTGAAATAAATGATGCTTAACTTCGAATGAATTAACAAGGCCAAAATTAACTCGATACCCCACCACTAATTTCAACCAACATCATTTAAATCTAAATAAAGGCTAAAAAAAAAGTGTTGTAAATTAAATCTGAAGCAAGTCTTACTTCTGCCGGTTTCTTCTGGCTGGAGGCGGGGGTTCCCGGTTTACTGCCATATTTGTTTGAGGAGCAGAAGGAGGTGGAGGGACCTGAGCACAGAAAAAGCATCATTATAGATTTACTTTGAACATATTGTATTTTGTAACCCCCGATGACTTACTCTCATTATCAGAACTGTCACTGCTGCTGGAAGACCTGATGCGTTTCATCCTGTATCATCCTGCACAAAGACAGTGTTATTATTCAGACTACTTTTATCTGCTTTTTTCCCTGCAAGATGAAAATAAGACTTGGCTCAACAAATGTGCACAACATTTATCTCACAACTCAATTACACATTTGTTGGAAATTGCAAGGCTATAAATACAGGTAGGGTATATTCTGAAGGCAGTATATTTCTGCATGTTGCCAAGCAGTGGGTCAAATTTATTATGGTTGTAGCTGCGAGTACAGTGCTCTGCTTCAACAGACAGGACATGCCTCACATTCCCCATGAGGAAGGAGGGCACTGGGGGGAGACACGAAACATATCCCGCTCCATACCATAGTACAGGGAAATATATGGAGGGACACTGTACACAGAGATCCAGTTAAAAATCGAGATCAAACTCTACCTGTGTTCTAGGGCTGGGGAAAAAATCTATCCGATTTAAAAATCGAGTTGGTAGGTCAAATCGATTCACATTTTCAAAAAAACATTTTATTTTTATTTTATTGTATAATCCTTGTTTTTTTTTATGTATTATTATTTTTTTTTTTTTTAGCTTTCTGCCCCCCACTCTGAAGAAGGTCCTTTTTGTTTTATTAGCTCAAATCGAAATACAGCAATAGCCATGCCGCCTTTGCTCTGCCCAATCCCGTCAGACCTCGGAAGCTAAGCAGGGAAGGGCCTGGTCGGTACCTGGATGGGAGACCGTTTGGTAACACCAGGAAGCCTGACGAATGTAGTGAGTGAGTGAGTGGTGGTGGTGGTCGGACGGGTCGATGGCACTGACTGGTTGCCTCACTTCCGTCTCAGCTGTGGCTACAACAGTAGCGTCCGACAGTGACAGTGTAGCGCTTTGAGAAACTTGGTAATTACAAGAGCAAGACTTTTCAGTTAGAGAAAGGGTTACCGTTGCAATTTTGTTGATGCACTTTCATTAAATACAATAAATATATATATTTAAAATATATTTATTTTACAACTTTTCCAATTTGTTCTTATACCGATACTTGGAGGATAGCCCCCGATAACGATTGCCGACTGTTACCCTCTGAACCCCCCACCATAACTGAGTGCATTTTCTCTAGTTTGGAAGTGCCCAAATCAAAAATCTTCTGGACTGGATAGCAACAGTGTAATGCATAATTTGAAAGCTAAGGCCTACAAAACTGCTCGTAACTTTTTTGTTGCGTTGTCGCAGTGTTTTTGTCACCTCTTGGGACGCCACCACTGTGCTGCAGCTGTGGGGCCTCTTGGTGCCTCTTCAGTGTCTCAGAAGAAGAAATGTGAAGGTCTCAAATGGGTTTAGCTAATAAGCTAGCATTTTGTTTACCTTTAAAAATATATTTATAAATATATTTAAAAATATAAAAAGATCTATAGACCCATTTGCAGTGTTTAAGTCAGGGATCATTTATAAAAGCACATGAAAAGAAATTTAAATGATGAATAATATGTAGTATGTTAAAATAAAGGTTAAAAGAATCTTTTTTTTTTATCATGATGTATTGTAGGTTATACTTGTGCAATATATCGATTATTGCAGTATCGTGAGATAATCGTTATCGTAAGCCATGTATCGCATCGAATCGTGATGTACCCACGAGGTTCCCACCCCTACTTGTATTTTGTATTACTGTTGCTTTTCTGGCATGTTTTTGTTGCTTTTTGATACTGTTTTGAAAGAAGCTTTTAGATTTGGGTAATGCCAAACTGTAGAAAATGGTTCAGGTGGGGGTTATGAGGTTAAACGACACCTTTACTTTCACTGTGATCATTACAGTATCTAAATCTTGCATAGCCTTTAAAGCCAGTATTTGAGCTATTTGAGGTGGTGCTAACGTCAATGGGTTCTTAATACATGGGATCGGTTTGGTGGAAGTTTAGGTACTCGCCGATACCAACACCTGTGAAATAAACACCGATATGAATAACGTTACAGGAACAACTCTATAATATGTCAGATATTGTATAATGGTTTGTGTACAATGATTTGTGAATAAATCAACAAAGTGTTTTGCCCGTGAACTCTACCTAAAAGCAGCATTGAAACCCAGGGCAACGGCCCATTTGCTGCACACTGACAACCATTTACTTTAGTGGGACAATTCGAGTTGAGGGCTGTGCAATTAATCCCATGAATTTCGATCAAAATGTGATTAAATCTACCATTACCATAGTATCGTTTAAGTCCCCCTATGAGAGACCAACAGGCCCGTTTGGAACCATGAGGCCGTCCTTCCGTGGACCCACCACCTGCAGAAGGAGCCATAGGGGACTGGTGCAATGTGACTTGGGCAGCTCCAACAGCTGCCCCCACGACCCGGCAATGGACAAGTGGGAGAAAATGGATGGATGGATGGTTTAAGTCCTGCGTTGAAATTATACACGAATAAGAAGACATTTTGATTGCAAGTATGACTATTATTATGATTGTGGTCTTGTTATTTTTGCCCTATTGCCCTGGGGAGAAGCATCATGTCCAACATCTATTGTGTTTTCACTCGGGCTTTAGTAGTAGACGCTATAATTACAAGACAGTAAAGATAAGACAGACAAAACCAGGTGGCTGAGTTCATTCTTATCTACTGTACTCCTTCCTGCAAAGCCAGAAGCATCTGCAGAAAGCCTGACCCGGGGCAATGTTGACAAATAGCCCTCCACTGTTGTTAATTCTTAGTTATTTTAGTATAATCCGGTACTCCTATGATCCTGCGCCACTAAAAACACAACACGAGCAGCAGTGGGGGGCTGGGCGGCTGCAAAAAAAAAAGGAGCGGATGTGACGTCAGGATTACAAGTGGAGGGGCACGGAGGGAAAAACGACTATAAAGCGTCCCACAGCCTCGTATCCCATGCATTCTTCCACGTGCTGCGTCCCGTTCCTCTCGCTCGCCATCGCGACGGGATTAAACGGCACGGGGACGCGGGTACATGCGGAAACCCTGCCCAAAATAGCAAAGCATTGGCGCCAAACCCACGTTACACACCGCGCCGCCGTGCGTGGGACTCAAACATGGGCGCCAGCTTGGCAAAAACATGGCACTTCCTACGCGGCGGGGTAAACAGTTTCCGCAAAACCACAAGTGTTTGAGGGGGCAATTATGACGCCAAAACGAGCGCGTGGATTGACGTACGTTGCCCCCCAAAAAGGGAGCAGGAGTCGTAGAAAAAGGAGACCATGGCCTACATTCACCACGGGGGTAAATCCTGGCACAGTGAACACACACGAGCAGATTGTCCGCCGCAGCCTCACCGT
The DNA here is from genome assembly GCA_021464625.1 of Proterorhinus semilunaris. Classification (NCBI taxonomy): domain Eukaryota; kingdom Metazoa; phylum Chordata; class Actinopteri; order Gobiiformes; family Gobiidae; genus Proterorhinus; species Proterorhinus semilunaris. The sequence continues at coordinate 11,288,516 of CM038351.1, read as the reverse complement.
CAAAGCACGCGTCGAGTCCGCTTCATGTCGAGGCGCAGATCGGGTGATAACACGGGTGTAAGCGGTCCGAACGTGGCCTTTTCTTGGTGTTTTTTTCGATCTGCACAGTCCGGGGTCGCTGCTGCTTGTGTCCACTACACGGCACACAACAGCTCTATTGTACCGCGCCTCCCGCAGGGTCCTAGACTCCGCCGGGTCCACGCGGCCGAGGTGCGCGCGACTTGTCCACTGTTTAACCTCAAAAAACAGATCCTTTAAAGCAGTTGCGGCTGATTCATAGCAACACGACTGCACGCTTCTTCATCTTAAAGACTCGCCAATGATTAAAAAAAAAAAACACATTTGTAAAACCGACTTCACGGCCCTGTCCCATAAGTAGGTTACATTTCACTCTAACGCCACCCCCTGGTTAAACAAAGTGAGACAGAAATAATCACACTCAAACAAACCACACATTTGGGCCAAAACGTACTGCAGGATGCCAGAATATACAATGATATATTTAAAGCTACGTGGTGTATCATTTCACACAGCAAATGGGGGGAAAAATAGAAGCGTTAAATTAGGGTAATAACAGGTGACTATATTTGTGAAAAAATAACCTTGAAACATGCATCTTTAATGAGGAGAGGCTTGCATCTCTTCAGACCTGACTCTTGTTTTGACAGCAGACAGCCAAACATAAGGTATTTAAATAGTAGGTCCTCTGCCAGTGCTTTATTGTGACAGCACACTGCATAAATAGAAGGGTCGGTGTCTGATTTTTCTGGCATGTTTATGTGAAAAGTTTTACATTCGTGTAGTTGTAGTCCTGAGATGTAGCATCATATGTTTTGCGATGTTCAGCAATGTGGTTTAAATTATAAATAGACAAAGTCAAAACCAAAGGTATTTGACACAAACATGTTTTACTAGAAAGTATTTTTGAGGAATTAACATGATTTTGTTCTATAAAACATTCACTCAGATGTAAAAATGTGTCACATAGATAGTCTACAATGAACCCAGCAAATATAAGAAAGTTTGTCCGCTTTTCTTTTCTTTTTTTTAACAAAACAGCGATGAACAAGATACAACAGCAAAATATTTTGACAATTCAACTTTGGCCTAAACAGATAAACATCTACAACACATTACATTCACGTAAACATAAGGCCTTTGTCTAAAAAAAAAAAGAAGTAAAAATATGTCTTAAAAAATAAAACATTTCCTTCAGGCTTTCATGGGCTAAATTTACAGATAGCTTCAGACATTGTTAAAGCAGCAACACGTTATATTAAAATAATACATAGCAAAAAGCTTGATTCTCAATCAAATGGAAAAAAATACATTCGTACAAAATAAATATTACAGCACTCTTAGTGAATGTGTGGTCATTTACAGCATTTAAAACAAGGTGTCAATACCTTTTGTAGCCAAGGAATTAACATGAAAGATGTTCATTATATTCCAATAATTTGTTCGAATTTAAACAAACAGAGCAACTACATCAAGGAAGGAAAAGATAAAGAAAAGTTATGTTATTTGAGAGGTTCAATTTAAAGTATTTTCAAATTAAAAAAATAAAATAAAAAAATTAAAAGAAAAAGTTGTTTAATTTTTTGTGTATACATCTTGATATATTATCACGAATCAATCCAATTATAATTTAATTAACAATTAAAAACTAGGGCTGCACAACACCAACAAATTATGGCATTATTAGCCAACGCAACATCTATCTTGCCAGAAGCCAAAAAAATATCGCAAGGGCACTGAGGTCTTCTGTTTTTGTCCTTGGTGTCAAAAACTATAAAATCTTTGTTTAGTCATGATGACTCTAATTTAGACCTAATTTAGCCCCTAACTTGGACCAAAACAATAGTTTAGTAAAATATTATATCATAATAGTATGATATTGTAATGGCAATGTTTTAAAAAATAAATAAATCTCATATTGTGTAGCCACAGTTAAAATGATTTCCACTCTTCCACAATTTGATGTAATAGCTATAATTACCAGGACAAAGTAAAATAAATCTGGAAATGTTATCAGCTCGTGAAACCAGTTGTTCACAATCCCATCTGCATGTCAGCGAAGTTGAAGAAATGGTCCACATCCCGCGATGACGTGTTTTTGTTATCGGACACAAAAAACTAAAAAAAATAGAATATGTTTTAATGACACTGAATATGCAGGAAAAATAACAGAGCAGTAGATTCAAATGTGTTTCCCATAGAAATCGTAATGGTGTGTGGATATTTTTCATATAACATTCTGTCGTGTCACTCTCTCCTTTATGTAAAAACATAGAAACAGGACACAGACCCTTGTATGGATCACTGTCCCACAGCATGTTTTAGTATATTCGAAATTGTGATGCCAATTCACCATCTATTTATTCCATACATTTTGGAGTAAAATGTCAATTGACATCGATTCAAAATCTCCTTTTAAGCACAGTATTGCTTCATCAAAATAATATTTTAAATCAATTTATAGCACAGCTTGTTTCACGACCAAATGGAGAGCATTTAGATCATGTTAAACTGTTATATTAATGAGAAACGGTTCATAACTAACTCAATGCAACAGATGCAACTTTACCTTAGAGCCACTGAAGAGTTCGTTGGCGATACCGTTACAGGCTTCAACTACTCCCTCTCCGTTCAGCTCCATCGCAATCACTGGACCTTTAGAGAAGAGTTTATAGAGTTCACAAATTTGCACACTGCACTGGAACTGCACAGATTATTCCCATGTATTTTTTGCGAAAGGATGTCAGATGTTTTCCCAGTAAGTACGAAATTGTGTTGATTGTGTTCATATTTGACATATTTTTTTACAAGGACAAAACCGCTTACTTGCTTAAATTAATGTAAACTGGTTACATCAAACAGAAGCCAATAACACTGAAATGGCAACACTCATCAGCACTGGCTACAGCTGCAGCTCAGGAGGTTAGACTAGAACCAAACAAGGTTTTACTTACATATACTATTGTAACTATGCTATTACAGCTAAACTACCTGAATTGTCCCGTTTTCAAATCGTGAAAATCAGAGGTAGATTAATGAAATCTTTGCTCTAAATCTGCTGCTTTAACGCATTCCTAGTTCTTCCAAATCCTTGTTCACTTGAGTTATGGTTATTTCAGCTGGAGCTACATTATGTTGTGAAATAAATTGGGTGGACTGTCCAAGAAAACAATGTGCTGAAGGCAACCAACATGATGCCTTTTTGTTGGTTCCACTGAAACGGAGTAAAGCATCATGGTCAATGTTGTTCCTTCTGCATTTGACCATATCATTACAACTAAAAATTGCTTTAAAATCTAGCAATGTTTGATAAGTGGGTGAAGGGATAGACACTCACAAGATCAATATCACAAAATGTGGATAGTACCTGTAGTGATCCACTCCACCAGCCCCCCTGTATTGTTCTGAAAGACCCTCTTCGCGTCTTCAGGCCGCATTGAAACCTCTTTAGTTTGAATTAACACAAAACCTTTCGTCGTGGCCTAACAGACAAAAAGCAGATGTTGTAAGTGTTACACACAGCTCATGCTTCACTGATAGAGACATGCATATTTGGCAGCAACACAGCCACTTCAACAATGTTTAAACCGAAACTTAAGTAGCTTAGCGTTTCAGTAGTTGCTCTCTGTTGTTCTCAGCCAAAATATGGTGGTTAAAACAATGGTTACAATATATTTTGAGATTGATTGTAACATATTATGTAACTGAAGAGAAAAGATACATTTTCATGCATTGTTTCTTCTCTCAATCATTATCAATATCAAAATCAACATTCTGCTGATGACTTATTTTAAACTTTCAGCACCTTTAAAACTTCCTGCTGCTTAGGCCTTTCAGGGAAATGCCCAAAGTTTGAGTCATCTTTGTGAAAGGTGCTATACAAATAAAGCTCTCCTGCTTCTTTATGTAAACATTGCGAAACAATATGGTGGTATTCTACAGAAAATCTCCCTTTCTCATTAAGCATTGTCCAATGAACAAATCTCACCTCATCAAGAAGTTTGCGAGCATTTGGAGTGGAGTAATCCCCAGCAAAGAACACAAATAGACAGGACTCGTCACTGTCTTTTCTCCTGCCTCCTTTTGTCAGAGGCACAATGCTCCGATCTGGTTCCGTGAAGATCCGGACTGATTTGAACTCAGACTCAGGATCCGGTAAAGGTACATAGTCCAAAACCGCTGCAGTCTCTGGCAACAGGCTCCAGTTATTTTCCCCTGACACTGGCGTAAAATCGTGAATGTTGCTCCAATTGTTGTTGAAAATGCTGAGTCCCGCATCTTTGAAGTGATAGGCCAACTCTGGGTAGTAGTACTGAAAGCAACTGAACTTCATTCCCGTTGAGGACTCTATGATGGGCTGAGTGGCACAGCACAGAAACACGTCCATCTTTTTGCAGTCTCTCGTGCGAAACTGCTGACAGGCGACCACACACTTGATGTCCTTACAGTCCCTAAAAAACACACTGCCTTTGACGGGTCCAAGGAAGATGCGGCAGTTCACACAGTCATCGATGGTAATAGTCGCAGAGTGGTCGAACACATAGATGTTGCAGTTTTCACACTCTTGTATGACAAACTGTTGGCCATTCAGTTTGCCTGGCAACCTCCCCACAGTCACATCTTTGAGTCCCGTGAGCATGTAGTCCTTAGGGTCAACCTGAGCAATGGAAAACAATATGTTATGCTTTGTGCAAATTGGGAAGTGACTCGCAAAACATTAGCGCACAGTGGGTAAATAAACAGTTAATGAAGTAAATGTACACTTTTAAAAACAAATGGCCTATATCACGTGTGGATTATTTGTTTCACCAGCACGTAAGTCAACCCCCACATCACCCAGCTTTAGATAGTGCAAGCCCTGTGCTCCGTTGTGCTGTCTAATAATCCGCTAATAGGCTAAGGGTGGAATGGAGAGCCTTAAGTCAGAGCAGTGTTGCATGTGTTGCATGTCCTTCCTAAATGTGGTGTGGCAAACTTAGGTAATGGATGTAAACATTAGCTTGATCTATGACACTAGCTTTGAGAAATGTGGAAGTTGTTTGGTCACAAGAATAGATATGACCAACATAACAAAGGCATAGGAGTCGAGCTGCACAATATATCGCCAAATTATCGTTATTGCAAAACTAAGTGCTAGAATATCCATATTGCACTATATTTTGCTAAATGTTTGTGAGGGCTCTCAGTCGTACAGGAATCCCTACTATGCTATTGGGAATGTAATGAGATGAGATTTAAACATTTTTTTTACTAGTACAGCCTTAAACAAAAACACATAGAATGGGCAATTTAGTCATAATGTTCACAGTTTAATGTTTAACTAATACTATCGCAAATGTGATTTAATGTACCGTTAAATCGTTCAGTAAAATATTGCGATACAATCATTATCGCATATAGAGCCAGTTATCGAATATCGCAATCTGAAGGTTTGAATTTGCCATGTAATACCACATTAGTCGTTTATTTTATTTGATGGGTTCACAGGGAAGCATTTACACTTCCTTCTCATTGTTTTTCTTCAGTAAAGGTGTACTCTGGTACCTTTTCGCGTTTGTCCCAGCTGTACTGCTTCGGAGGCTCGTCGGTGTTGTTGCCAAGGGGAACCGCGTTGCTTGTCGTGTTGGTTTCGACCGTCGTGGTCGTCGGCGTCGCTTCCTCTTTTCCTCCGGACTTTCGCTTGGATTTTTTCGAAAAGAAGCACCCCATTTTGGACCCCGATCAAACACGCCCGTGTAAAAGTGTCGCAAGGTAGAGAAACAGGACAAATGTGAGCCACTGGGCAGCAGCTTACGTGCACTAGAGTTGACAAGATTTTTTTATTTTTTTAAGCTTCCCGTTTAGTAAACCAATCAGCGCCGCTGCTCTGCTGACTCCAGCCAATCAGAGTGCTCAAGAGAAGCACGTGCTCACAATCAAGAGGCGTGCGCTGGAGGCGTTGGCGTAGTTTGTACTAGGCTACCACCACCAAAACACTTCTTTTTTTTTTTTTATTCATTTATTTTTAGCCAGGCACAAAGCTAAGAATACGTTTGATAATGTCTATACCTTATTTTTTTATTATTATTATTATTATTATTTTATTATAGGCTGTTTAAACTCTCGGTATACAAAATATTTTAATGTGTTTTAGGTTATTATAGGCTAATTTATTGCTAAAAAATTCGTCCAGGAGTGTGCCATTTGAATAATCAAGTTTAATTTAAATGAGTCCTTAGGTCACCCATGTCACACATCTCTGGAATGTGCCTTTACCACAAGAATCTATTACCCTACTACTGCATAAATAACAACGTCATTCTGATAAGGAACTAAGAAAGTAGGCCTCTGGATAACTCAGTATTGAGTAATGCATATGAGTATAGTGTTTGCCACAATTCTAGCTATGTGTGAATTCTAGCTGTGCATTGAGGTCTACACAGGACATGCACAAACCACAACATCATGATAACCAACGGTGACTTTTTTAGTTTCAACTTTAACCAAAGAGGTCACACATTTCATTTTATATTTTCATTTCAGTAGTTATAGATTTTATTAATAAATATCAACCTGAAACGAGTGAACTTGCATGTGACAATAAACAAGGCTATAGCTTATAAATGCATACATTAAAACACAAAACCACTTCCTGCATGGTCTGTTTCAAAATTCTGACTATTGGTTTATTATGTATACGTTATCGGTATGACATGCCAATATTGGGATGACATAAATAAATAAACTTTTCAGGAAATAGAGAAACTATTCAGACCAATGTGCAACGATTATCCTGAATAACCTGTTTGAACCGGTCAGCCCCTTGTATGCCCCACTGCTTTGCACCACCCAACAATGAGAGGGTTGACTTAATAAAACATCCTCTGGTTGATAAGATTAAAGATTTGGATGTAACATTTTGAAATTACATTGTTACTGTCCATGTTACAGTGTATTCAATCATTATGGTTTTCTGGCTTAATAGATTCCATCCATCCATCCATTTTCTCCCACTTGTCCGTTGCCGGGTCGTGGGGGCAGCTGTTGGAGCTGCCCAAGTCACATAGCACCATGCCCCTATGGCTCCTCCTGCAGGTGGTGGGTCCACGGGAGGACGGCCTCATGGTTCCAAACGGTTCCAACGGTTAATAGATTCATTATTTTAAAAATTATCTATAGTAGTCCTTTACAGAATGTATTATTGTGGTAAACCATGACTTGCATAAAATCACATTTAATGGCAAGACAAGGCAAGTTTATGTGTAGAGCACAATTCATACACAAGGCAATTCAAAGTGCTTTCACAGTTGCATAAAATTACAAGAAAACTTATAAAATCAATCAATAAAACATCAACATAAAGTTAATCAATTACAGTAAAAGGCAAGAGTGCAGATAAAATACTTTCAGTTTTCATCTGCTCGGGTAAAAAGAGCTGTTTTCAGCCTGGATTTGAACATTGTCAGAGTTGAGGCCTGTCTCACATCCTCATGAAGACTGTTCCAGATTTTAGCTGCATGAAACTGAAACGCAGCCTCACCGTGTTTAGTCCTGACTCTGGGAACCACCAGGAGACCCCTCCCTGAAGTCCTCAGGGCCCGAGATGGTTCATACGGCTCTAACATGTCAGAGATGTACTTTGGTGCCGAGCTGTTTTAAATTCTATTCTCTGAGTGACAGGAAACCAGTGCAGAGACCGGAGCACTGGACTAATATGGTCGTATTTCCTGGTTCTTGTCAGGACAGCAGCGTTCTGGATGTTCTGCAGCTCTAACAGCTCGTTTAGAAAGGCCAGTGAGCAGCCGTTACAGTAGTCTAACCTGCTGGAGACAAATGCATGGATGAGTGTCTCTAATGAGTCTCTCTAAAGTTAAATGGTCAATTAACTATTGAGAATGATTGCACTTATGCTGATGCCAATTATTATCTCAACAACTCCAAATAGGCTTAGTTAATAGAAGACATACCTTTAAATGCTCAAGCAAATAGGCCTCAGTGAGAAAAAACTATTTTTGATTAAAGACAGTCAGAGGATCTTAATATTTGATTCAGGGTGATTATTGGGCTTCCCTTTTTAGCTCAAATGTAGTTCAAAGGCAAAATGTTATGTAAAAAAACCCAAAACAAAACAAAAAAACAGCCAGAGCCTCTTTGCAATATTGAACTTGGCCTACTATTCACGAGAGTCCACCCCTGCTGCTCATCCACAGCGCTTCCACTTTTTATCTTTCTAAAATTTCCTGTTGTGTAAGAATCCCCATGCTTGAACTGCAAGATCATCACTGACACTGTAGCGGGAGGACAGTGAGTCAGTGAGGCGAAGGGGGAGGATACGCACGATGCAACTCGATCCAACCCAACCACACGAGAGCAACGCGCAACCTCTCACTTTCTACCCTCTTCCCCTGCGCCTTTCTTCCCTCCATCAACACGCAGTGTGTCTTTAAAAGGTTGAGCCAATAGCATTTAAATATGGACTCGTTTCGCCGGTCGGCATAGCTGTGCGTAGCCTCCAGCAGTGACATGGCACATCGGTGCTAAATGCGTGCGTCTTCCTGCCGGGATAGCATCAGTATTCGTGCATCGTGCGCTATAGGAGGCGATGCGAAGATACAGGGGTAGTCGCGGTGCGCGGCTGGGGGTATGGAGGATGCCCTTGGTTTTCGCTGTGCTCGTTACTGGGCTGTCGTCGGGAGGGAAAGCCAGCGATGCCATGGAGGAACTTGCCACGGAGAAGGAGGCAGAGGAAAGTCACCGTCAGGACAGCGTGAATTTGCTCACATTCATTTTGCTGCTGACTCTTACCATCCTGACCATATGGCTGTTCAAACACAGACGGGTCCGGTTCCTTCACGAGACCGGGCTGGCAATGATTTATGGTAAGGCTTACAAGTCACATGTTGCGGCTTTTGAACACAGCAGACAACATATTATTGAAATCGATTGGGATCATGTCGGATAGGGCAAGCAGTGCAAAATGAAAGCTATAAGCAAGAGAGATAAAGGATCTCACCTGGAGCCTCGTTTTATTTAATGAAAATCTCATTGGCTGTTGGTTTTTTTTTTTTTTTTTTTTGTTAGAAAGGAAGTACATCTTTCCAATTCCCAATTGCTATATTCATACAATATTGTAAAGCAACAATAGCCTATTTAATTAAATGCATCGACCTGAATTTATGTTTGGCTTATCAAAATGCTTTGTTACTCTTAATTTAGGCCAACTGTTAATCATTGACTTTTAGACTTTGGGTCAATTTGGTGCTTTTTTGTGTGTGTACATTTTGTCACACACTCTCACCTTGGCTATAGCTTGATGACCTGCTTTCACCTCAAAGTAGACGTGGGAATCCCAAAAGAGAAAAAATACATGTCTGCCAAACATGTGTTTGTCCCAAATAATGTGCTACAGTTGTTTACATCTGGTGAACTCTCACCCCCTTTAATGATGCCAGGAAACAAACAGGCCCTTAGTCAACCATTAATCTGCTGAGGTTTTCTTCCACTGCACGTTATTGTACAGGTATCTGTCAACCCCCTGTAGTCAGGCTGCGCCCCCCAGTCCAAAACTGTGGCCCCCACAGATGTATCAACGTGAAAATAATTGCTATCAAGTATGTATTTCAAACAAATACACTGAAATTGGAGTGTTGCACCTGTAGTCCTTATTGCACCTGTAGTCCTTATTGCACCTGTAGTCCTTGTTGCACCTGTAGTCCTTATTCAGTCATATTTGATGATTTTAAACCATTTATTGTGTTAAAATAATATCATTTATGACCTGACCCATAGACCAGGCAAAGCTCTGGGCCTCCCCTGCCATCCCAGGCACAGATACTGGGTAGTGATTATCGATGAATAGGACATGACTCACCGATACTGAGGTGAGCAGATCATTAGAGATGCTCTACTTCAAAGGTGTTTACCCACAGGTGAGAGTAGCTGTGATTAGAGGGGAGGAGACTGGCCTACCCTAACTCCTCCCCGTTGGTCTATATATTCAGCTGTGTGCAGATTGTGACCTTTATCGCTGACGAAGCCTTTTGGATGAGAGGTGAAACGTTCGAAGACTTCAACTACTGAGTACAGAAGATGAATCAAGTACCTTCATTGAAGATACGTGATGGAAACTGTTTTCTGATCGTTTTTGAGTAAAACCTTTTGATCGAATGAAACTGAACATCGTGTGTTGGGGCGCCGCATTTACGTGTAAGCTATAAACGACAGTAGCTGGGTTGCAACCCGGAAAAGTGAATATCTGCGCAAATATTTCACCAAATTACACGAAACAAAACGTGTTGTGATGCTGACGCTCCCGCGCCTCTATTCTGTTGCATTTCATTGGCTCAAAGGCCGACAATTGGTGCAAAAACACCCTTATACTCGAAAATGGACGTATATGCTTTCCCGGCCTCAATGGTAGAATTGCACAAGAGCTCCCCCGGCTTTAATGGTAGAAATGCGGCAATGCTTTCCCGGCCTTAAATTGCTATTTCACTGGTTTAAAACTATGATTTATAGACATTACCCCATCGAAATATACATTGATTACAAAAACGTAAAAGCCTGCCTCACGTCACTATGTCAAATCAAATGTACCAGTCACCGTACCAGAAATTGTTTGTGGTGGAACTGTCTCCATGGCAGAATGTTCACGCACTGATCAGGCGATTCAATCCCATTTCTGACATGTCCAGGACTTTTGTGTGTCCTTGGGCAAGACACGTTACCCTCTTTGCCTCTTGTCTGTGTACATTGATGTGAATCAGGCCTAAAAGCAACTGAAATGGGCCTTGTCTCAGGACATGCATATGCTGATATAGGCGTAATAACGGTTACTGCTGCTGCATCTAAGAGGGGTATTGGCTCTTTCTAAACCAGTGCGTGAAATGAGGGGAGTGGTGCCTCCCGCAGTGATGTCTGTTGAGAGGATTTATGTTCTCTAACAGGGGCTGCCTTATGCCTTCCTGCAGAATTTAGCTCCTCTTCTGCCCCAGTGTCTTTACCCTCTGCTCATTCTTCATCCTTGATCTGTCTCCCTCTCTGCCATCCCCTGATACTGTGGCCTTGGAGAACAAATGAGATTTCGACCTAATAAATCTTATCATGAGACTTTGTGTACATAGGGATAACACTTAGGCAGACACTGTAAACAGCTATAAACCCTTGTTTACACTTTTAAAGATCATCAAGGTTTTACTGAGTTCAAAGATATTTGAACTAGTCCTCAATTAGTTAGTAAATCCATAACGTGAACGTGACAGTGAATGGTTGTTTCTGGCCAGTGTCCAGGGGTATACTCCACCTAAGACAAACAGTTACTGGGATAAACGCCTTACACATCATTATTTAAGTAAAGTAAACACATTATGAAAATACATACATTTCAGTTGGCAAAACTGCTATACAACATAATTCAAGATACAATACATTGATAATAATAGAGATAAAGGGTAAGAATCGTTTTAAATGATTTTGTAACATAATTGACTATCTGTGTTCCTATACATGAACTAATCATGTTCAAATTACATTAATTAGTGGTTTGCTGATCAATACAGCAAACCACTAATGATATTTCTAATACTGAAACCAGTATCAAAAGTATCATTAGTCTTTACTCTAAATTTGAGTCCTTTCAATATTAGTATTATTATTATTATTATTAATAACAATTCAATTTCTTCTATTTACTGATTTGGTTATTGTTATTCCGCTAATTTTTACCTTACCATTTTTTTACCTTACCATAACATTTTTTGTACATTGGAATTTACTTATTAATCATTTATTATTAAGAGTTTAGTTTATGCAAATCAGCCGCATGAGCCGTACAATGCATTTTAATCTAACAATTACAAACACCCATAACGGTTGTTTGTGTGTACAGTTTGGTTTCACACCCACTGCTAATCGTTTAACCAGAAAGCAAACTGGGCCCCATACTCTGGGTTTCCATACCCTATGACTAAAACCAGCTCTAAAAATATGACATGGAAATGATAGACCGTTTGTTATTTTGCTATAATATCTTTCCTCAGGTTTGCTGGTTGGAGTGATTCTGCGTTATGGGATCCCTGCCACCAGTTATCACAACCAGACCCCTCTGAGCTGCTCTCTGAACCAGGGGCCGGCCAGCACGCTGCTGCTCAACATCAGCGGAAAGTTCTTTGAGTACAGCCTCAAAGGGGAAATCAACCTGAAAGAGATTCACAACGTGGAACAAAATGATATGCTTAGAAAGGTGGGCAGTAGAGTTCAGATGATGTGCACCACTGCAATGTGACTGCTTACTGGTGTTAAAATATGGTCCTTATTGTCGCTCGCAATGATGCCACGTGTTCTGTTGCTGCATAAAAGGTCCTGTAGTTTTAGATTAGACTCCACTAGTATTCAGTGGTGAAAGACGTACTCAATATTTTTACTTAAGTAAAAGTATGCATTGTAAAATACTTAATAAGTAAAAAGTAGTCTAGAGTTTAATACGCAGGATTTTTTTAATCGTTTGAATCAAACCAGGTTTAAACGAGCAAACCATGAACTCTGGTCAAAAACAGGAACTAAACCAGATCTAAGTAAAAAGTATTCATCATAAAATGTTTCTTAAGTAAAGTAACAGTATCTCTAATTTGACCTTTACTGGTACTTTTTACTTCGTTACTTTCCACCACTGCTAGTATTTATATTATTATTATTTTTGTATTTAGTTTTCCTTGTGTCTGAGTAGATTTCTGCATAACAGGCTTGGAATACTCTGCTCTGTTTGACATTGTATATATTGTATCTATAGACACAGTAGAAGTATCATCAAGGAGGATCAGCCCAGGTATTGCAAAGTGAAATACAGAATGTCAGTAATTCAGACTAGTGATTTACTTTTTTCTTTAGAAAGGCTAAGGTAGGGCGTAACAGGGTAACAACGATGTTATGAAGAGGTTCATAGATTGAGGCATCCTCAAATAAATATAATCTGAGACACAACTGGAGGTGTCTGCAGAGAATATAAACTTCCCCAACAAAGAAGAACTTATTATACCTTGGGAACGACGCTCTAGTCACATGCAGCACCCATTCACCCATCAATTTTTTACGCAATATTCCATCACCAACTCTTCTCTCTTTTGCAGGTGACTTTTGACCCGGAGGTTTTCTTCAATATATTGCTGCCTCCTATTATCTTTCATGCTGGATATAGCCTTAAAAAGGTGAGAGACATGTGTGGGTTTTCTAAGCCTCTTAAACGTAGTCTTGATACAGTGTGTGCTGCCACCACCTGATGTCTTATACATACAGAGATGAGCTTTCATTGGCCGCCGGCTGCAGCAGTCTGTAGCGTTGACTGAACACAAGTGGGTTTTCAAGGGGAAGTCCAGAGCAGATGTCTCTCAGTTCCTCTTATGACATTTTCGTTTTGCACAGGAAGAAATGTCAGCAGTTCAGTTGGGACAAAGCTTGAAACTTGTGCAGCGACTTCTTACTGTAACATCAATGTCTTTATCCCACCTTATGTAAGCCAAGTTTAGCTCTAAGGCACAGTGGTTCAGTGGTTCGAGAGTTTGTTCACGGATCCAAATGTCAGGGGATCGATCCCAGCTCACACCGTAGGCCTAGACTGTACTGATCTAGAAGGGAAATTGCGTTGTCATTTTGCATATTTTCATCTGTGCAAACTAAGTGTTGTTGTGTCATTTGGCTTTGACACTTAACCCACCTTTCCACCGCATTGGTGTGGGATATTGTGGGATATTTTACTGACAATAGCCATTACCAATTGAAATGTGTGTGATTTGGGAATAAACAGCAAATTGAATAATGTTTCTTATACGTCCTAAAACATATGTCGTTTAGTAAGTTAGATACACTGCCTGACCAAAGTTGAAACAAAAACAAAGGTCACACACACTCTAATCTTCTAATGCTTCGATTACAGCTCGCATTCGCTGTGGCATTTAAAAAAAAAAGCTTCTGCAATGTCGAAAGATCCAGTGCTGTATATCTTTTTTTACCAAGATCTTGTATTGATGATGGGAGAGTGTGACCACCGCGCAAAGCCTTCTCCAGCACATCCCAGGGACTCTCTATGGAGTTAAGATCTGGACTCTGTGGCGGCCAATCCATGTGTGATAATTGTGTCTAACGCTCCCTGAACCACTCTTTCACAATGAATCCTTGCGTCATCTTAGCATAGGCCTCAGGGAAGAAGAAATCCATTGATTCAATAACCTGGTCATTCAGGATGTTCAGGTAGTCGGCTGATCTCATTCTTTGGGCACATAGAGTTGCAGCAACCCCAGATCGGTGTTAGTTGAATCCAGGTGGTGACTCTTCTGGGGGGTCAGGCAGTGTATTTGCTTTACTTTCTCCAGGCCGTACCTCCATGTCCCCCCAAACTGCACAACCGATTCCAATTTCGGCTATTTTTATGAGAGAGGGGTTGGTCACGCTTCCGTCTGTCTCCCTCGTGGCAGCTGTGGATACATGCAGGATCTTGCTTCGAGAACCTTGTAATGCGATATGAAAATGCAAGCTGTTGTTTACTCCAAACAACCCAGGGCAAGTAACGACTGGTACAACACTACAGTTATCTGGTATTTACCGTTTTTGTTGCCTTGTTCAAACATCCTTTTTTTTTGCCTACATTTGTTGAGCGCTATGTAAACGAATGTCAGATCATTTCTGCAAACAAAGGACTGTAGCCAATGTGCATATAATTAGCAGTGAATACCTCCGTTGGCACAGATGAGCTGACCAAAGTTGAGTCCAATAGGTTTTCTTCTGATAAACTCTCTCCTGGCAGCAGCTTGGCCGCCTCGCGGGCAAAATGTTTATTTCCTCTCAATCTCTGAGTCAGCCTTTCAGAGCAGAGCTGGCTTTGTAACCAGTCAAACAAGTACAAGGCAGTAAAACAAGTATTGGCCACTGAATCCGATGCCTGAGGTTTCCCATTTTCATTTTTTGACAGAGGGAGATAGTTTAATTTTTCAGCGGCATGAGTGTTTATGCTTGTTTCACAATGTTTATGTGGAAAAGTGCAGGCCATTAGCTACCTAGCTTGCCAACGATGCACCTACATTAAAAAGGCTTTGGATTGTAATGCATACTGCACACAGTTTGTCTACAATGCAAGAAAAAAAAATGGGTACAGGGCCTTTAAAGCCTTTTAGTATCAATAAATATCACAGCAGCAGGCAGCCGACTGTAATTCCTGAAATGCTTTTTGACCCGCTATCATATATGGAGGTCCCTTATGTTTAATGAATAAAATGCATGTGATCAAGCAAAAGAACTGTAACAGGACAATCAGGACATAATACTTGAACATCAGTGGCCTCCTCCTCAGCCCTGTGCACTCAGGCCGTTGACTGCTCCAAATATGCAACCGCGATAGATATATAATAATACTCAATCAATCAAATGTATTTGTTGTCACCTTAACAACAGCCATAAGATGCACCTGGTCATTTAAAAAAACATTTTGTGTTTTGTGTCAAATTCCACCTAAAATTAGTGTGCCTTTATCCGTGATTTAAAGACCGACAGTTCAGAACTCGGGACTATCTATACACTGGAAATGGGATTTAAATCTAGTAGGGGGTTTCACGATTTGAAATAAATCTTTATTACATTTTAGAGAGATGTGTGTCCAGTGTGAAAAAATACAAATAGGCTGCAATACATTACTACTGCAGATTATACAGTTGTGCTCAAAAGTTTACATACCCTGGCAGAATTTTTCCCAATTATTTTGACAATATGAAAGATAACATAAAACGTTTTTTTTATCACTCATAGTTAGCGGCTGTGTGAAACCATTTGCGGTGAAAAGACGGAGTTTGCTCTTTTTAAATCATAATGAAAAAAAGAAAGTACCAAAATTATCCTGATCCAAAGTTTACATACCCCCATTCTGTGTATTGCCCCCGTTAGCATCAATGACGGCCTGGAGTCTTTTGTGGTAGTTCTGGTTCTGTATATAATCTAATGGTAAAGTGCGGCCCATTCCTCCCGATCATAAACTTTTGATCAGGGTCATTTTTGGCACTTTCATTTTTTATTATGATTTAAAAAGAGCAAAACGTATTTTCACCACAAATGGCTTCACACAACCACTAACTGTGAGTGAAAAAAAAAAAAACGTGTTGTGTTATCTTTCATATTCTTATTCTAAGCCATACCGCACAACATTTCACCGAACAAACAGAATAAAATACATGGTGTTTTTATTGGTAAAACAGGCATCTTTACTGTGCGCTGAGAGCTGGATATCACAAGCTCGTCTACAAACATTAGATACTTTAGGTCCACTTCAAGCTGCTTTATTTTGATAACCCACTGCTTTTGTGGTGCTGTAATCTCCCACAATGTAGCGTTGGATAATTTCACTTGAGCTATGGTGAAGGCATGTTTGTGCACTGTAAAGCTACACAATCTTTAAACATCTACTTAAATCTACTTAGATCATTTACTATCACCATTACTTTTACGGAGGGCTATAACTAAAGTAACAGCAACAAGGTCAAAACTTAAAAACACCATTGTGGCTGCCTGTTGTCACCATCACTGCTCCTCATCTATACAAAGGATAATGGCAGGTGAGACTTGGACCTGTGGAGAGAAGGGCCCCCCCCGCCTCCTCCCAGTGGGTTCATGGATCTCGTCATGTGGCGCATTTTACAGCACAGATTACCAACATCACTGTAAAGTCAATTACTCAGGGCAGCAGGGTTGGGCTGGTTGATTGGGGGCCACTCCCCCCTCCCGGCTGGCCCTTACTCTGCCTTTTAATGCACCTCACAGAATAGGGCTCACACTATCATATAGTCCGCTGTAGATGGTGACAACGAAGTGAACGATTATTATTATTAAAATGGTATAAAGAAATAAATAATGATAATATAATAGTTAAAAATCTGAAATAGATTTACATCATTAATAAATCATATAATTATGGTTGTTAATAACATAATCCATAATTATTGTGACCATTAATAGCATTAAATCCATAACAAGTAACAAATGATCAAATCAAAAGACTGGTGACTAGTTGTGTTGACAGTGATGGGTATTTGTAATTATTGAAGAAAAGGTTCGAGTTTTCTTTCGTTGCCTTGGAATTGGTAGAATTGTGATGTGTATATTGCTGATTGTATAGTCACTGGAATAGGACAAAATAGCTGTCATATCTTTTTGATTATGCAGTATGTATCAATGTATCAAATTCTTTAGTACACAAGGGGGTAGGGGCAAACAAGCTTAAGCTTCTGCCTACTCCTTTTGAGCATCATATCCACACTATTTAATTATTTAATTATTTACGTATTTACTTACGACTGTACCTATTTTTGGCTTTGATTACTGTGCTGAACTTTGTATATGAGTAGAACTGTGTGGAACTCAGATGCTCAAATAAAAAAGATGAATTGAATTGAATTGATCTTCAACATGTTTGGCATAACTCATTAATATTCCATGTCATTTTATTTTCTTTTTCCCAGAGACACTTTTTCAGAAATCTCGGCTCCATTTTAACATATGCCTTCATTGGGACAGTCGTCTCGTGCTTCGTTATCGGGTGAGTTTCCCAGTGTTCTCTGTAGTGTATTGTCTGACAGTGCAAATGCAGACTTTTTAAGGATGAAAATAAATGTGTGTTTTAACAGGAACCTAATGTACGGTGTGGTTAAACTGATGCAAGTCACCGGACAGTTACTGGACAAGGTCTACTACACTGACTGCCTTTTCTTTGGTGCCATCATCTCCGCTACTGATCCAGGTATTAAGACCACGACACCACAATCTCACACATTGTTTCCTTTATTAATTTATTCATCTTTTCTATGTATAGTGACTGTTTTGGCCATTTTTAACGAGCTGCACGCGGACGGAGACTTGTACGCGCTGTTGTTTGGAGAGAGTGTGATGAACGATGCGGTCGCCATCGTTCTGTCATCGTGAGTGAAACCTCGGACTAAATTATATGTTTTTTTCATTGCACTGCTCTGCCTTTTCACCCTAAGAGGAAGACAGTCCTCCCTATCCCAGGCTGTGCTTTGTTTCCCTCTGCTGGATGAGTTTAATTACAGCCTACTGGACGCGAGACAAAGCTCAGACCTATACTAATAACCAGGGTCAGAAAAACCTCCAGTATGGAGCTCTTCACCATGCAAGAGTTTTGTAAAATGATCTGGCTCCTCCTGTAACACATGAGACAATATT
This sequence comes from Proterorhinus semilunaris, assembly GCA_021464625.1. Lineage (NCBI taxonomy): Eukaryota > Metazoa > Chordata > Actinopteri > Gobiiformes > Gobiidae > Proterorhinus > Proterorhinus semilunaris. Next base: position 11,270,306 of record CM038351.1, on the reverse strand, counting down.
GAATCATTCTCCGTTGTAGATCTGCTCCTTGGCTCAACACTGAATATTAAAATGAATGTTTATGCAAATGAAACCACATAATATTAAAGTTTTGCTCTCTTCTGCAGGTCTATAGTCGCCTACCAGCCGAGCGGAGCGAACACCCACAAGTTCGATGCCTCGGCCCTTTTTAAATCCATCGGAGTCTTTATCGGGATCTTTAGCGGCTCCTTCGTGATGGGAGCAGCCAATGGCGTCGTCACTGCTCTCATATCCTTTACATCTGTGCTGCATGTTTTAGTTTAGTTTATTTGAGCAGTTCAAATTCCGCTCAAAGGGAGTGGCCGAAGCAAAAGCTTATAAGCGCCCACCCCCGACAACATTGCAATAAAAACATTAAACATTAGAACAATAAAACATAAAAAGACACATTAATATACGTATTACACTCAGTGAATACTACTATGTACACCCCACAACTACAACAACGCTACCACTCCATGCACAACGTCCGGCACAAAGCAAGCGACTAAAGGCCGTTACTTAATTACAGATGGTTATCAATGCCAAACACATTCAACATTCCTGAAAGTCACTAGTTAGGAGTTAAAAAAAGAACATCTTTGATCTAGCTACTTCCCAGTTGTCATTTCCATCCTCAATATGGTATTGATTAGTGTACAATTTTGCTTGATTGCTTCCTTTTTATTTATTTATTTATTTATTTTTCTTTTATGTACAATGAAATTATGTAATATGTAAGCCCTGCATAGTGTAGTGCGTTAAAAAGCGGGTCCATTAAAGAGCTCAGTAGCTCCTCCTCAACAAACCCCCACCCAGCTGCCGCAACTAGTTGATTTGGTAGATGATGTTCCTATGCTGTGAAGTGCGTTAAAAACAACAAGGTATACGAGCCCGTTGGGAGGGTCCCGCTCAACAGATTTGGAGCTCGCCTACTCTAATTCTCTTGCGATATTAAGCAATAGAATGACAACTGTTCAGAGCGACAACACTCTTCCTTAATTAATTGAATACAAATGAATCCTAGCTTTTACAAATCACACGGAACGTTGTATATTGTATGTTTTCTTAACATGTTTCCCACGTGACTAAGTTCACTAAACTGCACTGTTTCCCGCTGCTGGAGACCGCACTGTTCTTCCTCATGTCGTGGAGCACCTTCCTTTTAGCAGAGGCTTGTGGATTCACCGGTACGTTTTTCTCACTTCGTTATTACAATACAAACATTATTTCACTTTTAAGTGTTTTCAAAAAGTAGTTTAAGCTTCAGATTATGCAGTAGAAGCAACTTTGATGAACAGAGATGTGCAGCAAATGTCTGGATAAACATCTTTATTGCATATTATTCCGCCAAACCAATCACTTCATCACCACCTTTTATTTATTTTATTTTATTTATTTATTTTTACAGTAAATTAATACTTTGTTTTTATTTACTTTTGCAGGTGTTGTAGCTGTGCTGTTCTGCGGAATCACCCAGGCGCACTACACCCACAACAACCTCTCAGAGGAGTCCACCAAACGCACTAAACAGGTACCACTTTAACCTCCTAACCCCCGCCATCACCAAGTGAACTTTCCCAAATCTAAAATGTGAGTAACGCCTCATTTGAAAGCTAAGACCTGCAAAACTGATCTAGAAGGATCTTTTTTTTTTTTTAGGCGCATTGAGTTGCCTTGTGTACAAAATGCGCGGTATAAATAAAGTTGCCTTGCCTTTTTTGTCACTTTTCTGTTGCTCTTTTGTGGTGTTTTTGTTGCATTATTGTCGCTGTTTTGATGCTTTGTTCCAGAAGCTTTTTGATTTGGGTAAAGCCAAACCTGAGAAAATGTGCTCAGTTATGGTGGGGGTTAAGAGGTTAAACTAGGACAAAATGGCTCAATCAGGACTGAGGACGGAACCAGCGATGACATCAAGAGAAGACCAAGACTTAAAGCAGGACTAAGTCAGGAATAAATCAGGGCTAAATTAACCTCTAAACTCCCACCTGAACCGAGCACATTGTTTCCAGTTCGACTTGACCCAAATCTAAAAGCTTCTTGAAAAAAAAAAAAAACGGGCGACAAAAAAGTGATGAGAAAGCAACAAGACAGTTTCAAAAAAGCAACGAAAAACCGAGGAAAAAGCAACAATAAAATGCCTGAACCAGTTGTATTTAGTACGTAGGATGATTTCCTTTTAGGTGCACAACTATAAAGTGCTTTTATTCTAAGCACATTTATAAACATCGCTGCTCAAATATATAATAATATATAAAAGTTAAATTTAGGGCTCTAAATCAGAACTGGGCCAACAAAAGGTTCCTACTTTTTAGAAAACCATGTCACCATCATCATAAGGTGCTTGTCCCCAGTGCCAGATGGCTGTAGTGACCCGCCTGCTGTGGCCTTAATCTCAGGCTGTCTCAGGACGTCCCGCCACTTTCTCCAAACGGGGGGTGCCGTCTTCAGGACAGGGGGCAGATTAATCCGTGGAAAGTGGGGAATTTTTTTTTTACCGCGTTTCAAAGTGCTTTTTGTGTTTTCTTCAGTAACTTTCCATTTGCGTGTATATAATATGTTAGAGTATTGACATCTGACGCTTCCCTTCCCGCAGCTGTTTGAAGTCCTCCATTTCCTGGCTGAGAACTTCATCTTCTCGTACATGGGACTGGCTCTGTTCACCTTCCAGAACCACATCTTCAGCCCAATCTTCATCATCGGAGCGTTTGTATCCTTTCAATCAACCCTACTATTGACGTACTTCAATACAGTAGCTCTACTCTGCTGGAAACTCTGCTATAATGAGCTACTGTCCTGCAGGGTTGTTCTAGAGATGTTACAATGAATTAGATGAAACGTTCTTAACCTGTGCATCAGATCGCCATATTTATCGGTCGAGCCTTGAATATTTACCCGCTCTCCTTCCTCCTAAACCTCGGACGACAGCACAAGATCTCAGGAAACTTTCAGCACATGATGATGTTTGCAGGTAAAATAAGTCAAAGCTTCCTGACATGTATGTGATTCAGAATTTAACCTATAAGACCCTTGCGATATGCGATACTATAAAACGATATTATAGCGATATATTTCAACACGACATGTTCCATTCTAAGTAAACACAAATTGTAAGCAACTAGACTTGGAAAACACCACATCAGCACCAAGACTAACATTTTACTAAATTAGGAAATGTTACTTTTACAAATGTATAAATTCAGTGCATTTTTTGTCTGAGTTTGCAAAAACATGTCGATCTCAGTCCGATGAAGAGTTTAGTAATGTTGCGATATATTGTGGCGTCTTGCAATACGGATTTTGCATTACCCAATATTGCAATATTATATTTTTTTTTATATTGTCCTACAGTCCTAATTCCCCATGTAGACTTGTAATTTGGGGCTTTTTTTTATTTTAAAGTAACATTTATGAAATATCTACACCAAATTCCATGCCCTTTATATCACAAATTGAACCATTTTGGCCAAACTGTGACCATGGTTACTTTACTTTGAAAATTATTGTTTCAAATGCCTCAGATATATGTCCAGAGGAGGGAATTTTAACATGCAAATATGTCTTAGCCCTAGCATTCTGGCTCCATGTAGGTGATTTTGGGGCCACCACTCTGTAATAACTCCGGGTTACTTCTTGTGGCAGGTTTGCGTGGGGCCATGGCGTTCGCTCTGGCCATCAGGGACACGGCGACCTACGCGCGGCAGATGATGTTCAGTACAACGCTGCTCATCGTCTTCTTCACCGTGTGGGTCTTTGGAGGAGGGACCACGCCCATGCTCTCCTGGCTACACATCAGGTAATGCTTACTGAGAATACTTTCAATACGAGATAACGAGCAAAATACAGCGTAGAATGCGGGCTACATATAAACGAGATACAGCAATAATAAGAGGCAAAAGCCAAATATACCAACATGTATTAGATATATTATAAAGCAGCTATCAGAAGGACAGAGAACTTTGCTCAGGCCACTGCCATAATATTGCAAAATTTATGTCATAAAGAAATCATTTTAGAGTCACTGATAGAAATTTATCTTGATAACTGAGTGCATTTTCTCCGGCTCAGCTTAAAATCTAAATTGTTACAGCCTTTAGGCCAGTGTAGCGCCTCATTTGAAAACTAAGACCTACAAAACTCATCTAAACTGTTCTTTGTCCTTGCATTTTTTGCCACGTAGTCGTCACGTTTTCTGTCACTTTTCTGCTACTCTATTGTTGCTCTTGTTGTGGCTTTGTTGTTGCATATTCATCACTTTTTTGTGGCGTTTTTGCTGCTTTTTGTCACACATTTTTGTCACTTTTCATCTCCTTTTTTGTCACTTTTCCGTTATTCTTTGGTTGTCACATCGTTTGTCGCATTTTCCCCTTCGTTTTTGTCTCATTTCTGACACTTTTTTTCAAGCAGCTTTCAGATTCGGGCAAACTGGAGAAAATGCACTTGGTCACGGTGCTGGGTAAGAGATTATAAAAAAAATATAAGGTAGCTGATTCATGAACTTAGACACACCTTTTATACAAACCTCAGCTCAAACGACTACAAATGCTTTCCTCCAAACACATCTTCCATTGTCCCGTCCCAACTCCCAAACTAAGTGAGATTGACCAAAGTAGAGATTGCGATTTCAATAAATTGTAATTGCCCGGCCTTACTGATGATAAAAAGGTTTGCATTAGTTTGTTGCGAATAAAAGTACCGGCCTTGAATGCTTTTTTTCAACCAATTTCTTTTTGTCTTTTAAATGCTGTTTTTGTTTTTTATTCATATGTAATTGCTAAAAAAACACACACACACACACACACATTACAAGTTTATTTACAGAGAACATAGTAATCATTATAAAAATCTGATGTATGTATCGTTCGAGTTGAGCCCTGCATCACACCTCCATCACTTCTCCTCCTTTTGTTATTACTACTGCAAACTACAGGAGCAGTTGTCCAGTAGATGGGGCCATAGCTCTCCCCCAAAGTCCGTCCCTCCCTCCTCCACTTAAGCTTTTCAAGCAGCAGTTCCCTGTTGCTCTAGATCTCCTCACGCCCTCCAAAACAAACGTGTTCATCAGCAGAGTCCCACATTAACTTTGACTGAGCTTTTTTGGCCTGAGCCGCTCACTGTACTCTGCGTATTGGTCTGTTTTGTTGCCTGCGGACCATAATTCATTGCTCCCATTTGATAAAGAGGATTACGTCGTGCCGTGTGTGTGTGTGTGTGTGTGTGTGTGTGTGTGTGTGTGTGTGTGTGTGTGTGTTGCAGGCTGATCTGTTTAATATGAGTAATGCCTCTTAGTCCCGAACGAGAGCTATTGTGTTTTGGGTGACGAGCTTTCCCAAAAATCTCCTCTTGTACTCAGCGCTATGGTAACCGGGCCGATATGTGGCGAAATGCATTGTGGAGCTCTGTATACAACATGCATACATTTACACATATTATTTTATCCTCACAGCCACAGGTTTGCAAACTGTTGTGCGCAAGCTTTGTCAGGGGATACAGCGGAGTCATAATTTACTCTTGAGGGAGTTCAAATGGAAATGTGGTTTATCAGGTCCGGTTTAATGGTCCGTTTGGTCTGGTTCGGGTATGATTTTTTGGATCCAATTTGGTTCAGAATAAAGCCAACGGCTGGTTGCTCTCGGTGTTGGAATTTTTTTAAACAGCGTGTAGGGCGCACTCAGGATTAGGGATCAAATCTGCAAAAAAAGGCTGCAAACCCTGGCACTCCAAAATGAATGTTTATAAGCCTTTATTTATATTGAACCAACATGTTTCGACTGGTCAGGGCAACAACACACAGGACTCATGCGTGAGTCTGCGCTTAAACACGGCCCGCTGCATTGTACACATGGCCTAGTTTCCATCCATTGTCCTGCACTTGCACTTACGAACTCACAAACTCATTCTCATTCATCCTGGGATCAGCAGAGATCCTATTGTACATGTTTTTACGGGAAAAGCAGGAGCTCCGGGAGCAAACCTACGCATGTACAGGGAGAACAGTTGAGATTTCCTGTGTCAAAATTCATCAATGTTCACAAGGTTTTTCAGTGTGTCTAGAACTGTGAAATATCCAGGAGTCAGTTCACTTAACGCCACGGCGTAACATTTCACTCAATAAATACAATAAAACGCAAGCTTTTATTATTTCACTGATATTTCTGTTGTTGTAAAAACCTTAGAAATGAACAAACAAACATGAGCGTCTTACTTCTAACAAGGCCTGAATGTAAATTGCTGGGTTCGTGTCTCCAGCTCGTCTCCATGGAGATTTGGACTAAAGGCAGTCAAATATGAGAATACGTAGGCAAAAGAGAAAGAAATCCGAGGCAAAGTAGGGCATACCCTTCAGGGCATACCCTGAAGAAAGTCGAACGCAACCGAAACGCGTCGGCATGTCTATTTAATAAAGGACTTTTACTAGGAATCGGAGTGCCTCGGATTTCTTTCTCTTTTGCCTATACTCACGTTTTGGATCCTGAAGAGCACCTGACCTCCTTCACTGACAATTCTACCCACTGAAGCGATCACTTTCTTCCCCTCAAAAATGAGATTTAAGTAGGTTGGGTCCTCATTCTTTGATTACTTACTGCAAAAATAGCGTTTTCTCTGTCTAGCTGATCCTTAGGCTCTTGTTTTGTATTGTATAATCCAAACTGTTACCGAGTGTGCCTTTTAAATAAAGTGTGGGTTCAAATCTACGTTGTATACCCGTCTGGTTTATACCCGAGTTATCCTGCTTTAGTCTTGGTTAAGACTTGGTTTCCTTTAATCCTTGTTCTTTTCTAGTATTGTTCATGTTCAGTACCTGTGGATAGATAATTTATTTAGAGTTCCAAATACATGACAAATTCATACTAATTTGCACGATTATGTGCAGCAGTTGCAACATATAGACAATATGCATTCAAATAATATGCATATTCACATATTTACACCCATGTCCTGCACACCTTCAAACTCGACAAAGGAATGGGAAGAAGTAAAGTGTTATAAATACATGTGGGAGGAGCCAATAGTGGAGCAATAGTAATAGTATTCAATGGTTCTGTCAAGAAATGGTTGACACAGCCAGCTGATGTGCCAACCCTTTCTTGAAAAGGTTCTTTAGAGAATGTTATTAGACTTAAAGCCTATGCAAAATAAGTTTGCAAGTCACTAGGAGGAAGTCACTGTCTTGCCTTGGCAAAACATTTGCCTTTTGATCTAGATCTTAAAATATCCTCTTTGCATTTCTGTCAGCCAGGGGGCCAGTGCCACAAAGACTCCCCTTCCCTTTCATAACTTCTTGCTTATCAAAGGTGATTTGTCTTCATTTTAACACTGATAACATCACACCAGTTTCCATCTTCCTGACTGAAATGAAGAGTAAGTGGCTCTGGAGAAAGCTGCGGGTGAATTAGTGCGTGATAGAAGGCTTGTGCTGAGATAATAGTCGTCCTGTGTTTGTGAGAAGGCCCACTGCTTTTCATCACCGACTGTTGATGAGTGTCTATAGGGGCTTATATAACTCAAATATTTATAGGTTGTAATCGCTGTGAAAATTATATCGTCTATACCAGTGGTTTAGTGGTCTATATAAATAAAGATCTTCTTCTTCTTTACTCGTTTAGACCTGGTTTGATTCAAATGATTTTGAAAAATGCAGCACAATAAAACTCTTAAATAATTTTTTTTTAACTTATAAAGTACATTTTATAATGCATACGTTTGTACTTTTACGTAAGTAAACATTTTATCAGATAGTTTTACTTAAGTACATTTTTGGTTCTGTATTTGTACTTTTACTTAAGTAAGAATATCGAGTACTTCTTCCACCACTGGTCTATACTGTATAGTGTGCTTTATACTCTCTGCACATCCTGGAAACACTATAATCACTATATCTCTTGTATTTTACATTTCAAAATCTCTATTTTAAAGCTAGTTAAGTCGAGTGTAAAGCCACACCGCGTAAGATTTTAAGAAGCTCAGAAAGATTTATGCCTTAGTACAGTGGCCGAATCCAGCCCCCAACATATAAACAACGGCTCCCCCAGATTGTGTCAAGAATATGACTTCATACAACACAGATCTGATCAGAAATAGACTAAAGAGACATGAAATATTGTCAATTCCTTTTTAAACAGATTCCTGTGGTTCTCAAACTGTGGTATATGCAGGGCCCTAGCCAATTTGGCGCCCTAGGCAAGATTCAACTTTGTACTACTATAGTCTATCTCTTGTGGTACTTGGGCTTCTTCCATTGCTCCCTTTTTAGTTTTTAAACTTAAGACATTTTAATTTGAGGTAATTTCACTTATGCTTTAGTAATGCATTAACGTCAAGTGTTCTTTGTCCAGTTTTACACATGGTTTACGCCTAGTTTAAACATTATTTGGTCCAATTGCATCTAAACCCTTTTTATACCCGGTTCAGTCCAGTCATATATTTTAGGAAGAGGTCGGAGGGAAGGGTTTGAGAACCACTGATCCGTGCAAAGCAATGTCAGACTTTGTGCCACGTTTATGACCAGAAAGAAAAAGAAGAACCGTTGAACAAGTTGAATTTTGTTTGCACTAACAGCAGAGAAGTCGTTGTGCAGTCTGTTTCATGAGCATCCGCCATGTCCCGGGATTAGTGCTTGTCCCAGGATAACACTGGATCATATTTGACCCTCTCTGTTGCCAATGAATGTTTTTCGCTCTGAGTGGTCTGTTATCTGCCTCTAATCCCCACTGTGTACCCAAAAAAAAACTTGTTTAAAATGAGAAGATTTAGCCGTCTGCATTTAAGGACAATGTTTGTGTCCTCGCTATCAATTTAATACACAAACTGCCTGCAAGAAGTACTATTGTGCAACCATATACAGTGGAATTGTATTTATTGAATTTTGGCGCAGTAATGTAATAGAAAATACTGTAAAGCTTATTGACTACATTAACATTGTTGTATCTTGATATTTTTCATTGATGCGACAGATTTAAGTACCAACATTGGCTGTATGGACCGTGGAGCTACTCAAGGTGCTGTATTTGCCGATGACAGTAAGTGGTGTGGTGCAGAGGGGCTGCTGTGGTTCATTTTTACTTCTTTCCTTGGTGTCTGGGATGAGGGCTTTTCGGTGCACCTGCGGGAGAGGGTTTGAACTTGTCAGACTGAAATAAATTGGGTTATGTTGTTTTCTCCTGTTGTTTGTGTGTCGAAAGGCTCCGTCGTGAACGTCGCTGTGGTGCGGGATGAGAAATCACTGTCTGTGTCGGTGTGAAGCCGCTGACAGTGATTTGGGACGTGACCAGAAAAAGGGAAAGGCGAGAAAAGCAAAGAAACTGTGTCTAAATTGGTTTACTAGGCTGCATGCACTCGAAAGGCTGCACAGTATTAGATTTACAGAAGCTAATTTTAAAACGGCACGGTTGTAGTGGGAAAATAGAATAGTACGGAGCCTGTAGTTTGAAGTTATATTTATGTATAAGCGTCTTTCCAGACACTTAAAGTAGTTTTTTTTTTAAAGGTGCATTATGCAACTTTTTTTGTGGGGAAAAAAGAGTTGACATTTGTGCGTATTTGACCTTGTAGTGACCCAGCGGCTGTACGAGTGGTCAGCTTGCCGCCTTTACTTTCCATCACAGTGGTCACTAGGACGCTCCAGGATCAGTTGTTTGGAAGGTTTTCTCTGCTGACAGACACTCTCGCCAAAAAACGTACAAAACAATTGATCCTGGAGTGATGTAGAGACCACCGTGATGGAAAGTAAAGGCGCCATGCCGACCACTCGTACAGCCGCTGGGTCACTACAAGGTAAAATAGGCACAAATATCACCTTTTTTTTTCTCTCGCATAAAACGTTGCGTAGTGCTCCTTTTAAGTCTGGGTAAGTACTGTAGGTCTCAAGACCAAGTTATTAACTAGGACTTTTTTTTATCTGGAGAATGAACATAATTGAATGATAATTTTAATGTCATTGTGCATATTATTGCATATTGGCAGAAGGGAACCTATTGTACATATTTTGTATGGTAGGGGAAACTGGAGCACGGGAAGGAAACCTGCACAGGGAGAACATGAAAAACTCCCCCCGGGGAATGGACCTGGAATTATCTTGTATTAAAGGAACAGGCCACAGTTTTTGCATACTGAGATATTTTCTTACCTGAGCTTAGACGAGTTGATGCGGTCTGGGCTTTGTCTGTGCGCTTAGTCACGCAAAGCTGTTGTTAGCATTTAGCCTCTCCTCCTCTCCTCTATGGGGCCAAACGGGGGTGATGTTGGAAGCGACTAAGCTCTTCCACGTTTTTCCTATTTCAATACGGTTACGCGAGTAGTTACACGATCCAAGTATAGTCACACAAAATTAAACATGTAGATTTTCTAAAAAGGGGTACTATATTGTAAGGCGTAATAATACCGTAGGAGCACTTCGACGTCTGCGCATTAATATCTTCACTTTAAAATTACGAATCATATCAGACCCTGTATTATATCTTTTGTACCAGACCAAAACCATCTCAACAAACAAAACCTGCCATATTTTATAACCAGTTAAATATAAGACCAAACCAGACCAAAGGTAAGACTTGTACTAAGGTCTAAACATGGATTTGACTCTTTGACTATAAAACGCTCGCACAGATGGGGCCATGCCGTTGTGGTCTTCCATAAATCGTGGAAGTGTGACGTGTATCCCAGGATTCCTCATTCCTTCGTGGATTTTTTAAACAGTAGCCGAGATGATGTAGTAGCATTACCATGAAAGGTCAGTGGGTAAAAGCCTTCATGTGGGAGTAGTTCTTAACAATGGCAATAAAACCTATTCTGATTCTGATTTTGATTCTGATTCTGATTCTTATCGCTCAGGAAACATTCGTTAGGCCTGTGCTCGTCTGGGACCTCCTCCGGCCAACGATCCGTCTCATAATCTCGTATCAGCCCCCTCCGCTCATCCTCCCCCTCAGTGTGTCTTTATTTTCTCAGCTTTCTCTGATCGCCTCATTGACCCCACACTCCCCAAAGATGGAGCCTAGTACTGTGTGTGTGGACGAGAGTGAAGCATTCTCTGTAACCGCTCTGGTTTTTCCATGAAAGGTTCCTTCAAAAAGAAACCAAAGTTATGTTCTATTATTTTCCCTTAGAGTGAGGATATGTACATTTTTTTAAAGTATTTCACAAAAGTGACCTCTCTCCATCCTCAGATATGAGGGATAATATTGGTTTTACTGATTTATAATTGTAATGTTGTTTTATTTACGATCACAAAACCATTTTACACAATGTCAAATTTATTCATGTTGACTATTTTTTTGATTCTCACAATTATTTCGATCAGGAAAGCGAATGAGCCCCACACTTTTTGTAGCACTAAATCCTCGAGGAGCTACTTCATTCTTATGCAATCTCTGCACCTGTGCCATTACAGACTTAGACTAAATTCTGGAGGTTTTGAGCTTTGAAATTATACAAAAAACATGATACTGTATGAAGCTTATGGTAACCCCAGTTCAATTGTTATTCTGGTGCCATTTTTAAACCCCTTAAAGCACATTCTTTTATTTCTATGCTAAAAACATTACCTTTAAAAATCATAGGGCACTAAAAGAAATACTAAGACCACAACATGCTGAAAAGGATCCTCCGAAAACATGCAACTATAAGGGCTGCAGTTATGTACGACAATCGACATGGTCACTGCATTTAGTTTTTGTCATGCAATTCTACTATTAGCCGTTTCTTACTGAACCACGACAGGCTTCACTTGTCGCCTTGGCCTTTATCCAGCCGGATTAGAGTCTGGGGTTTATAAGAATTAAACGCACCCTTTTAAATTCTGCTTCAGCCTAATCCGCCTCGACTGTAATCGACACCAGCGGGATTCAGTACGGCACTTTTTTGAACTCGCCGTTTGACGGAAGGGGGTTCAGGTTAACAAAGATGCACTTAAGACAAAATAGTTGTGGGAAAAGAGGGACAGTACTTAATACAACCCGTATGTATCTTTTGTTTATTCTGCATAATCTGTTGTTTATTGGCCCACAATCGGATCCAAATCTGAATTTGAACAGTCTGTGCATCTGTGTATTTGTGGGCTTTAGTGTTCTCAAAGGGGATCATGTTTTGGATTACCTTGCTGGAGGATTAGCTTACTGGGCATGTTTTGGGTACTAATGTCCACCACGAACTAAACGTCCCGTCTCAAAAGGGGCTTACATGCAAAATTTGCTGACCTCTACAAACACGTGGTCCTTGTATCAGTTTAGCAATTATGCGTTGTATCTTGGTTTTCCCCGACATTGTGTTAGTTTGGTATTTTAGTCTCAAAAGGCTCCTGGATGTGCTGGTAACAATTTTCATCCTATTTTATGGAAACTAATCAATCAAAACTAAGTGCAGCACAGGAGACAGCACACGCGAAGTCTGTCAAACAATCAACTTGATGTTTAACCGGTCAGTATCTCCAATTGTAATACTTTTGTGTCATACTGTTGAAGTTCACGTACATTTTTATTGCAATTACATTCTCTTCTAGAGTTGAGGCTTAAAGTTAAAGTGAAGACCCAGAATCAGTCCCTGTTTTGCCTTCTTGTAGCTCTTTGATTAGGGTGACCAGATTTTTCACCCACGTTGAATGGCCATACTTCATGTTTGTAAAAATCTAGTGTCAATTAAATGGACCAAGGATCACTGAATTGATAAACGTTTACTACTGTATTTAAATGGTCAGTCACTATGGAAACTTGTGTTTAATGCACTCTTGGCATGGTACCGGTGAAACACCTGGGACTGAGCTTGTATAAAACTGGGACAAATTATTGACTTTGGAGAAATTTACTGGGACATGGGCCAGAGGGCTTAAAACTGGGACTGTTCCGGTTAAACTGGGACGTCTGGTCACTCTACCTTTGATGGTCCAGATATCTTGATTCAGCTCAGGTTAAGTCCCCTGCCTGAACAGAGCATCACTGGTAAACAGAACAGGAAAATACCAGAAAAGCATTTGGTTGGTAATGTTATTTGGACTCCCATTAAAAAGATATTTGGACACTTCTGAACCTCTTCTTGTCCTCAAGTAAGAAGCATGTGTTTCCAATCTAGTGAAGAACACAGATCTCTGTCCCGTGACGCTGTAGATTCCCCGTGCATTACAGCTTCATTTCCTGCTGGAGGAAACGGCTCTTACAGGTTCAGAGGTCACACACCTGAAATGATGTATGTTGTGTATCACGCTGCTTGTAGAACCAATGCTTATGGGGCCCTTTCCGAAACCGCGTCCTCCTTCCTTTTCCTATGCACTAACACTCAAAATGTGCGCTCCTGCGAAAGGGAAGGTCTGTCCAAAACAGACCACGCAGCGAGAAGTGTCCTATAAGCTCCTTCACAACGAGTCGGCATCGATGCAGACTCACAGGTGTTGATTACACTCCACAAGCAACACGCATCCAACAATTTCAGGTAGAAGCCTGTTTATTTGTGTTTCCGTGATCAGTTAATAGATTTTTTTTTCTGTTCAGTTGCTCCTGAATAGGGCTCGGCACGCAAAATTTTTTTTTTCAATACCGGTACTTGATTTAGGATACCGATATCTGAACAAGTGGTTTTGATGCATTTACCAATAGTGACTCAACAGCTAACGGGAGTTGTTCCACGGTTTTTTTTCCTTCACTTTTTATACTGTTTTCAGCTAATGTTATGTTTGCCAGCAACCACAAACATGGTGGATCTCCATGGTAACAGTGGATTTTCCCGAACTCTATACTTTTTTTGAATACCTACTAAAATATTTGCCATCCAGAACCAGAAATATTATTTGAGGTCACTCAAGGACACTTCCTTTTAATGCTGTCCCTGGATATATGACCAACATCAGAACTCGGCATGGGCGTCGGAACCATTCATTGAAAAGTGGTTGTTTGGTCCCCTCCACTTTCACAACGTGAATTTTCATTGACTTTACATTTACTAGTTTAGACTGGACCTTTTCAATAGGCTCCCCGAGGCCAAACAATTAAATATGACCCGCGCCTTATTTTCCATACATTTAAAAAAATATTTATTGGCATAATCCGCGCCAGTATCGCGGCGCTCCGCGGCGCATACGCTCCGCTTTGCGTAGCTGTGTTTATGCAGCGCCGCCACAGTCACCTCAGAGCGGCTGAAATGTAAACATGTCTCTGTAAACGCTGAAAAACGGCTAAAGTGAGAATACTGGAGGATTATCGTTGGACGGACAGATTTGACCAAACCGAAGCACAAGGACACTCGTGCATCGTGTTTTCTGAGTTTCTCACGGATTATCACATGGAGGAGCCGGACTTGTCGCGGTCCTCGGCAGGTGGACAGCGTGTCTTCATCGGTACAAAGGCCTGACCAGTAACTTTAAGGTGAGGAACATCAGTTTTGGATGTGTTTGTAAAGCGAGTGACGAAACTGATGTAGCGTGAGTTTGGGGAAACTGCACCGGGCCAGCACGAGTGTTCAACCGGTCAATACGCCCGTTAAACCTCGCTGTCTGGAGTCCAACTTAACCAAATAATATATGAATTATTCATTTGATGGATAAATGTTTGCTTCTTTACCCCATGACTCAATTTTATCTGCGTTTGTGGAAAATGTGAAGATACAAGCGTTGAGATGTTTCTTTGCGATGGCAGGAGTTAACGGGTGTGGCTGAATCTGAATAAATGTGGATACAAACACGAGCGCGCCATCTCATGAGAGCTTCATTCACTGAGTTTTTTTCACAAAGCGTCATGAAGCCAGGGCTGGACAGGAGAACAGCGGCTCCACATGTGTTTGGTTATCCGCCCCATATGTCCAACCAGCTGCGAGGAGGAGGTGCGCTGCTGAGCTGATCGAGTCTCTCACGTATTCTTGAAGTAACGCCCGATTTGGATGTAGTCCCGCTAAAGCCCTAACATTGCTCTGTTTTTGTCCTGACCTTGTCCCACTGTAGTTCTTAATGTTAAGAAGTCGACCCCCCCATTTTTGAAATGTGTCCCCCCACTTTCCAAACGCTTCCGACGCCGCTGGAACTCGGTCTCTAAAGATATTAAAAAAAATGTCAGTACCTGCTTTCGATACTTTAATTATTTTGATACCAGTAGCACCTAAACGTTTTTCAATACCATTATGTTATCGTTTAACAGCCTTGCTCCTGACATGGTAATATATAACCTGGAATGTTCCGCAGTGTGGCTTTAAACTGTGCCACTTTAAAACCTCAATACTCCAATTTTATCCTGAGAGCGACTGCATTTGCCCGCTTTACATTTAAACCCAAATTAGTGCTTGCTATCTTGCTGTTTCATGACAAATTCCAGGTTATCAATCAAGTACGATTTCAATTACTATCCAATTTTGCCACGTTTTCTCTGCCAGGAAGTTGTGCCCTCTTTAAAGAAGGCTTGATTTTGAAGATATTTACCGCTGAGAGTGTGAGTGTAAAATAGATTCAAAGTTATTGACCCAAAATGCCAGGTTGTTTCACTGCAATCCTGGCCTCAGTGTTGTCCTCTATCACCGTGCACAATATAATTTAAGCTTACCGATGGTGCTCTATCAATCTGTGCTGGGATTCTGGGGACGTTTTTTAAAATCTTACTCCTCTATGGACTCTCATTATCTCGTTCTGACTTTCTTTATGCCTATGAATGTTTTGCTGAACGCGAGTTTGCAGCGTTGCTCGGCTTTTTCAATCAGGCCTTTTGACGTTTTAGCAGCTGCGACTGTGAACCAGCCGCAAAGAGGTCAATCTCGACTCAGCAGGTGCAGGAGTCACAAATAACCTCTAAATTTTTGGGTTAGAGGAAAATCATTGAAGCCAAGAAAGTTATATTAAGAGATAAAAAGGATGAATAACGCTGCAAATTGGCCCAGAAACCTGTACTGCTTTTAAATATTTAATGGGATGTTACTTTAATCTTGTGTTGCAGGGTCGGCGTGGATCCGGATCAAGACTTCCAGCCAACGGGAGACAGCTTTCAAGTCTTGCAAGGAGTAAGAACTGCAACCTTTACACATCAGTTGTCAAATGGATTCATAATTCAGTAGAGATTCCAACGCATCAAACTGTCTCCTCTCCTGTGGGGCTTTTTGTTGTTCAGGTGAAGTCGTGATTGATAGAGAGAGAGAGGTAGGACTAGGATGGATAGATGGGAATAGATATAAATATAGTGTCCAATAAAACCCGCAGGGTCCCACTCCTAAAAAAACCTAACTTTGACTTAAAAGGATGTCATGGCTCTCAAATAGATAAATAAAGATCTTCTTCTTCTCTTCTTCAAAATTAGATTAAAAAAAAGAAACGTTATAGATGTTTTTTTCTATAACAAGTTCCCTGTCGTCCAGCACCTGTAAGCCGTGTTTTAGTCACACAGATCTTACACATATTTTTAGAAAAGGTCTTAGCTTTCAAATGAGGCACTGCTCCGGGCTGTAGGCTGTAAACAAACACAACAAAACATGACAAAAAAGACGACAAAAACGTGTCAAAAAAAGAAAGAAAGAAAGAAACAAACAAACAAACAAAGAAACCATGACAGAAAAGCCGAAATAGGTCAAAAAAGCAACAACCAACCAATGAAAACATGACATTAAAAACAACAAAAAAGCAACAAAAATGAAACAAAAAAGAGACTAAATAGCAATAAAATGTATTTTATTGATATGGTCATGAACAGGTTTACGAGTAGGATTTTTTTTTCTATCCTATCTATCGTGCAACATGAAACATGACAAATATAACATATAACTTTAGATAAATATAAAGTCTTTAAATTATAAGGCTATAAGACTACAAGCGTAAGAAGATTACATTTAAACTATGATAAAGACAACAATTTGACATAGAACATCAGCGTGAGTGTATGTCCAGATGTACAGGTGCACTGAGTGTTCGCAGCAAATGTGTCAAAAATGCCACAAAATGTGACATAAACGCAGCGACAACGCCGCAAAAAATAGTTTTGATCGGTTTTGTAGGTCTTAGCTTTCAGATTAGATCTTCAAGAAGCTTTAGGGTAAGGCCGAACTGGACAGATTCCTTGAAGTTAAGTTACTTTAATCAAGGTCAAATTGACTTATTTCAAGAAAATGTCACTTATTTCTACATTGCTTTTTGCTGTGTAAAGATTCACTCTGTGTATCGGCTTCTTTGGTTAAAGTGTGCTTAAGGTTTCTGCTTACCGCGCAGCCATAAACTGTAAGTACTCTTGTTAAAAGTTTGGGAGCCCTTTTCATCTCCGTGTCGGCCGTAAAAATGAAATACTCCGCTGAAGTCTAAGGTTGAACGTGTCCACTGGGGCAGGGCAACGTGGCGGTAGCGATAGGTTTGTACCTAACTCACAGGTGACACGAAGACGGCAGTATTACCTATTAAAATGACTTGTAGTGAGTTTTGGCCACTTTAGAGGGAGACCCAGATTTTCAGAGCTTGTCCTTTGTTGCGTGGGGGAATTTTGCCAAACTTTAAATAAGCCAAAAACCTGTCCAAACTTTTAAATAGTTTACTTCTCGCAAGATTGTAGCCGTCTGTGTCCCGTGTTTCTGACAGTAAAACAAATCAAAGTCGACAATGCAAAAAGTACTTGCGTATAAGAGAGCACATAGAGGTACCAAAGACTCTCTAATACTACTAAGTAAGCAGAGAAAATGATCCGCAACATGCACTTTTTGACAGCTGTAATAAAAGAGTCAACACCAAAAACAAATCAGTTTAGCTTTGAATACATCAGAGGTTGTGGCGTAGTTTCGATGCCATGTCACAACCAGATTTTTCACTAAGATCTTGTATTGATGAGTGGAGAGAGTCGGCCATTCACAATCATTGCCGGCCATTAAAAGATAAAAGAAAAGATACATTATTGAATGTAGCTTATTATCAATAACAATGCACCTACATTTATTCATAGACCGAGCGCTGCACAAGTGCTTTAGTGGGTCCAAAAACACAGCTTTTTCTTTTTCTCCCGTGAAAAGCCGATGTGAGACGTCAGTCTAACTGAAGTGAATTTGTATCTTCCCTGATGCCGGTGCCATCAGGGAAGATACAAATTATTTGGATGGAAAAACCAGCCGACCTCAGTTTTAGATTATGTACTGTACATTTTATCACTCAATATGGTAATGTCATAAATTCTTAGTCAACACAAAAGTTGAAAATAGTTGCAGCACGGTAGTTGAGTGTCTGGGTGGGTTTCCTCCGGATGCAGTGATTTCCCCCATCAACCCAAAACATGCACAATAGACTAGCCGACTCCTTACAATGACAGCGGAGGGTAAGTCACATGCAGAGGACAAATCTCCTTACAGGTTAAACTAAGGCTTAAAGTTTGAACATATAGTTTATTTGCTCCCTGAGAATAGATTCAGATGAATCTCGAAGCATTTTCTGTCAAAATCAAGCCAGCTAGATGTTTAATGAGACTCACATTTGTCTATGTATTTAATTACATAGAATTAGACAAAAGTTTTAAATGCCCGCTTGATTAATTAGAATAGACTTTGATTTGCTCTTTGTGGAAAGGTATTTTTTTAGTGACTGTTGTTGTGATAAATGCCAACACAAATAACATTGCATTGTATTGAATTAAAGTGCGTCACCATGAAGAGGTCCATAGTAAAATCAGGCCCGCATTCAGAACAGTTGCCTTTTTTTCACAGGTTCTTCTTGTGCCAGTGTGTCTCAGCTGATTAAACCACTTCGAAAAACAATAGGGTCACTCTTCATTGTAACAGCCCTTCGTTATAATGAAAGCCTCTGTATTGGTTGGTTTCACATGGGACACAGACCGTTATTCCAGTATCAACGGGGTGTATTCACATGATGTTTATCTTTCTAAAGAGCATATAAATTCCTTTTCCCGGACTGATGTCAGATGATCCTATTAATAATTTCCCCTTGTGTGTTTGCAGGACGGCTCCCAGGACCAGAGCAGGACCAAACAGGAAAGCGCCTGGTTCTTCAGAATGTGGTACACCTTCGACCACAAGTATCCTTCTTGTTATTGACGCAAAAACAATCCTCACAGTCATGTTAACCTGCTCCATTGCAGAAGGAAGACGTAGATGTTATGGCCACATTTCCCAGGTCTGTTTAAAGTCCCTCCGCTGTCCTCGTCTTTGCCCACACCTATGACATTGACATTATAAAACCGCATGTTACTCTTCACAAGCCAAGGCCCTAAGACATTTAAAAGTCTTAAGGTCAACGAGACACGCTGAAGGCAGAGAAATCATCGTCTCCTGCTTCAGTCCGTGCACCAAGTAGGGAACACTTGGAGTTACATTGTGTTGTTCAAGTGTTCCCTTTATTTTTTTGAGCTGTATATAAAATGCAAATGTTGATGCAGTTCAATAGTCAAAAATCACGCAGCATCATTGCTCATTATTCAGAAAGTGAGTATTTTTCCCAGTTTTCAACCCAAAAAAACATAAAAAAACCCGTCCCATTTCCTGGTTCAAGAAAAGACGAAGCCTGTTTCAAATCACTCTCCCTTTTCTGTGTTTTTGACCCTGTCCCTGTTAACCACAGCATCTGACACGCTGTGCTGTTGCTGCCTCTTCCTCCCCTCGTAACAACCGTCTCCCCGGGAGGCTGATTGTGCCTTGTTTTGGAGAAAGCCAGCTGTGTTTTCACAGTGAGGAGGCTTTCCCCAGTGACACTTGTAAGACATCTGGGCTGTGAGCGCTTTATTCCCAACGACGGCTGAGATAAACAAGAATGGACATCTGCTGTGAAAGCCACGCCGGGATGATATGGACATGAGAAAAGGGATGGTTTGTTGGGTAAACGTTGGAAGACCGCTGCAGGACTACTGATTTGTTTGTGCAAGCTCTTAGTCATCAAAGAGTTTCCCTTTCCTAGCAAAAAATATCAAAAGTTAGACCGGTCTTGTTTACACTTTTAACAATATTGATACAGTCGACATCTTTGGAATCGCCCCCATAGACCATCATGTTTGAAGCGGCCAGAGGGGGAGGAAAAAATGAACTTGTTCCCATTACAGCAAAACTACTTTAACAAATGCTTCATTATGTTTATATATATTTTTTTTCTACTAAATAAAGATACAGAAACTTGTAGTGGACAAAAGTGGTTCAACAACTCATAAATGTAAAAAAAAACAAAAAACAGGCAATGCTAATCATGAAGCTAACATTAGAATCATGCTACACATAAGTAAGTGCTTTATTTATCATTGTACAAGCGTACAACGAAATAATGTTCAGGTGTTCGTCCTTGTGGACCAACCTGACCCGGAGGTCGGGGAAACTATAGCACCTGGAGGAAACCTGGCTGTCTGCCTTCAGTCTCCTCTGACCCTCTGAAACGGCGCAGCGCCTCCTGAGTTTGTCCCCGTTTAAGAGCATGGTGTCCTGCACTGGTCAGCTCCTCCACCTTCTCTTTCTTCTTCCACCTGCGCAGCTCCCTCTGCTCCGCCCGCTCCACAACAGTCTTTCACCATCTCCTCGTTTTGACGCCACTGTGTTGCAGCTGTGGGGGGCTCTTGGTGCCTTTTCAGTGTTTCAAAAGAAGAAATGTAAAGGTCTCAAATGGGTTTAGCGGATAAGCTAGCCGTTTACTTTTAAAAAGCTTTCTTCAAATCCACCGAACCTCACAAAAACACGGCGAAGACGTACAAAAGTATCCAGTAAAACAACGTGGAACACAGAAACCACAAATGCAGCTCGCAGAAAAAGGCAAGAATGGCAAAAAAAATTTAGCTGTAGCAAGAGAGAGGGAGGTTGCCTTTTGTTTACATGTCGCCATGACGATTGATTACCTAGCTAAGGCTAGCTTAAATGTTGTATTTTTTGTATAATTTTTTTCGCTTTTACTGAACAATTTGCTGCAGAAAAAAAAACCTCCATATGGACCCGATTTTGGCATGACTTTATTTGTGTGTGATAAATAATAGTTCGCCAGAGAATGGCTAAAAAGAGTGAACAATTTTATCTATACTGCATCACTACAAATGGGCAAATGAGAAAGGACATTCCAACAGCCAGCATGTTATTCCATTGTTTGGAGGCAAGGACGTTATTTCTTTTTACATGAGAGCAAACAAAAAACCTTTCAAATCTAATGGTTTCAGCATGATTTTAGGGCTATAGTGAGGAAGAATCACATTTGAGAACGCCTTTGGTTATTTGTACTTGCAGATTTTTATGCCGGCTAAACCTCTCCAATTGCATCTGAAAACCCATCACACTGTGGAGATACAGCACAATAACTATTTTGAATGCATTCTACTGGTTTTTATTAGCCTACCATACTGCTCACTCCTCTGATTAAACAGACCCGCCCCTATTTTATATCTCCCAGAAAATAACTCCTGTGTTGCTGCCCCGTGTATCTACAGTCTGTGAAATGTTGTAGTTGTTTGAGTTTTTTTGCTTGAAAAGCAGGATTCAAGATGCAAACAGTGAGATGGTGTTAGAAGATGGGTTTTCCTTCATTTTTTGGTGCTTCTGCCATGAAATCTGCCCCTGGTGACTCCTGTGAGACATCAGCCTGTTACCGCATATTCCCCAAAGTACAGTTAGGTAAACAAACTCCAGGCGTGACGTGTGTTTATTTATAGGTGGACCCAAGGCAACTGAAAACCAGTCTGAAAGGTTTCATCTGGATGCGTGTCGTGACTGGAAGATGGCAGTTTTTCTTCTCCCGCAGGAAAGCGTGGCCTGACCAGTCGAACAGGAGCAGAGCCGTTCATAATTACAGAGAGGAGAGCGATGCCCGGGTTTCCCTCCCTGTCCCGATGCCAAAGCCCCACTCCGTATTTACTTCACTTGTTGTTTACCATGGCTGTAGGGCCAGGAAGGAAAAGACGCTTGATAGGAAACACCAGAGCATTGATGAACATATAAATAATACCGTCATTGGCGTGGGGAGATCGGGAATGTGTTGTTAAACTGCAAAGCTTTCTGGGAAGGTGGGCTATAAAAAACCATGACACTTGAGAACGCACTGCACAATGGCTTAGGGCAGTGGTTCCCAACCTTTTTTGTGTTGTGGACCCGTCTGTGGTAACTCCCTATCTCAAGGCTGTTGCAGTTTATTTAGAAAGGCATCACTTAAAAGTACTATTTGTAAGTAAAAAGACAGTGCCGTGTGTTCAACATAAATCTAAAATACTGTCAAAACCATACATTTTACCACAAAAATATAGCATTTCCACTCATAACATTCTAATATTTGACTTTACTGTACCCCTGGTTGGGAAACACTGGCTCAGGGCTGAATAATATCTCCAGGTTCTTCACCCATTTTTATGCTCTTATGTCCTGCCATATAAAGTCTGAAAAACAACAACCTATCAATATTTTGGATACAGCCTTCAGCCTGTAGTGTGCTATACTCCCCAAAAGCAGCAGTTCAGTCGCTCTTTCCTTTGTGTTCTATATTCTTCCGACTGACCCTCTGTGTATCTACAATACATCTAACTTTTCTGGCGGTGTGGTACCTCATCTGGTCAGTTTGTGTGTGTGCTCCTTATCGTCTGTCTCAGTTACCTGAAGCCCATCCTGACCCACAGCGGGCCGCCCCTCACCTCCACTCTGCCCAGTTACTGTGGACCTCTGGCCAGCTGCCTCACCAGCCCCCAGGCCTATGAGGTCAGTGACTAAAAGGTTTTAATGACATTAAAAAAAAGGTTGTTACTCATTGAATTGTATTGAATCAGAGTCTTGGTTTTGACAGATAAAACCGATAATTTAGTCCAGGTTTATTCCTGATTTGACTTGAGCTTGTCCTGGTCATCCTATAAAAAAAGGCAAATGGAAAAAGGCAAATGTACCTATTCCCCTGGTCATTTTAAAATCTAAATACTGTATGTACTCAGCGGTTAGTGGTTACACACAGCAAATTCGTCTTGGACATTCCTTGAGCACGGCACAGGACTGTAAATATGCACGACTAATCTGAAGAATTTGCACTTCTCCTCTGCCCACAGTTAGATACATACGGACTAATAATACTGTGGAAAAGAATCTTGATATCCAAATGTCACTCAGGCAATACATTACATTGATCAGCCAAGTAGATCTTGTGCTTTTAGTTAATTTATGAATTTTAATGACAACTGATGCCAATGCGTCACAATCTGGGACATATTCCTGCACTATTCCCTAGACACAGAAAGAAAGAAAGAAAGATAGAAAGGAAGGGCCATATCTACCTGAAACCTAATTACCTGTCAAGTTACTGAAAGCTCAGAGGAATTGCGTTTATCAAAAGTAAGACAGGGTTTCTTACTCTTTTCTTTTGCTTTTTCCCCCTTTCATAACAAATCAACTTAGTTCATGATTATCAGAGGCGGTCACTCAGTAATTAAATACATTGGCTTAAGTACTGTACTTAAGTAAATGAACTGTACTGTTAGTAGTATTTGTGTTGAGAACTGATAACTTGTACTCAACTACTGTTCATTTCAAAGATAAATATAATATTTGTCACTCCACTACATGTTAAATGCACCAATATTCAAGTTATTTTGGCCATGTGTTAGTTTAAAAAGCCTTAAAACAATATTGTATGACTGATTTTCTATAGAAAACACTACTGTATACTACTATATACTAGATTACGTATATCTTGATTGATCTAGGTTCAACATAAACTGCACATTCTTTAATGTATTCATTAAATATATATTATTGTTCTATGCCAACCAAATTGCATGTAATTATCTGAACATTGTTGTTAAATTAACAGATACAAATCTATACATGTCCTACATTCGTTTTTGCAGGTTGTAGCCGCCTTTGTGTCGAAAACGTTGCGTGTCAGAAACAAACAGCTGGTTGTGTTTTCGTGTGATCAAACCCAGTGCCTGCATGAGGGTGCCTCGTGCATACTGAAGCAGTCTCTCTGTAGGATTGTAATATCGTCAGGGTATTTTCTATGGCTGCCAGAAGAGCACAAAGCAAGGGGGCCTGAGGCCAGGGGGGGAAGAAAATGGACGGTCAAGAAGCCTTTTTATTTTCAGGGGGCACAAAGAACCCTTTCACTGTGGCCTCAATGATGATACTGTGCTGAATAACATTGCAGCGGAGGCTTAAACTCGCATCCAGTCACAGTCCGCTTCACTCTGGCACTTACTGTCCCTCACTTCATGTGCCCTGAAAGACCCTGGATTGTCACGCAGCCAAATATTAGCATTTATGCGACAAAAAAAAACAATAACACACTGTACAACACACGTTTCAGAGCTGCATAAAATCGAATAAATGAAACATGGCAATAATTTTTATTTACAATATTGACAGTTCAGCTCGAGAGGGCTTTTATTTCAGCTGCCACTTATCTATACTTGCTGCTGCACAAATGCTGGTCACAGTTCCGATAATAGCGTTGTGGGATCGATCATTTCTCTCCCGAATCTTCAATGACTTCCTGTTTCATAAAGTTCACAAGCCAAACACAACAACACCAAAAAACGAATTCTAAATAAATGTACTGCATTTACTAGAAAATCTCCAGTCAATTATGGAACGTAATCAGGGCTCAAGTCTGATAAAAACAGTCAGTAAATCACTGTTTATTGGCAGCGTGGCGTTTGTTTGTTTGTTCTGCACTTATTTATTCAGTGACCCGCCAGTCAGAAAAACTCATTACGGTTTAGCATCTTTATCGTATCACAGGTTGATGAAATAAAACATCTGAGCAATAAATTCCCAAATGCCAAGTTTGTAATTGCACAATTCGCCGAAAGAAATGCATTCATTGCTGCTAGTATTTCTTTATTGCTCCCAGAAGACGCCATTAGTCATTTTGATTCTAAATGTTGTTTGTGGAAACGGACTCGAGTCCCATCGCCTCGCTCTGATAATTGCTGTGGAAAGTTTGTTGTGAGATTTTTCTTTATTTTTTTTAAACCGTGTCATGTGAGAAATGCTGGCATTGGTTTGGTGCTAGATCGCCCTGCTCTCCCTGGGGGCATGAATATTGATCAGTCAGTCAGTCAAAGCTGCAAAACCTCGCGCTACAGTTTTTACGCAGCCATATATCAGCGCACTGCAATCTGGTTTTGAAATTGACTGCGTGGGACGGCTTTATAAGTCTTGCCGGCGTCTAACTTGAACAGTGGCTTGTTAATATTCAGCTCCTGCTCTAAGCTGGAGTTAGCGCTCTTGTTTTCCTGTGCAGCCCGGTCTCCCCTTTGAGGCTGGCCCTGTTTCTGTGACGTCTGTCTGCCCCATCCCGTCCTGTATTGGATGGTCTGATTTCCCTGTTGTAGTTTCCAGGGTCATGGAAAGTATCAGTCACCCAATTATGATGTCATATGGGTACAAATAATGAGTTAAAAAAAAAAGAATGCATTTATATTAGTAGCTAGCCCTATATTTGAATCTCAGATCCACACACAGAATGATGCTGGTCTAACAGACAGACTAGACTAGAAGGAATTAAAAGGGGGAAAAGTATTTATTCAATTTATACATACATTTGTTTTGTGGTGGGACAGCACAAAATAAATATTGGGATCCCCATTAGTTGTGCTTAACAGCCAGCTCTTCCTGAATTACTGGGCTGAATAACTATTGACATGGGACATACAAAAATCATGTAACATCATTGAGCATCCTATATTTCATTTACAGATGGTTGGCTCCAGTGTGCCTCTCCTCCTTGTCCTTTAAAAATAGACTTCTGTTCTATTTTGATACATTTTCATGGCAACACATTCCATTCCTTCATAGCTCCATAGATAAAAGCGCTTTTGAGAAAGTTAGTGTTTGCTTTGCGGAATATGGTGAATGCTGGTTCTGTAGGAACATTTTAGTGCCATGTGGGCAGCTTTATTCTGCATTAATTGCAGTCGATATGATCTAACAATAGTCCATGTTAGAAATCATTAAAGTAATGTAATGTAAATCGTCAGTCCTTCTACCTGATGGTTTTCCAAACACCCTGAAAAAGAAATTCATGTTATAAAAATGACAAATCACAATACATTAAAATCTAACAGTGCTTTCTTACATAGTCAGACATGGTGTCACAATCTGAATGTAGCATTTATAATATTATTTTGGTTCATCGTTTACCTTGACACTGAAAGCCACTTTATGTGAATGGAGTAAACACACACACAAAACAAATCGCGTGTGCACCCAAAAAAAAAAAAAAAGATTACTTCAAGATATGGTAAATGATAGTAAATGGTCTCAACTTATTATCATTATTATATTTCAAGATATAATGTTATAAAACATTTACGTAAAATACATATTAAGCCAGATCTTTTAAGGGGGATATTACACAGAACTGCTTTTTACCATGTTACAATGTTGTCTTTCATCAAAACATGCCAGGCTGTTTCAGGCTGTTAGCGTATCTTTGACTAATCTTTCAATCTTCTCCAGTGGTTATCCTTATCATTGCCAAAAGCTCCTCCTGAGGTGCTTTCCTCACCTCTCCATGACTTGCTAAGCTTAATCCTCTCATTGTGAAGTAAAAACATTCACCATAGCTTCACTACACACTGTATATTTATTATTTTTCTTTTCTTTTCTCGTTATTTAAACCTGCACAAAGTATAGCACTCCCTCTTTAACATTTTGACCATAGAAATGATACAAGGACTTGCATATATGTTATATTTTGCAAGTTGCAACCTGAAAACTTACTTAATCGCACATGGTCTTGTCTCATGTTGTTGTCGATGTGTTTCCAGGACGACGATCAGGTGGGCGAGCCAGACACCGACTCCATCCGTAACGACCAGGACCTGACCTTCATGTTTGGAGACACGGCCCTCACGGCCAACGGGACGCCCGCAGACAGGGGGCGTGTTGACGAAGGGGGTCCGAGCTGGAGCGTGAACGGAAAGAGGAGCGCCAGCACCTCGGAAGAAGCGCTTGAGAGAGATCTGGACTCGAGAGACCAGGAGCTCCTTAGCCGCGGGACGAGGCTGGTTTTCCCCACGCAGGACCAGTTATGATCCGACAAAAAAAATAAAAAATTAAAAAAAGGAATGGAAACAGGACGAAGGCCTAGGAGCTGGTCCTGTAAGAAGAGTGGAGCTCAAGGAATCAAGAGCTCGCAAACGACTCTAAAACTGAACCAAGTAAGTCTGAAAATAGGACCTGGGCCAATTTTCCCCATGTACAATGTTCAAACTTACATTTGACCCCCTCAAAACCTAACCCAAAGTCGAAACATAACCCAGTTGGTCCAAGTCTTGAAGGACAATGGGACCAGAGAGAGATTTTGACTCTTTTACCATCTTGTCGTCTTGCCTAGTAACCCAAATTCATTCTGGACTGGGTTTTCTCTTCGTAATGAGGCCCAAGCCAAGACTGAAGACTCCAAGTCGGTCCAAGATCTGAAAAATATGGGACCAGAAGATGGGAACCAAGGACAAGGAAGGACTACTGAACTGGGCCAATGGTGTCCGTGTTATGTAGCATCTCTTCTACCGTGCTGGACTGGGACTGCAGGTTGAGGGGCAAAGAGCAGCGTGGTCCAGAGGAGAACCAAGAACCACTCAGATTGACATGACGAGCGCATGCCCTGCAGCCATTTTGGGGCGGGGCTTGTCCCACTGACTGCGAATGTCAATGGCCACTACAATCACAGAGACCACTCATGTGTGAGACTAAAGCATTACCGAGCTGGGGTACCAGACTTTTCCCGTTGAGGCAATGGAGGTTAGACTGTTTGCCGCTGCTCCAACTCATTTCTAGTTCTCACAATACCCGATTTTTGCTCTTTAATTAATTACAAGCATGTTTCAGGTGTGCAACTTTTTCATACCGCAAAATAAACTTGGACGACGGACTGCTATAGAAATTAATTGTTGATTTAGAGTCGCTAATGCGCTATACATAAAGACACAACCTGTGAATGTCACTGAAATGGCCATGTTTACATAATCTAAGGAAATAAGTCTGGTACCTCAGCTTTAATTTATCCAGAACTGAGCCAGGACTAAAGCGGGACTGTCAGAGACTGTCCTCCACGCTGTCCGGAACAATTTGCACATGGATTTGTCTGTCCATTGCGCTGTAAGACATTTACACCAAATAATGACTAACACTAGAGCAAACAAAGCAAGATCC
The DNA here is from genome assembly GCA_021464625.1 of Proterorhinus semilunaris. Taxonomy (NCBI): domain Eukaryota; kingdom Metazoa; phylum Chordata; class Actinopteri; order Gobiiformes; family Gobiidae; genus Proterorhinus; species Proterorhinus semilunaris. The sequence goes on along the minus strand of CM038351.1, from coordinate 11,242,274 downwards.
TGATGTTAGAAATCGTTGTATTACTTGATTGTCTACCTGTCTATTCTGGAGATGATTTAAAAAATGTAAAAAAAAGATGCACTAAACCTGGTGGAAGCTTGGTCTAAACGCGATCCAAGCCAGGACTAACCCAGGACTGTGGAAACCCGATATGCAAGTCACCTCTCGTGAGAAGAATTTTGCACATTTTGAACTGGGTCCTGTCGACTAACAACGAAAAAGACAAATCCTGTATTTTATTGCATTGTACTTAACCAAAAATGCAAAGAGATCTCATTCAAACCACCAGTAACAAAACATCGATGAAAAGAGTTTGTATCGATGCTGCACTTAAGGCAAGACACTGCAGGTGAACAGAAATATATATTTATTGATATCACTGAAACACTTTCTCTAGATGGCATAAATATAAGACAAAGAAATGATTGCATTCATTTAATACTTTCATGATAAGGAATTTTAAGTATAACAAGTGCCAAAAAAATGTATTATTTGTGCCAACAAAAATGTGAATAATGGATAGAGCTTGGTTTGCTGTTCTGCCTTGTCTGACTTATTGCAGTAATATATTAGCTGCAAAGAGGATTTTGGATGTCTTAGTTGAAACTAGTTGACTCAAAAGACAAATTTCATTGTTTTGTCTTTGGGATTCAAAGCTAAATGAGGCAAGGAATTAGAATATTTTAAAATACAAGACTGGAACACGTAGGCATTTTGAGAAAATTACCTTTGATGTTTCATATTCCCATATAAATCTCTGGAGAGACATTAATACAGTACAATAATATAACGCCTTGTTGTGTAGATTAGACATGTCTTTTACATGTTAAGTTTACATGTCAAGAGAAACATGGCCCCTCAAAATGGAGAGAGAAAACAAAAGGTTTTGCCTGCAGTGTCTCTCCTTAAACATTCCATTACATCTCAGTGGCCACTAAAAGGCCCAGTAATTACATTCATTCTGTGCTCAATTGTCGCTAAGTATTTAATAAAGAACGCACCATTATTAGGTGTGATTAAGATGTACGTGTAGCCTCTTTGACGCAGCCAACTGACTGTCATGGATGAAATAACTTGAGCATGCAAATGACCACAATGCACTGCTTTGTCTCTGGAGGTATCAGACCTCGGGCTGTTACAAACTGCATCTTTGTCTCGTCTTTCACTTCGTCCTTTTAAGCATCATCACATCCAAGACGCCACTGTCTGTGCAGAATGCTGCGTCATGGGGCAATGCAATTTGTCATTCATGTCATGAGATTAAAGAACTGTGACATAAGAGTTTGGACCGAATGTTAAACTGAATGTTACCATAGAAATCTCATCACATTTTGATGTCTATAGCTAAAAAGAATATCTTAAAAAATATATAGTTTATCGCGATACTTTCCTGCCTCAATATATCGAACTTCAAATTTGTTATTGTGACAGGCCTAGCTGTATGGCGACAAAAAGATAAAGTTTAGCTGCTAAAATCCTTCGATATTTGTATTTTTAAATTTTAGAAAATAATCATTAATATGCAGATTTTGTGATCTTGTTGTAGCAAGATGGCCGTATCACATAGATTTACGTAAATAATCAGGTAGCCTACAACTTTTTTTAAATACCATATATTGAGTACAGGACACCTCCTATATCTTGTGCACAATCAAATGTTATCTACTACTTAACATTCTTTCTGTCAGAATCAGCCTTTGGTTCATTACGGGTTGGATCATCACTGAACACTGCAAACTGAGAAAACCCCCCACGAGAGCTGCAGCGTTTGAGCGCGCTGACCCAGTCACCTAAACATCACATTACGGTCCACGCCCACTTCAGGCTCATGCGGCTCCTCATGACGGTGCCATCTGAAGCTTTACAATACAACCACGCGGCAGATCACAAAGATACTGATGGTGCAAATCTTTCATTGATGGCTTACAATAAGACAATAAAACTCAAGGTATCCAGGCCCAACACTATTCCCATGATGCCACCTACAATCACTCACTGTGGTGCAGAAGGCTGTGCACATACAGTCACACAGGATAAATCACTAGTGGGCTGTATAGTTCCTAGCTGCATGTTGCTTGTCTGGGTTAGTTTTCTCCCTTTTAATCGAAAAACACTCACAATCCAAACCTTGCTCTAGATCTGGATATGGGTGAAATTTCCCACGCAGACCTACTGTAACATTGTCTGGCATCGTATCACTAATAGCGTCTGTGCCATTCCCTTCATCTGCCTCAGTGCTATTCCTGATTGATGCTGCCTGCCAAACTAACTATCCTTCACATTTCTAAGGTTTCTGTGGATTATGCTGCAGCTACTCGAGGAAAAGGGCATTTGGTGTGACTGGGTCTTTGTACCGTTGCACAAAGTGAATGGCCCCACACAAACTTCCTCAGTCTTTGATTACACGAAACATGACCAGCCCGTTTCCAGAGGCTCCTATAGCACTTAATGGGAACATATTGGTTCTCAGGTTTGAACAATACTGTATATGTCCTCAGGCCTTTAAAGTTGCAGCGATAGCCTTGTATTATGTCCTCGACTTCAATACATTTGAAAAAAAGACACACAAAACACATTATATATGTGCCAAACTTTATAGTTCAGCTCTTTCCCCATTGATACAGTCCCATTTGTGCTCTCCTGCACTAGAACTTAAGAGTAAAAAGAGTGAATAACTATTACAAATACAATCTATACACTACTTGTCATGGTGGAACGAGGAATATAAAACCCAAAAAGCTGGACTGCAACAAAACTGCCGATGTTTAATAAAGACGAAACGCAAAATAACAAAATCCAGAAATGACAAAACTCAAAAATAGGGTAACAGCAGGAGGGACATGAGGCCAAAGAGGTCAGGGAGCTGGCAGGTGAAAGTCCGGAGGGACCCTAGAAAGCTCAGGATATTGCTCAGGTAATGGTCGGAAGACCTGCTGAGAGGCCGGTCGGGAGGCGATCAGGCAAGGATCAGGGACGAAACACAAAGAGCCCATCCCGGACAGAGGTCTTGGCCGACGGCAGCCCCAGAACAGAAGGAACCCACCCTGAATAGAAAATTGTGTCCAGCGGTGGCTCCGGGACAGAAGGGGCCCACCTAGGACAGAGGTCGCTGTCTGGCAGTGGCTCAGGAGGAGTTCAGGGGAGGAGCACGGACAGGAACTGAAGGAGCCCACTCCGGACGGATATCTTAGTCCGATGGCGGCCCCAGGACAGGAGGAGCCCACCTCGAACTGAGGCCAGTGTCCGGCAGTGGCGTAGGGACGGATGGAGCCCACCCCAGACGGAGAGCGTTGTCTGGTGGTGGTTCAGGGATAGGTGCAGGCACTGGAGCCAGCTAAGACAACCCTGGTAGACGAGGAGGGACAGGAGTGGGAAAGGTGTCCGGTGTCCAGCAATGGCTCCGGAACAGAAGGGGCCCACCTTGAACGGAGGTGGGCCCCTTCGGGAAGGAGGGGATAGCCACCCCAGACAGAGGTAAGTGTCCATTGGTGGCTCTGGACAGGAGCAGGAACAAGGGTCAGGGTCCTCAGCTACTGAAGGGCAGTAAAGTGGTCGTGTCATTCTGTCATGGTGGAACGAGGAAAATAAAACCCAAAAAGCAGGACTGCAACAAAACTAGTGATATTTAATAAAGACAAAATCCAAAATAACAAAATCCAGAAATGACAAAACTCAAACAAACCTGGGCTGACATAGACAATGTCAGACAAGGGAAACACAGGGGTATAAATACATGAGGAAACAGGGCACAGGTGAAACACATCAGGGCGGGGCAGACAATTAACACAAGGGAAGTAAATCAAAATCACAAGGACAGAACAGACATGTCAAAATAAAACACAGGACTAGACCAAAGACAACGTACAAACACAGGGGAACAAAAGACAAATCATGACCCTATTGTGTTATCCTAGAGCACATGTATCAGACAAAAAGGCGGTGGGCTACATCCGGCCCGCGAGATGATTTGATCCGGCTCGCAACTTGTAGAGCATAAACTGTCGAGTATATGTAGCCCATTCCTGTGTTATGAATTTCTTAATTTCTTAAAAAGGAAAGGATTCCATACGTGTCCAGCAGAGAGCACGGACATAATAAGAGATCATGATATAAACACCACATTATAGCCTCGTGGTAAATAATCAGTCTGCCCCAGGGCATCTGTGGCTACAATTGCTGCTCACCAACCACCGAGTGTGGAGTGAATGAATAATAAACACAGTGTAGCACTTGTGACACAGGCTTGTAAAGTGTAAGCTATTATGATTATTTATTAGGCAACAGTCATGTCGGGCTTTTGACCAAATCAGCACCATTTTAAAATCACAGCTCATTATTATTATTATTATTATTAATTTATTGAAAAGTGTTTCTAAATAGTATTTTCCTGTTTACGTTATATGTCGCCCACAACTTGCCGTGGGAGCTGAATTTCAGCCCACGACCCAAAATGAGGTTGAGTGGTCATCATCCTTCTCTTGTCGCACTCCCCCCCCCCTGCCTCTCATAAGATCTGTCAACCCCCAACTGAGGCCCCAAAGAATATAGAAATAAGTAAAATGTTCTTTATATAAGTCCATTTGATCCTAACTCATTTCAAGACATCTGCCCATGAATGGAATAGAAGCTTATTGTGTAGCGCCTTTCACATGACACAAGTCGCACAAAGCCCTCCTCACAGTGTAGTGGATTTGAACGTCATTCACTCTTCACACGGTGGTGATATGTACATGTGCAGTCACAATTTCCCCCGGGGTAGACCGGGAGAAACGCATCTGCACATATCCGCGCAGACCACACGCACACACATCATCTATCCTGACCTACATGTTTTTAGTGGTAGAGGAAACCACAGTAATTTACTTGCAATAAGGTCGTTTGTGATGTTTTTTCTTCATTTAGGTGTGAAAAGAACTTCCTCATGGGACAGATTTCTTGACAATTTCAAATCAAGGGAGGTAAAATATGTTTAGTTTTGCACTTGTACGACATTATTGCTTTCATCGTGATTTTTGTCACTGCTCTTATCGACCCCATCTAATCCTGCGGTTCACTGTGACTTCACCTGGGCCCAGTTCCTGTTATGGGTGCAGCAGTTTCATAATTGGTTTAACTTCAACTCAAATCCGTTTGATATGACTCTGAGCCTCCTTCTGCTGACGTCTCCCTGCAGGCTACTGAGCGTTCACCCGTTTAATCTGCAGCTCAGTGCCACACAAACACAAACATGTGCGGGCCATTGATGGTTTTCAAGGCACAAAGGCACACATTTACAAATCTCAAAATCTATAAGGACGAACATTTATCGTTTAATGTGATGCAGACAAGATTATATTGAGTTACTGCTTCAACAAACGCTTGGTACATGCACATGCATACCTACTGCTATGTGTAATGGTAAATACAAACCATATTAAGTTACATACAGTTAACCTCATTGCTTAATTACGACCCATTTAAACAAAAAGCCTTCGTATTGGCTGAGGATATCACCAAGGCTGCTTAAAAATACAGCAGTGTTTGGAGCGAATGAACAAAACTGTCAATTTGGCTCTCACATTTGGAGACTGATGATAATGTAAATCAGTCGCTCACGCATCACTGGACTTTTGCTACTGAATTAGCTGCGGTCTATACATAACTTTTTTGTTTGGCCTCTGCCTTGCTTTTCCTAGCACATAAACTTGAAGACAAAAAACATTCGCTGGCTGCCAAGTAAATCCCACGGTAACAAGTGCCAGGATAAATTTGTGAATAAATCGGGCATTGCTCAAAATCCATCTCAAAAGTGTGCTTAAACTGAGCTCGTTAAACCTTAATTGGGCCCCGTTTACCTCGCGGTTACGGCTCAAAACCTGACACCACTGGTTTTATTTAGAAGAAAACATGGTCAAGTGTTCTGGACTCCGGAGACATTTGAAAAGTCAAGCCCTCTCTTTGATTTAGTGCAGTCTAGACGTCTGAACCGGTCCACTCTCCACTGACCACAGAGGCACACGCTGCATTTTCCCCTCTCGTCTTAAGAACATAAAGGTCATAATGTCCAAATCTGGGATGGAGTTCATGCTATGGGGAAGTGTTGAGATATTCTGATAAGAGTTTCTTTTGCAACTTCTAAACAATCCTACAATTGTACAATCTATCTGTTCAGATAATTGTAGAGTTGTTTCATCATCACATTTTGTTTGGATTTGGATAAAGTTTGGGAGATTGTCTCTAAAACTGGGCTTTTTTTTTTTTCAGGGCTCTTTAGGGTTAGCCTCGAAAAATCCAGTAAGAGTCGGCATCAACTCGATTTCTACAGCGTAACTTACGCAAGCAAACGGGAAGCGGAGTAAACCAATCAGCGAAGGGCATTCAGTGGCGTTATTAGCGGTTCTGCGCTAATATTCCATCCATCCATTTGTCCGTTGCCGGGTCATGGGGGCAGCTGTTGGAGCAGCCCAAATCACATAACACCAGCCCCTATGGCTCCTCCTGCAGGTGGTGGGTCCACAGAAGGACGGCCTCATGGTTCCAAATGGGCCTGTTGGTCTCTCACCCATTCATACTCACACTCATACACCAGTGTGCGCAGACACTGGAGGCAAGGAGGGTGAAGTGTCTTGCCCAAGGACACAACGACAATGTGCATCTTCAGGAGGCGGGATTCGAACCCCCGACCTTCCGATCATGAGACGACCCGCTCTACCATCTGTGCCACCGTCGCCCCGTTAATATTCAAACAGAATTATGAATCACAAAACTCACCTACTGCCGATGTGTTTTTGGTAATTTACAGCTGATTGGAAAAAAAACTCTCCCGGCGCCGCCCGTAGATTGTTATCGAGGAGACTTCCGCATCCCAAGCGTGACGCTGCTCGCAAACAACACGTGACCGCAAATAAACAATTCTGATTGTACGGTACTGAGCAGCCAGCAAGGACGGGCTTTCCAGACTGATATCCCCGTGTATAAAATATACAGAGGGGTATCATTCTGGACATGCCAGGCTACTTTACGGTAACATCCATCTAAACTAAGGTCTGTGTCATGCTGCAAGTACAGACTAACTCAAATACGGGTGATTGATTATTTTGAAGAGAGAACATTGTTCTTACACCGAGAGCTGCAAGAACAAACATAAGTATTTGTTTGCCTTGTAACTGATAACATTTCCATGGCTACAAGATGTTTCGTTCTTGCACGTCTTGTGAAGTATGAATGAGCCTTTAAAGGAATAGGCCACCGTTTGAGGAGCACTTGGACATCTGCGCTGTAAAGTTAAAGTGCTCTTAAGGTGTTATTACGCCTGACAATATAGTTCCCCTTTTTATACGCTTAGAAAATCGACATGTTCAATTTTGTGTGACTAGACTTGGATCGTGTAAACGCTTCCGTAACCGTATTTAAATAGGGGGAAACGTGGAAGAGCTGGGTCGCTTCTAACTTCTTACTTCTAACTAGAAGAGGAGGAGAGGCTAAATGCTAACAACATCTGCGGTCTTTTTGCATGACTGAGCGCACGCGTAAAGACCAGACGGGTACGCATCAACTCGTCTAAGCTCAGGTAGGAACATAATCTTAGTATGGAAAAACGGTGGCCTCTTCCTTTAAAATGTCTCTTCAATTACTATATTTTCTTTTTTTTTTTATATAATTCAATATTTTTTTCATGTGCAAAGTCCTTCAAAAACATTCTTTAAGCCACAATAACATGTACTTAAAATCAACTCGAGAAATAATCATTTTAAGAAAGAAATGAATTTGAGTACGTTTGGTTTGATCTTAGATAAAATAAAACCTCTTGTTGCCAATGGAACAAGTGCAGTTTTTTCTTAATTCAGAATATTTTGTATAATTTTAAGTAATACAAAAAAGGAAATTTGTCTGATTTGAAAGTGGGATTTTTTTATTTTTTAAATGTTCAAACTGACTCAAATTCAACATAAAGAACCTTTATTAAAGCGATTTCAAGTCCGTTTTCAGGTTCTAGAATGTGATGATGTCCCGCTTCCAGCTGGGGGGCAGGAGACTGTTTTTTTCCAATTAATTATATTGCACTTTCACGAGTAATATCTAAATTGAAAACGTATGAATTACAAAAAAAATATAATTAATATCATTGACTGGGTCCATGATCTCTCTGTACAAGACCACAAATCTCCTCAAAAACAAAATAATTTTACCTGCCCCTCAGCTGAAACCCAGCAATTTAGTTTCACCTTGTTTAATCTGGAATAGTCCCGAGTACCCTATGGCTGATTGGTTGATTCTGCGATAATAGTTCAGTGAACTATTGTGCAACTTCTCAGGAGCTGTATGTCACTGGAGAGAATATCTCGTTTCTTCGCTGCAGGAGGAACAGTTTTGTGGGTGGCTGGGGACCTGAAAGAGGAAATGAGTTAAGTTATGTAACAGGCTGTGGGCTATAGGAAGACATGACGGTCAGTGAAATACAAGCTGCTGCTGTGAGAAGTGCACACATGCAACACTGTGGTTTTTTATTTTATCATTTGTCTCAACAGGCCTCGGCCGTCCGACTGGTTCTGGTGCTCCGTCATCCTTTGTTCAAAACAGAGTGAGATAGTTGAGTTGCGCAAATTGTCTAACTGTGGAAGAGATTCTGCTGGAGGCCATTATGTATTTATTGCATGTGGATGTACTGTACAAAGTGACTGTGATTAATTGTCAACACTTTAAGGCCAGGGCTGATTCATTTTCACTACAGAAATGCGTGGATCATCTAGAGGGTTTGTCCTGAGCTGCTGGAGGTCAATCCAACACATGTTTTTTAAAGTAACCTTAGCACGCGGAGGAGTCCACAGGAAGAACGTGCACGCTCCGTACAGAAAAGCCCCGTCCGGTCTGGGAATTGACCCAACTCCTTGTTGTGAGGCAAGAGTCTTTCGTCAACACTGAGCCACCACATCTTTGTAATTAGATGAGGAAAAAGTAGAGTTTAGTTGAAGTGGCATTCATTTTCAATTTTGACCAAATATAATTACAATGTATCAAATAAGTTTTAAAATCAAAGTTCAGTTCACTAACTAAACTATACAAGTCACATGTCCATGTTTGTAAAGGCCTAAACTACAGGATTATGTTTTGTTTTTGCAGTATTCACAACTTGTCTATTAATAACCATCCAAATTTGTATTCATTGCATCATTTATTGATTAATTACTAAACCCTAATAGACAGAGCAGGTTGAGCAGTTGAACAAGTTTCCTGTGCCAGACTCCAGATCCAAAATCCTGCTCAGCCCACGTTGTTATTTTAACATCTCACCAGATTTTTCACCAAAAAACGCCAACCAGTTTTTCCTCTTCATTTCAAGCAGAGGACCTTCACGGTGCCTTTTAATAGCCACTACATTCACATGCTTTCGTTGCACCTGAGAAGCTTGACCCTGAGTGTAATTTTAGTTTTTGCACCTGTCTCCGTGCTGTCCGCACGTCAGCGCGGACGGTAAAATCTGTGGAACCATCGGCAACTCGCACACACTTTGACTCTTTTTAGCTTCTGTTTTTGCAGCTTTGTGGTTGTAGAAAGAGACCATCTGTGTGATCAAAGCGGTCAATTCCCCATCAGACTGCACGGACTAATTCTTCTTAATTTACCTTTAAGTGTGATTTTTTTAAGTAAAACACTAAATGATAAAAGCCAAAATAACCAATAAGACAACAAAAAAGAATAAATCAGTTTAGACAGGAGTTGTCAGTCCTGCAGGGCCCATTCTGCATCAAGAAACGGCTCTGCCTTCACTGCCCTAAAGTAAAACTAAAACCAACGCAAGTACAGTATGAGGAAAGTCTTGTTTTTCCCTTCGACTGTTACAGCAACACAATTTTCCTCAGAGACACCGATTTAAATGTAAGACTCGGTTTACGCTTCATATTAAGGTGTGCTCGTTAAGTATTAATAAGGTGTTATTAAGAATTAATAATCAATAGTCCATATTCATGGCCTACCAACCCTAACCTTAACCCTAAACTTAAGCACATTACTAATGCTTATTAATACCTTATTAATACTTAACGAGCTCACCTTAATATAAAGCAATACCGATAGATAACAGTATAATGATCAGCCTATCAATATCTTTACAAGCATATTATTATATGGACATGGACTCAGACCTGAACTTAATCAGCCACATCAAACCAATAACATCATCAGATTTTTAACATCTGAAAAACAAGATCAGAGGAATAGTGTCAAAACCAGAGTTAGAGAGACTCATCCGTGCGTTTGTCTCCAGCAGGTTAGACGACTGTAACGGCTGCTCACTGGCCTTTCTAAACGAGCTGTTAGAGCTGCAGTACATCCAGAACGCTGCTGCTCGAGAAGAACCAGGAAATACGACCGTATTAGTCCAGTGCTCTGGTCTCTGCACTGGCTTCCTGTCACTCAGAGAATAGAATTTAAAACAGCTCTGCTTGTGTACAAGTCTTTTCATGGTTTAGCACCAAAGTCCATCTCTGACATGTTAGAGCCGTATGAACCATCTCGGGCCCTGAGAACTTCAGGGAGGGGTCTCCTGGTGGTTCCCAAAGTCAGGACTAAACACGGTGAGGCTGCGTTTCAGTTTCATGCAGCCAAAATCTGGAACAGTCTTCATGAGGATGTGAAACAGGCCCCAACTCTGACAATGTTCAAATCCATGCTGAAAACAGCTCTTTTTACCCGAGCATATGAAAACTGAAAGTATTTTATCTGCACTCTTTCTTGTAATTTTATGCAACTGTGACACACTTTGATTTGCCTTCGGTATGAATTGTGCTCTACAAATAAACTTCCCTTGCCTTAATATAAAGTGTTTTCATACATTATCTGCATTTGACCCATTCTTCAATGCCACTGGGGCAACCTTTCGGAGCAGAGGGCAGTTGTGCCTAAACTGGGTGTAAACCATGAATTAACCAGAAAACCACTAACTTCAATGCATTATAAAGCATCAATTATATTTTCTCAAATTAAAATGAATAACATTGAAACTTGAAGATAACCCTGACTGCCACCCGAAAAAGCCACCAGTGAAACACATCCCACTGTTTGAGAACCATTGGTCTATTTAGTTCCACAACACTATTACAATTGAGTTATCGGCTTATGCACAATATTGCTGCTGTATTTATTATGACATTGCGCCTTTCAAGATCTATCTTGACTTAAAGATAAATCATTTTAATGCTAAACCATACACTTGAGCAAAAAATACATTAAAAAGTAAGTTTAGTTGCTGAATAATGGGAATAGGTAATAGGAATGACACTTTACTTGACCTATAATTTCGCCATTTCATAATCTCTCTTTCAAGAAGAATCCTGGGAAACTGAGCACAGAGAAGAACATGCAAACTCTACGCAGAAAGGCTCTACCCAGTAATCAAACAAACAACCTTTTTGCTGGGCCACCCATGCAAACTCTAAACTCTAATACACACCATACAAAGGGATAGCTGTCCTCTTTCTATCCCCCTACATTGTTTACATTGCGGAAATTTGCATATGAAACAAGCGTAACATTTGTTTGCCTAACTCATTTATTAAAGTCAGTTTAAATAGCCTAAAGGTTACTTAATCTTTTGACGTGATAATGAGAACCACATTGGGTCTTCAATCCATTATGGAGCCAACTTCTAAAGTTGAAAACGTCGATGCTGGGAGACTTTTTATCCCTCCGCAAAACTTCATACACCACAGAGGGATACACTTTCACAGCATTTCATATTAAATAAAACTCATACATTTTATACAACAGTTAATAAAACGTCTTCACAGTCTATAAAGTCCCGGAGGAGTGGACGGGAGCAGCTTTCCGAGTCGTGTTTGTCGGGCATTCGAACACCTCACACCCACGTGAGCGTTTTGTCAGCGGGGTGCTGCAGCTGTCCGGATTCCTCAGAGGCCGGGGGTGGTCTTTAAAACAATGCAGCTCCTCAGAAGGGCCTCTTGTACTTGCGCTTCATTCGAATACTGTAACTGTAGGCTGTTGTGCTTTTGGAGCCCGTCCTAAACATGGATGAAGACAGTATGGCAGAAGGTGGAAAAACTCGCCAAGTGCTTTCACATTACATGGATTGTGTCAGGAGGGGCGTCATTTTAAGATAAAAGGTAGACAATATTACATTAAGGCGGGACCCCAATACTTCATAATGGTTCTCCAGGGCTTCTGAAAAGTGATGTCCAAACAATACACTTTTTTTTTTCATTATTCTATAACATCTTTGATACTCGTTGAAGTGCATATGACAGGTTTTCCTATGTTTCTAATTATTACTGTTTGATGGGATAATGCGTGATAACTTTAACTCACAGAATAGTAATCAATAATAAAAATCAAAACTAGGATATTTTTCCCCCACAAAGAAGGGGAGCTGAAGCACTCTGACTTACTGTTAAGTCCTTTAATTTAACAAACGGATATTAAAAATAAAGGACTTTTAACAGTAAGTGATAGCAGTAGCAGCACCAGGATATAGCTTGTGAGTGGGCAGTGAGAAAAGCGGGTGGGCCGGTAAAACTTCGCGCTTGGGGGGTGGGGGGGGGGGGAGACGTGCCTTCTCTATTACTGCTGATACCTGATCTTTGGAGAGCACCTATCCTGTCTTTTTTATAATTGTATTAACTCTGTTCCGATCAATGTGTCATATGCACTTTAAATTACAGACATTTTAAAAACAAATAACTCGTTGTTTTTCAAGATAAAACAGTGCTATTCCAAAATGTATCACCTCAGGGAGAACATCTGATGCCAATAAATGTAACTAACAGAATCACAGGCAGAATGTTTGCTGTGGTCACCCCCACAAAATGATAAATTATTTAAAAAAAATAAACGCTGTACGCTCCTTTATTAGTGAATCCAGTAATGCCAGCAGTGCTACCACAGTTGCTCCATTTTGGACGGATCAGTGGTCCGGGCCGTTTTTTCAGGAAACTCCGTACCGGGTTTTTCCTGGCCTCCATCGCATTGGATTTAAAAAGGGATTAGTGCTATTAAAAGGACAGAAGGGCAGGGGCAGACCCGGGGCGGGCGGCAAAAAGCAGCCCCTATTTCTTCGTCTGTGCCAGCCACATTACTCTCCAAGTTAAATACTGAAAAATAAACTTCTGTCCAAACTCTCCGGTCCCACTCTCCGAAACATGCTTCCCAGAGGAGCACATTCCAGATGCTTTGTTTTCACATTTCGCCCATAGTTTTTCGGACATCAGATCCCTGTGAAGGAAAACAAAGAAAATCGATGTTAATATGGTGCACAGATGCAGGGAGTACGGCACAGGATTACACGCAGTAAAGCTCTTAGCAATAGGGTTCAAGCTACAGTAAATCAAACATATGGACAACACAGACAATGAGGATTAACAATAGAGTAGGAGGTTTAAGAAGTACAAACATGTTAAAAATGTTCAATGTACGTATTTAATAAAATGTTGGGTAAAAGTAGGAGAAATCATTAAAGCAGCTACAATAAAACACCAATGTGACCAGAAATGTTCGTTGTTATGTTATTATTCCAACAATGGGGTTTTGCTTCTCTGCACATATTTCCATTAGGGCTGGGAGACTAAAGAAACTAAATCACATTTTCTGTCTCATACTGATCTTAACTTTCAACTAATATGGCTTCTAGTGGCATGGTTCAGAATAGACCTCGGCTAAAACTGCAAATGAATGATTTCCACTCATAAAAAGCTTCCTTTTTATTCATCAAAGTCCAATTTGGCTGTAGACCTGCCCATTAAAAAGAACCATGTTGACCAAAGATATAATCACAACTTTCATTTTTGTCAGAGCTCACTTTGCTTCAGTGGATTCATTTCAGGCACTTGAATTCGACTTCCTGTAATTTTAGCTTCTACTTTGTTGTTTTCAGAATAAATCTTATTTTTCCACTTTGACACATCGACTCTTTGTGCCCTTCTTGACAACCCTTAGAAACCGGCCCCTTCAGACAGAGCCGATGGTGACAGGCTGCCAGGACTGTCCCATCACGACTCGCTGTCAATGACCCCTTTCTTACTCGGGCCAAGAGTAGCACAGTGCAACCTCTATTAAAAGTTCAGATCACTCAGGCTTTACAGGAAACCGATATTTTTGACTGTCCAACCCCCATGACTACACGGAAACTCATGAAAGCCAGCAATTCTGTGTTTTTGGGTGTCCCGTAGGCTGCAAACACAAAAATGCCACTATTATCTAAATACAAATGGTTGTATTTAAGCATCTGATTAGATTAACCGTATAACTTTATACATACAATTTGTGTTTACTGCCAAATATCGGTTTATTAAAACGGACGTTTCTCAGCTGATCTACATAGTAACGCAGGAAGGTCAGTGTCATACTGGAGGATGACACTATTTATGAAAATACATAATTAAACACATTGCCTTTTTGACATTTACACGGCATCTTTTAGTCACCAGGAGGCTTTTATATTAAATTAAGTTAATCATAGTTCATAGTAAAATCATAGTAAAATGTTAATGCTTGTTTTTAAAGCTCTTCATGGTCTCGCTCCAATTATATCTGACTGAGTTGTTGACCGTATATCGCCCCAGCAGTGCTCTCCGGTCTGCCAATCAAATGGTTCTGGACGTGCCCAGGTCCCATTACAAACAGTGGGGCAATCGTGCCTTTAGGGTTGCAGCGCCTAAACTGTGGAACAGCCTGCCCCTCAGTCTGCATGTTCTCACGAACCTGTCCCTGTTTAAATCCAGATTAAAGACTCATCTTTTCAAACTTGCTTTTAATACTTAGGGCACACTGAATTGTGTCTTGGTTGTAATCATTTTGTGTTTTTATATTGTTTTAATCTTTCTGTGAAGCACTTTGGTCCTCCTGGTGTTGTTGTAAAGTGCTATATAAATAAACCTTGATTGATTGATTGATAGTCGCTAATCATCCGTTAGCATTTTAGGCAAAATACGTCTTAAAATAGCTATTTTTATGCTTTAAGATGTATTGTATTTTGTGCAGTTCCCCGTGGTTGTGGTAATTCCTATTGCCTCTCTGTGAGAGTAAAAAGTGAGAAAGGCAGGACAGATGAGTTTAGTAGATTTGTGATTTCTATAGGGCTCTTCTACTATCCGGGTACTTTCAGTGCGCCGCAGATGTGGAGGTGAAAACAATGGCGGTATTAAACAGCGTTTTTGCCCGTGAGTGACAGATTCTGTTCGATAAATTTAGTTTTTCTCAGTAAATTCTGCCTAAAAGCTGTTGTGTGGTCGGATGTTCCATTTTGTCGGAACTACAGCTTCAATCTTGTAAACTGAGTAAGTTTTATGATTAGAAGCGATGTCTGCAGAGTTAAACACATTGTGTGGATTATGTTTGAAAGTTTAACGTAACTGTGCCGGACATGTTAGGCTCCAAATTCTACCATTTAAGTAAGTAAGTAACTGTAAGTAAGTGCTTTATTGTTATTGTACAAGTGTACAACAAAATAGTTTTCAAGTGTTAGTCCTGAGCTGCTGCGGCTGAGCCGCGCTGCCCCTGTGCGTCAACCTGACCCGCATGACCTTGGAGGTCGGGGAAACTGTAGCACTCGGAAGAAACCTGGCTGGCTGCCCTCTCTCGCCGTCTCCTGTATTACCAAAGTTTCTCCTCCTCTGAAATGGTGCCGCGCCTCCTGGGTTTGTCCCCGTTTCAGAGCGTAGTGTCCTGCACTGGTCAGCTCCACCTCCTCCTCCCTCCGCTTCACAACAGTCTTTCACCATCTCTCGTTTGTCCTTTTTTGTTTCCTGTAGCTCCTCTTGTGACGCCTCCACTGTGCTGCAGCTGTGGGGGCTCTTGGTGCCTCTTCAGTGTCTCAGAAGAAGACATGTGTAGGTCTCAAATGGGTTTAGCTGATAAGCTAGCATTTTGTTTACCTTTAAAACGCTGCTTTCTTCAGGACCATTTTAGACTCTCAAAGTAAACAAATCCACCAAACCTCCACAAAAACACGGCAAAGACGTACAAAAGTATCCAGAAAAACAATGTAGAACACAGAAACAACTAATGCAGTTAGCAGAAAAAGGCAAAAAACTCGGCTGCACAAAGGAGAGAGCGAGGTCGCTTCCACATTTACTTTGCTTTAAACATAAACTAAATGTGTTAGCTAAGTCATGCTTTAGCTAAATATAAAGGTGAATAAACTAGACAGAACGTCACCTAAAAGCTTAATAACTACAGTGGGACAAGATCAGGGCAAAAACAGGGCAATGTTAGGGCTTTAGCGGGACTACATCCAAATCGGGCGCTACTTCAGAAAAACATGTGAGACTCGATCAGCTCAGCAGCCCCGCTCCTCGCAGCTGGGTGGACATATAGGGCTAACCACCTGCCGAGGACCACGAAATGTCCTGCTCCTCCATCTGATAATCCGTGAAAAACTTTTAAGACACGATGCACGAGTGTCCTTGTGCTTCGGTTTGGTCAAATCTGTCAGTCCGTCCAACGATAAGCCTCCAGTATTCTCACTTTAGCCGTTTTTCAGCGGTTTGCAGAGACATGTTTACATTTCAGCCGCTCTGAGGTGATGGTGGCGGAGCTGCATAAACACAAAGCGGATGCGCCGCGATACTGGCGTGGATAATGCCAACAAATATTGTTTTTTATGAAAAATTATAAAATAATTGTTTGCCCTCGGGGAGCCTATTGAAAAGGTCCAGTCTAAACTAGTAAATGTAAAGTCAATGAAAATTCACGTTTTGAAAGTGGAGGGTTGAATGGTTCCGACGCCCATCGCGCAGACAAATGCGTAAAACCCAATCTTGCTGGTTCTGCTATTCGTGAAATAGCAGAACCATGACACCTCTACCGTAGAGCCCTATTCAGGTCAGGTTTGACATTATTTGCATGAGAAACATCGTCCAATATGGTGGCGGCGCAGGCGGCGTTATTGTCAAGTGACTCACAAAAAACAAAATATGAATGTTTTAGCAAGGCATTTTGACACTCCAAGTTAAATTCTTTTTATTTTCCATTCAAACCCTCTCAAAGATTACATTGAAAACTAAACCAGCCCTGAATTAGAAGCCTCAGGATAACAGTGCCATACTGTTATTTATGCACTAAAACGCCTTCAACTTCTGGTTCTCAACTGGTGTAGCTTTGAGGCCCATTTAGAACCAGACGACCCAAAAGTCCTGTTTGCATTTATCATAAGGCTGACAAAAAACAAAAGATTTCATCAACAGTGTTTTTTGTCAAAGACCCACCGAAGAGCGTAACACAGCACATGGTCCCGATCCATATTATTTATTGAGAACCACTGCTCTCAGTTGTCCCATCAAAAAATACCATCACCCACGACAACCTGGCCAAGAGACCGTTTTTCAAATAGGTGAGCTAAGACAGAACAACTTTGCCACATGCTTATAATATATATATATAGATAATAGATAATATGATAATCAGGAGCAATGTAGAATACAGTATGAGATAATGACATGTCTTGCTCTATTAACAGTGAAATACAGGCAGTGTCAGTTTGTTATTTTTAGGTCAAGCTTCTGCAGTTCTCCATTGTATTGAATACAATACAAACAAAGATCTTCCACTATAATGACTTGAAAAGGTACAGCAAGCTTTGGCCAACCACAGGCTTGCATATAAAGAGATTTGTAAAATGCTGATAAATCTGCAATTGCAAGTGGGTTTGTGACTTATGTTTTAAAATCAAAAGTGAGCTCAGAGTGCACATTTTAAAAGTTGCATTACTTAACTTTTACACACACAAAAAAAGTTGATGCGAATGTACAGTAACCTTAACTTTCCATGGAAGGTTTTCACTCCTGATGGACCAACCTCGCTAGAAAACCTACAAAACGATTGATCCTGGAGCATTGCAGAGACCACCGCGATGGAAAGTAAAGATGCCATGATGACCACTAATACAGCCGCTGGGTAACTACAAGATCAAATACGCACAAATATCAACTTTTGTACAACAACAAAAGTCGCATAACGCACCTTTAAACAAGTATTAACATTTGTGAGAAGACTGAAATATGAACTGAATCATGCCTTCCAGATCATGTTAGTAATAGTCTGAACGATAGGCTTAGAAGGTTCACATAATGAGACTGGATATTTTGCTGTTTGCATTTGACTTTGTATACATTGTACTGTATAAATTACAGTCTGTGCTTTGCTAATTAAACCCATTTAAATTGCAATATCAACTTGATTTTGATTGAAGACTCAATAGCCTATTTCACAAACTAAACACTCTTTTCTTATTAGAAACAATATCTTGCATAAAACCTTGGCACATTTACAGTAAGTGTGAAGTGAATGTCTCCCCTAACCTATTTTACGCTATTAATTTGCTAATAACAGCATGTCCCAGACGGGCTACCGTGTGTGAATTCCTGCGTGCTCCAGCTACACAGGGCTGGTATGTTTTTGCACATTGTAAAAATGTCCTCTCCTATTTCATAGTTGATATTTTGAGAGTCTGAATTTTAAATAGATTCCTGAACGTCTGGTATGTAAAATGGTGTTGAACGTAATGCTTTGCAGATGATACTTGGGCTTTTAATTCGCCTGCTTGTGAGTAAGGGCAAAGGTCAGTAGATCAAAATCAGTGTGGCCTCAAACGAGGCACATGCACAGTAGGCCTATATAAACCACAAACATCCTGTTTCTATAAGAACGCAGCTTTGAAATGTGACTTTGTTGTGCTATAGCTGCTCCTTTGAAAGTAAGTTAGCAGATTTGTTAATGTGATAATGAGTTCAAAAACATATTTATCCTTAAAGCCACACTGCGGATGTTTTGTTTAAATGTCGCTGCATTAAGATATTGTAAACTGTTGTGACATGTTGTCAGTGGAGGCAGGTATTAATACAGTATAACCTAAATAAAATGATGGTAACTTCATGAAATTTTTAGACTGTTTTGAGGGTTTAGAACCCAGTGTTTTATTAGTTGTTGATATTGTGTAATGGAGGAGGAC
Organism: Proterorhinus semilunaris; assembly: GCA_021464625.1. Lineage (NCBI taxonomy): Eukaryota > Metazoa > Chordata > Actinopteri > Gobiiformes > Gobiidae > Proterorhinus > Proterorhinus semilunaris. The sequence goes on along the minus strand of CM038351.1, from coordinate 11,223,340 downwards.
GGTGTAATCCCCGCACACACATTCATTCAGCCTTTACGCTCCCATGCTGTGTCCTTTTCTCCTAAAAAGGCAAAATACATTTGTAAATGTTTGCTGTTATTGGGGGTTAGAGTGAGTGGGGAAGGGCATCATGTGAAAAATCTGTCAAATCAATGAGAGAATCCATGATTTTTTTTTTTTAAAGCAGCAAAAGGTCTCAGTAGTGAAAAGAAGTTATTGGAATACTAGTTCTAGTATTACCAGTACTGTGAATTGATTTACTTAACTTTTGGTTGAGTACTTTTACGTGCAGTGTACTTCTGCCATGTCCATGAATTTTGCACTCATGAAAATTTAATCTTACTACTTTGAAGCACACAGAGTGGATTATTCGAGGCTACATTTGGATACACTTAATTTGACAATTCTAGCCGTATGTTTTTCAATGGCGTTTCTATTGTATGGCTTTTGTGTTATTGCTCTGATATCGTGGTTTAAAACAATGTGTAGGCCAGTATAACAGAGTTAACGCACTAGAAAAACACATCCATTCCTAGTTTTGTTAGCTCCTGTGCAAAATTTGGTTTGGTGGTCCCTATGTCCCTTCCTTTGAGATGAAAAACTCCTTGTTTCATTGTACAATTGAGGTCAGTCGGCCTGGACTTCTGGAAATTCCTGTTTGGTTTGAAGTACGGTAGAATGATTTCTAGGAGCAAAACAGACGGCACTATGTACGGTCAAATTCATTAGTCACTAATAGTAATAAATAAGTGAATACGTCAAAACTACATTAACTGAATAGGCCACCTACTTTTTCCGTCTATAATACTGTACTGAGCCAACGTTCATACTTGGTGAGCCACATGGTCATCTTTGCATACTCCCTGCTTATCGGCTTCAGTCACTTGACTTTTTCTTGTTATTTGATTTGGCACTGATGATCACTGCCCATGAATATCTATGGCTCTGAGCAATACAAGAAGCCATAACTTTATCCGACCATACCTGATGTTGGCTCACGTCTTCTTGTCCACGCTGTGTTTCTGGTAGCCCAGCTGCCTCATCACTTCGCTGCAAAATGCCTCCACTTGACTTATCTGGTCAACGTTCAGCCTCTCTCTCCACGCATAAATGGCCTCCTTCGCATCCCGGGACGAAATTAGGAACGGCCTGTCTGAGGAATAACCCTGTCCGTGCGTCATGTTCAGAGCAAACCTATCCAGAGCCGGAGTGGTGGACAGGTTGGAGAAACGATACAGTCTCTGAAGTTCTTCCATCGGGTTCATGACAAGGTCCTCGTAGCGGATTTTCATGTAGTTCCGCTTTAGCCACTGAGGGGCGTTGGTGACCAGGAACATGTCGTTGAGCCAGTTGTCGCAGATGAGCTCCATCGCGCTGGACACATAACTCTCTGCACGGTTTACCCTGTTCGGCACCAGAAGACGCTTGTACTTGTCGTTTTGCTTCTTACTCCTCAGTACCTGCACAATGAATAACATTTCAGTGTATTGGAGTGGTTGTATCACATGTTAAGACCATGAACTAATACATGCAAATAAAATAACATAAGAACAAATAATCAACTGCTTATGACACAAAAATGCAGGCGGTATAAGAAATTCATCCAAATTCATCAGTGTATGCTGTTATGGACAAATAGGCTATGTTCTCCTGTTATAAATTGAACAATATTAGTTAGCTTAATTCAAAGTCTTGTGCTACAACAAATAAGAAAAAAAAACTAAACAGTTGAGTAAATTGCATGCTTTAAGTTGAATGCACTCAGATCTCAGAGTCTAAAGCATAATATTTAATTAATTTTAGTAATGTTTATAACTGTTAAAATGTTTTTTTTAATACACATGTACAAATGGTAATGATTAACAGGACAGCACAGGGCTGAAAGTGTCTTTTGACGGTCTTATTACTGTTAAGCTCTACACTAGGTTTGAAAACTAAACCATTCACGTCCTATTGTCATTCAGCGGCTACATCTTCACATTCCCCCCGCACTCAATGCTATTGTTTCTTGCACACTACGCCAAGTCCCTACAGTGATTTGTCCTGAGGCATTTCTTTCTCCACTAGCCTACATAAAAGAAGGAACTGGATTTAAGCATCGCATCTAGTTTTAAAAGCCCTCTTCACGCTACTCAACACAGAATAAAAGGCCACCTGGATGCTCTCCTTCACCAGGGCCTGCTTGGACTTGAGCCGGGAGTTGTGCACTGCCCTGGGGTCCCTGAAGAGTTGCACAATCTGGAGGTTTACGACGGGGTCTTTCACCAAAGGCACGAGCGTGCTCAGGTCCAACACGCGCACCCCTTTGATAACCATCACCGGATACTTCTTGCACTCTTTCTCCAGCTCACGTATGTCCCTCTGTTGGCACTTTGAGCACAGGTCCTGTCTCACTAACCCAACTTCGTGTCGCTTGTGTGCGTCACAGAGCGGCTCTGAACAGATCACTTTGTTCATCTTCCACCCAAAGATAAAGGACGTGCTTATGTTTTGCGTGCCCGCGTAAAGTTTGAGCACGGAGAAGTCGCAGCGATACAGCGCGTTCAACATGTCCCTCACTGCGCCCTGAAGGCTCCCCGCGTCCCCTGGGTACAGCGCCTGCCAGATGTGCCACATCGGCTCGTACAGGTAGAACACGTCGGGGTGCTGGTTGAAAAGCTCCCCCAGAAAAGATGAACCAGTTCTCCAGGTGGCATGGAGGTAGATGTGTATCCGAGATTGGCTCTTGTTCCATGCGGGCTCAGTGGCCGACGCGTCGCTCCCGTTAACACCGCTATTATCCCACAGCATCGCCACGGCATTCTCCAAATCTGGGCATCTCGACTGTTGCTGCGGCAGTCCGTGTCTGCTGTGTTCAACAGATTTGTCCCGGTAGTCGAGCACGTACGGCACGAGCAGAAGTAAACCCGAGTACGCTAGAATTAATATCAAATATTTCTTATGCACCCTCCTCTTCATCTCCACTCGCCGTGAGGGGCCGTGGCTGTAGCTGCTGCTCGGAGACGACGGTCCGCTGTGTGTGATGCTCTCCAAACTTATGGGAGAGAGACCATGGGGAGAGAGGGCTAGAGTGTGCGCGCGGAGGGCGACTGACCACGCCCCGATCACAATACAAATCTAAATTGATTTTTGATGAACGGACAGTGCATCGGTATGCTGAAGAGATAAAAAGGGCGCTATCTTCATAATTACTTTATTTTCACGTTTTATTATTATTATTATTATTATTATTATTGTCTATCAGATACTATTTTACAGTGAGAGATTGTCGGAGTGTGCAGTGATTGACGACGACTGTGATCCAGTGATTAGTCAGGCTCACTTATTTATTATTTTTAACAACAACTAATGATAGAGGAAAGGCATTGATTCTCAGGGATGAGTTTGTAAGCACGTTTCAAAACTTCCATGGTAATGTTAATAACAACAACTAATCTGAATGCTCACGATTGATGATCTTTTTCTCCACAAGTGCCCACGTGTCTGTTTTTATAATTTATTTAAAGGGCAAAACTACAATCTACCAAAAAGAAAAAAAAGAATCAGGTTTTATTCTCCAGCATCACGTGTGTGTTTGCGATCTCCTCTGGTAAACGATCTCTGGACAGTCGCGCATGCGCAGTGTTGTGTCCATGTTCATGCAGCGCGACAATGCAAAAACATATGAAGAGAACGACAATGCAAATCGTGATCTTTCAACGCTATGGCCTTTTCTGTCAGATTTGAACGGCCTTTTAAATTCATACGCTACAAATTTAGCCAACAACAACGTAGTTAAATGTAGACAAACGTAAAGTTCTCAGCAGCAGCAGCTTATGTCAGAAGCATCACTATGGCACACTGGAGCACCTTTGAGAAGGAGACAGAGAGGGAAACCAAGAGGCTGATCTCACACATGACGGGGATAGAAGATGAAGACGATCAGAATTTTCAACTTGCACTTAAATTTGCCTGGTCCAATTTCAAGTAAGTTCCTTAATTTTGCTTCCAAGATGAAAGCTAGCATGTTAGCTGCTAAATTCGCCAGTTGCTGCTATGTGATGCTAATGACAATGTTTTGACAGGTTTCATCACTTTCTGGACGTGGACAGCCACAAAGTACAGCGTAGCATTAATGGGTAAGGCATAATTTGTAAATCTACGCTTTATTGTCAGAGGTAGTCGATAATTCCAGTGTATTATAGAATCTTGTTTATTACATTGTGATAACTGGCTAATGGTTATCTACAGAGGCGGATAGTACACAGTTACATTTATACATTTACTCAAGTACAGTAGTTTTCTGAAGCAACTGTACTGAAAAATGTGAAAAATCTTCCTTTTGAAGTAAAATAGATGTATTTTTGTGTTTTGCTTACATGCATCTTCTTTTTATATGTATTTATGGGATTTTCTTTGAACACATTGCAATTTTCACATTATTTCATGTGTTGTTTCTCATCTTTTATGTCACAACTGAAACATAGATCAAATAGTTACTCGGCACTCAAATAAGATTTTCTCCAAGTGCTTTTTTACTCTAACTTGAGTAAACATCTGGGCCACTACTCTTTACATGTACTTGAGTCAAATTATTTTGAAGTAGCGTTATTTTTACTTGAGTAAAACATTTGTCTAGTTTACAAGTCAAGATACATCCTTAACTAAATTTTAAACACTTAAAAATAAAAGCGTTGGATATTATCTATAATGTGACATTAAAAAAACTGAAAAAAGAGAATATGAGTATATAGTATACACAGTATAATAGGATACTGTAATTAGCAGCAATACATTTCAAGGACTGGATGACTCACTTCAAAATTGCTCTTTAAACAGCAACATTCTTCATGTACATAATACTTTTGCTTACTCTCTTTATTCGTTTGAAGAATCCACGAGAAGCTTATGGTCCACTCTGACTTGAGTAAAGCACAAAGCTGGATGAAAATGACTGAAGAGTTCCTAATTTCTCCTTTACCAAATACAGAAGGAACCAAGGTGCATAAGATCAAGTCAATATTTATTTTACAAATCTTCAGCATAGTTATTTTACTTTTGAATTGTGACTTTTACTTTCAGACCGATGCACATTTTAGCATTCTGTCCCTGCTGCTCATTCTGTCGGGGTCTCCTTCAAACACGGACTTTACTGAGCGACTCCGGCTAAAAGAAGCAGGTGAGCTAATCTTTTACTTACAGTTGGTTAAAATGTAAAAATGCTTACATGTTCAAGTTAAAAATTATGAGCAAATGATGCAGAGCAAAAGGACAGCTTTGACTGGGGAAAATATCTGATGGAGGGAGAGGATTTGGACATTGGACCATATCCGGACACCCCAGTGAGTAAATTATATACCTAATGTGCCAAGATAAGTAATAGTTTCCAATTAATGTATTTTTTCACAATAAGGGTTTGTTTTACAGGAATGGTCTGAAGAAGACAGTGAAGATGAAGACAGCCAGCGGCCAATCAGCAGAGGGGATTCTGGGATACAGCTGGACAGGACACCCCAAGAAGACCAAGACAATGAAAATAATAAGCCCGTACCAGTTTCCTGGACAGGTATAAGATGTCTCATGACTCATACGTTGACAATAAAGAGCCCACTTGGTAGTTTTAATTATGATAGTATATCTTTTAATCCAGTGGGAGAGCCAGATGCTCGGGCTTGGCTTGAGCAGCACGTTGTGACGCCATACTGGGTGCCAAATGCTTCTCGCTTCCCTCACAGCTTGCACCTACACTCCAACTTACTCAATTTCTGGTAAGACTTTGAATTTTACTGATGAAATAGATTAGGTTCAGGTTACCCAGAAATGTGTGTACTTTATTATCACTATCCAAAGAACACAAAATGATCAATGATAATAAAAAATACTAGACAACTTAGATTTATTCGTAACTTTTTATTCTGATGACATGGCTATTTATAGATCTTTTGTGTACGGTACTTTCAATAACACATTTTCTGATGAATGTTTATAATGGCAAACTATTCTCTGTATGCCTTTGCCTTAGTAATATTCTACATTTAAACTTTTGCAGTGATTTGAAATGTTACCAACGTTTCTGTCTTGTAGGGACCAGCACTTGTACGACACTGATCCTTTGTATCTCCCAGAAGAAAAGGCCTTTGTCACTGAGACACAAGTAATTCGGGAAACATTATGGTAAGACGTAATCACGCAGTTGATTTTCAATGAGTCCGTTGTGAGAATTTTTTTTCTTCTTTTAAATCTTACCCTCTCGTGCTTTTCTCAAATGGTTTCATCTTTGTGTGGACGACTAAGGCCTCTTCATATGCTTTAATGTGATGTGATCCGACAATTGAGCCATGCATTCACTGGGGTTATTGTTTTGTTGCAGGCTGTTTTCTGGGGTAAAGAAGCTTTTTATTTTTCAAACCCAAGAAGGAAAAGTATCAGTGCGCAATAATGTGGTGGTAACACATCTGACCGGCGTAAGTTACACTTTCGCTACAGTACTGTTCAAATGAGCTGTGACCAATGGTTTTTAAATGTGTGGACACAAAATGAATCACTCAATCAAGAATCAAAGAGGCTTTAACCACACGATATCTCTGATCTCTTTTGTAATTGCAATAAACTTCTAACATTTTCACAAGATGATATAAAATGTCTTTGCCATATCCTTTCTTCTATAGAACTGTCTGCGTTCAATTCTGGAGCACATTGCTGTCTATGGCCAGGCAGTGTGCCGACTGCAAAAGTTCATAGATGAAGTTACGGGGTATAGCTCAGAGCCTGGTCCCCCTGGATCTTCCTCCAAAAAGGGCTCAGACCCTCCCTTCAGGACATACCAGGCCTTTGTTTGGGCGCTCAACAAATACTTCACCAGCTTCAAGGAGGAGCTCACTACGATAGAGAGAGAAATCGTCTGCGATGGTGAGTCACTGGGAAATAACTCAAATCAAGTTCACTTTTTGTCCCCACTAACAAAAGTTTTGCTTAATGATTTTCTTGAACACTGTTCCAAGTCCAAACTCAAATGTTTTTGTATATTTAGTTCAAAAGATTTTCAAAGTACTTTTTAATGGAATAGATGAATGGATTACAGCTTAGTTACGAACTCATGGATGTATCTGCACTTGCACTGTGTGGTGTGTCCACACTTAGACCCGCTGCTATCACTCATCACTTTATAACACTTAATATCACTTTATATGCCTACACATCTGTATATACAATCCCGCTGTTGTTCATTGTCAAATTGTTGTTGTCTTACCATATGTCACTTTATTTTATCTTATTTATTTAATATTTTTTATGCATGCCCCCATAGCCTTATAGTTTAACGTTCTTAGCTTATTTTTTATCTTAATTCTGTGTTATATGTTCTATGTCGCACGTTTGCACCAAGACAAATTCCTAGTTTGTAAACCTTGTTCACAAACCTTGGCAATAAACCTATTCTGATTCTGATTCTGATACAGTTAGTGATGGTATAAACCAAATGAAAGTCTCAAACAGCCACAATAGTTTAAACGTTAAAACGACCAGCAAACGGATTAATAGTACTGATCTGTTTAGAAATATACCAGTAAATTCCCAATATTTATACCAATTATTAATTATGTTTTGTTTTTTTATGTAATAAAATGCCACTTCCAGCATTCTGTTGCATTTTAGATGTAATATTTTTAGCTGCTTGCACTGATACTGCCTATATTCTACCACTGTAAATGGGACACCAGGTTTTGTGGCTCCCAACCCTCTACTTTCTCTGCTCCGCCCCTGCTTCACTGCATGTCGTCTCCTCACTCTGCATCTTCACTCTCCTCACTTTGCGCTGTGGGAACCACGTTTTTTTAATTATTTACAATTTATTTTGATCGTGTCAGCTCTCAGTTTGGGCATACTCGTGGGACAAAGAGCCACGGGTTGCCAACCCCTGGTATAGGGAATGAGTTGGAGAGGCAGAACAGGTTCCTAGTTCTGCTGCTGTGGTGGTAAAGGGGGTGATTTGTAGCTGAAATGGCTGGATGAAGGAGGGGATGCTAATTCATGCTTCAACTTTGACTGCTTTGTCCTCTTTTTGTAGATGAAACAATCACCCTCTCTGCTGTCTTGGAGCGCCTCAGACCTCACCTGGCCCAGATCAAAGTATTGCACAAAGTATTTTGCACAGGTGTGGCAGAGGTGCCCCCTCACACACCTAACGTGGTCCGGGCGTCCCATCTCCTCAACACTCTGTACAAGGCCATCCTAGAGTATGACAGTGTGGGGGAAGCTTCAGAACAAGCCGTGAGTTTGTCTTTGGATATAAGTAGCATTTCTGAATTTGGAAATGACTCAGTGTGTCTTAGTTCTGTTTTTTTTCTCTACTTTAGGTGGCTCTGCTGTTCTCACTGTGGACAGAGACGGTTAGACCATATTTGGAGATTGTGGATGAGTGGATAGTGCACGGACACCTGTTTGACCCAGCCAAAGAGTTCATCATTCAAAGGTGTGAGGAAATTTTATTTACAAGTCAAAATTGAATCATCGCAATTTCAATTATAATCTCACAACATGAATTATTTGTAATGGTGCAAGGAAGGATATGAGTCACATAGTAACAGTCAATTGCCAAACAATAAGTATAAGTTGTTTGACCGCCTTTAAATTCCTATTTATTAATGTACACTTTCAGATATGGACACCCGATATGGATTAGGATCAATATCTTTATCCAACTACACCACACTATCTCATTTAAATTTGCCTCCATCTGACTAAAACTATACTATTTGATGATACACTGTCATCTGATAATTGGGATTAAACACTTGTATTTATTCAGGAACAAGGATGTCCCGGTGAACCACAGGGATTTCTGGTACGCTACTTACACCCTGTACAGCGTCTCTGAGACCGTGGAGAATGAGGAGAAACAGAACGACTCGGCCAGCGGCAGCTCTGGAGGCGAACAGGGCCTCGGCAGCAGGCAGCTCACCATGGTCTCTTTTCTCAAACCAGTGCTGAAGCAGATCATTATGGCTGGGAAGTCCATGCAGCTGCTGAAAAACCTGGACTGCAAGGACTCTGAGCAGTCGGAGAGATCGTCCAGAGGTTTGTGTATAGTTTGACACCTTTTGGAATAAAATATTGATGTTAATCTAACTTGATCCTTTAATGTAACATTCTAGATGCAGAGAGGAAGAGCTTATACACTCTGTTTTTGGAGTCGGTGCAGTCTCGCCTCTGCAGCCAGGAGCAAAGTCCCACAGACGCAGTGACTGAGCAACAGGCCACGAACAGGAGCCTGGTTAAAATGCAGTCCATCATGGCCCAACACCTGGAGATCGACGATGTTCATGACCCACTACTCGCCATCAACTTCGCCAGGTTCGAAATAAACACAGCATTCACTGCATCGGCTTTAATAATGTCATTAATATTATAGGAGTTGGACAAAAGGTTTTGATTTAAATGACTGTAATACTGAATGTCCATTGTTTGACTTAGGCTGTACCTGGAGCAGAATGACTTTCATGAGCGTTTCTCTGGTGGAGATTTTAATGTGGACCGTTCGTCTCAGTCTGTGACCTGTCAGACCTTTGAGCTCACACTGCGCTCCTGCCTCTATCCTCACATCCAGAGGAGGTACATCGACTGCTGTGGGAACCTCATGAAGACCCTGAAGAAAGATTACAAGTATGTCCGTCTTTCATCACTTCATTTACAGACACTATGGCTCTGTATTATGTGGATCATTTGTCACATTCCTGTGCGCTGACGTCCATAGGCTGCTGGAGTACCTCCAGGCCATGAGGAACTACTTCCTCCTGGAGGCGGGAGACACCATGTACGATTTCTATACAGCGATATTTGACAAAGTGCAGGAGAAGGAGAGCTGGCAGCAGCCCTCTTTCCTCAATGTGCAGCTGCAAGAAGCAGTGGGGCAGCGCTACCCTGAGGACAGCAGCAGGTACTGCATCTACACTATACTGTACTATCAACAATCGTCATTTCAACTAAGATCATTTTTAAATCTTTAATATGTTTATCTTTTTTAGGTTGTCGATATTTTTGGAACCCATTGATCCTGCAAGAAAAAAACATCCAGTCAATAACTTGGAAGTCCTTACACTCAGCTACAAAGTATGTTACATTATGATGGTATAACGTCATAGCTGAGATTTCTTTAATATGTCATACATATTTAAATTATATTTGTTTTGTGTAGGTCCCATGGCCTGTCGACATTGTAATCAGCTCCGAGTGTCAGAAGATCTACAATCAAGTGTTTCTGCTGCTGCTGCAAATCAAATGGGCCAAATACAGCTTAGACACTCTCAGATTTAGCAGTAAGCGGAATATCTGAGATTTGGATACATTTTACTAAATTTGTGTGATTAAAATGTACTATATTTGTTTTTTTTTCCCCTAGATTTCACGGATGTAGCTAAACAAGTGGAGGGAGTCGCGCCTGAGGAGGTGAAGCTCAAGGACCCGGTGAATCAGCAGATCCACAGAATGTGCCTGCTCCGAGTCAAACTAATGCACTTCGTCAACAGCCTCCACAACTACATCATGACGAGGGTAAAAAAAAAATAGAGCTTCAAAATTGAACACAACCATACATAAATACAAATACTATACTATTAATACCATTAATTATGTTTTGCCATCCTAGATCCTACATAGCACTGGGCTAGAGTTCCAACATCAAGTGCAGGAAGCAAAAGACCTGGACCAACTCATTAAGATCCATTACAAATATTTAGCAACAATTCATGATCGCTGTTTGCTGAGAGAGAAGGTTAATGTCAAAGAGAGATTCTAGTGTTTATTTTTTGTATCGCATTGTAATATTTTTTTGGGGGAATAGCCTGTGTATGTAAGACTTAACACTCTTTGTTTGTTGGACCAGGTCAGTTTTGTAAAGGAAGCTATAATGAAAGTCCTCAATCTCGTTCTCATCTTTTCTGACCGGTGGCAAGCTGGGTTCGGCGCCTGGAAGTAAGACCACCTGTTTAAAATGACATATTTGTTGGTTTGTTTTATATTTTCGTCCCAGGTTATATTTAGCATGGCTGCCTTTTGCTTTTAGGATTGAGTCCATAGACAAGATGGAGTCCGACTTCAAAAACTGTCACATGTTCCTGGTGACCATCCTGAACAAAGCTGTGTGTCGTGGATCCTTCCCTCATTGTGAGTAAAGCGACTATAAATTGATCGGCCAAAACATTATGACAGCAAGTGAACTGCCCCTCAGTTGTTGTAATAACATGTGAAAATGTAACTGTGACTAGTGCATAGTTTACTGTATGTTAATGTGTCCTTCGGCACTTCTTCCACCTTGCTATGCATGTAATGTCATAAGATTCAAATTCGTGGCCACGTTCAGTCAGTCTGTCCCAGGGCAGCAGTGGCTATAGTAGTATCTTGTTAATACTTTAAGTTTAATAAGAAGTGAATGAATAGTGCAATGTGTGAAGCAGCTATATAAATGTCATCATCATTATGAGTTGACGTTTTAGACAGGGCTGCTCACAAACTTTCTACACCAAGTAAGGAAATATTGTACACCTACACCAGGCTTAATCTAGGACTACACAAGGTTTAAAATAGGAATACACTAAAAACAAGGATTAACCCAAAGGATGGTGAATGTCCCTAACATGAATAAAATGTTTCTGAATTTATTTAAACAAATACTAGAGCAACAGACCAGCTTGAACACCGGAAGCAGTCTGTGAGCCACTGATGTTACCACAGTTTGAGAAACACAGTTTGAGATAGAAGGTTTAATGGGATCTCGGAAGATGCTGCTCTTGTGGGGTGTTCCTACTCTGTAGTGGTCAGTCTCTTATCAAAACTAGAAAGAACTGATCGACCTTAAACCGAGGCGACGGCTGGTCCGTTTGTTCCAATAAAACAGACGTTTGTTGCTCAAATTGCTGAAGAAGTTGATGCTGGTTTTGGTTAAAGTGAAATACAGAGCTTCAGGGTTTGGACCATGGTCATAATGTTTTGCCTTATGAGCGTAATGCATTATGAGTGAATTGTTGTACTTGCTATACTTGTTGACCTCTGACTGATTGTTCCCCCTTGAACAGTGGAGTCCTTGGCGCTGTCTCTGATGGCGGGCTTCGAGCAGTGCTGATGCTGAGTGCAGCCCCTCTCCCCTCGCAGCTGTGATTGTCCCGTGACGCAACGTGAAGTCACTGTTTGCAAGAGAAACACTCATCTGGCATTAAGTCACGGCTTGTACAACTGTTTGCTTGTATTTACCGCAGGCTTCCAAGAGACGCTCGCTCACTAATCTCAAGGGTGGTGGTTGAGTCGCGAGCACTGGAATTACAAGCTGTGCCCTTGAGTCTCACAATGCACCCTTCTGTCTGAGGGGAAGTGTTGGTGTGATGGTGGTGTGGTCGGAGAAGCCATTGGCACAGAATGACAGCCATGTCGCTATTACATCTGCCTTCAGTACAAAGCAGATGGAACTTCAGAGCAACTAGTTTGTGTGACTGGAGAGCGAGAGGATGGTGCACCAACTTTAACTGTCTAAAAAGTCAGTGCCAAATAAGACTAATGCTTTTAACGGCATTATTATGATTAAATGTACAAATTATGTATATATTTTGCATAGTTACCACAACATATAATTTGGTGCAAGTTTTAAAGTGGACGGTCCTAACACAAAATCTTAGTTAGGACTGGAATAAAGAGTCAACCAGCTTGTGATAACTTGTGGCTTGCCTGTAATACATGTAAATATGAAGCACAATAAATGTTGCACAACAATTTCTATACACACATTGTGTCGTCCTCATTAAAATCATGTCTTGCTTTTCATTAACAGTGTAATTAGTTTTATAGCAGGCTTTTTAATCTATGATGCTGACAACATTTAATTGTGCATTCAAGTGTGACAACAGCAGCTTAAGAGTAATTGAAAACGTTAATTAAGGCTCCAAAGTGCCTTTTCGTTCAAAGACCTTTGTCTGCTGTGCATCTAAATAATATAAAGCATTTTAATCAATGGTGAACTAGCAGATGTGTTGTACCACATTCTAAAATGTACACTGTCTCTCTTTTATAATTTGGAAGAAAATAAAACAATTTTTAAAAAAGTTTTCAGTTGTAAATATAAGCAGTGGGTAGTTACATTTACTCAAGTAACAGTACTTTTGTTTTTCATACAGTACTTTTTACTTCTCCTTGAGTAATATTTGAAAAATAGTCAAAATAGTATATAAATATATAGTAACTCTTGCCGCTGTGAGTAAATCTTTCAGTGAAAAATTTTGACGCATGAATCTTCATATGATTGATTTCTTTTCCTATATTTTAGGGGTATTTTCTTGAAAATATTAAAATTTTTACATTATTTCATATTTTGTTCCTCATAATTTATGTCCCTACAGAAACATGAATCATACTTTTACGCTCAGTTACTCAAAGTAAACAATTGCCCAAGTAGCTTACATGTTCTTACTTGAGTAAATGTTTGGACCACTGCTTTTTACTTCTACTTGAGTAAAATTATTTTGATGTCACGGTACTCTTACTTGGGTGAATATTTTTGCTACTCTACCTACCTCTGAATAAAGGTCTTAAAGCTATTACCTGATTTTTCCTGTTAACAAGTGGACATTTTTAAATGGTCTCAACTTATATAGTGCTTTTCTACCTTCATCAGACCCACAGCGCTTTACAGCAAGGAACCAGTCATCCATTCACAGTCTCATTCACACTCGCTGGAAGAAAGGTGGGTGAAGTGTCTTGCCCAAGGACACAACAACAGTGTGTGGAGGAGCTGGGATTCGAACCCCCGACCTTCCGATCATGAGACCAACTGTTGTTTTAGCCGAAAGTAGTTTAGAAATCTCACAATCCCTCCCGCACATCTAAATTGTTCAAGCAAATTGCATGTTTCACGCCCATGTACAGCTTTGAGCGATGTCAAAGTGAAGCTCAATACACATTTAAATGAAGACAATGCAACAAGGTCTGGTTTTTTTTTTTTTTTAATCTTTTGCTGTGTTCACAATATACATACAATAAATGTATTCTACACCGACAAAAGGTGAGCTTTAATTTCACCCCCTCCTCCCGAGGTCCGGGGCAGGTCTGGGGCACATTCCTCGCTCACCTTTGATCCCTCTGTTCCAAACCCTGGCGGCGGCCCTCGGTACTGCAGCGCGGCCGAGTTTCCTGTCGCGTTTCCCTGTTTGCGGGACAGGAACTCCCAGCAGCTCCTCTCCCCCGCCCATGATAATAACACCAACCGAGGAGGAGAGAAGATTCCTTTGGGCGACGAAATAAAAGTAACAAAAAAAGTCTTAATCCAAGGCTTTTCTTGTATTGTCTTTGTGCCGTGCGGGGCGATCAACAACCCGGCTACATGGCGCTGTAACTAACCGCTCAACTTTTCCTGCCTAACGACCACAACTCCCGGTAAGTGATTCACAACTTACTTTCCAACTGCATTCTCAAGCTAACAACCCACGACGAAGACCTAACGCGGAGTCGGAGCGGGTGTCCACGTTTTTAACTCGGGTATTTATTGCTCCAAGTTATTACATTAAGCGTGTTTTACATGGTAGAGTGTGGAATTAGCTTGAAAGGGAGCAGCGGCGGTTGCAAAGCTTTTCCTGGCGGCTCGCGCAGGCCCTGAGCGGTGACTAATCTCAGGCCGTGGAGCAACAGCCGTGTCTCGGCCACAAGTCACACCGACACCCGGCGACACAGGGATTTTCACCTCAACAGCGCTTATATTTTCCCTTTTAGTTCCAACATTTTCATACATGCTGCATTTATCTGCAAGTTTGACAGGCGTTCACCAGGTGTTATTAGATACGCTTAAATGGAATGTGCCTAATATGCAGCTTGTGTAGTATTTTCTAAAGTACATGTTTCTACTTGAACTTTTTTCTTTTCTTTTTTTAGTATCTTTACTTCTTGGATACATTTGTATACTTTTTAAAGTATCAGTGCAGAATATTACATCTGCAACAAGTGGCAAACGCTTCATGTTGACTCGAAAATGAAACTGAAGTTGATATAGTTTTTTACTTCTGGTCATTTTCCTGTATCTGTTAGTGGAGCTGAACTCTCTCCCTCCCTCCCTACTTGCATTCACTAAAGGCGATCCCCTCAAAGTCACTGAACTCTAATCTCCCCCAAATGTATTGTGTGCATATTTTGGCGTTTCATATAATATGCACCGAGGGTTTGAGAGTGATATAATTTCAATGTATACGTTTCGTTTGGACAAATGGACAATTAAGCTGTCTTAAATCTATGACAATGATCACATTTTATCTTGTATGTTTTGTCCGTCCTATCACTGCTGAAACTTTCCACCAAGTCCTTTTTTTTGCTCTTGCTTTGGTAATTATTTGAGTCACTACTTTTCAGCCAGATGCCATGAAAGTGCTCTCCTGGGGTTGTTAGTGTTGCTTTGCCCACACGTGCTGCCGGGCTGTCCCTCTGGTCTCTGTGGTTAAACGTAAGGTTTAGAGAAATGACTGTAACCTCCACAACCTCGCTCTCTGGCTACAAGGTCTGTATGTGTATGACACCCCGTTAATTTTGTATGACTGTGTGTATCTTTTTTCTGGGAATGTTTCTTTGAAGGATGCGGGCAGGCAGACATCATGTTGTTCTAAAACAAAGGGATAAAAACATTGGAGGGAGTGATGTATACAGAAATGAAGTCGTCAATGCTACATTATTATAGGTGGAGGGAAATGCAACAACTTCTATAAATTGTGACGCATATTAAAAGCTCTGTGTTTTGTATTGGAACATGCTCGTTAACATAAGTAATACCATGGCTTTGTGATATTTGTCTTGCAAGCATGGACACTGTGGCATCCTCGCAGTTCTTTTGTGGTCAGATTTCAGCTTTGAAGCGTGTCGGGTGAACTGCACAGTGCACACAGATTTAAGAAGAGGGTAAGCCACTGAAACTAAGTATTGGGTTTTAAATTTAGAACTATTGACTTTTGTGTCGTCTTTCTTCCCGGATTTGTTCGAGAGTGTGGGACATAATTAGATAGATTCACAGTATCAAACGGAAAGGGGAGACACGACGACGAGTGGGTTTTTGCAACACCGACACAAGCTACAAAATCTGATTTTAGATTTGCCACTTAGTTGCTATGGGTTTCAAAATAAACTCTGTTTTTCATTGTTTGTACCATTTCACACCTTACCAACTGTCTCACGTCACCTACATCACACTTCCTTCACTGGAAATCACCAGGTGTAAATGTTTGCTAGCAGCACATTATATTGCAGTGAATAAGATGATTTTTTAAGAGAGTCTTCTTAGCCATTTTCGATAATATATTTAACCCACAGTGGTGCAGCTATACGTTTGGTGATGTGTGCAAGATGCTAAGAAGATGCGAAACCAAGAATTCTATGTATACGTCAACGCTTAGAATCAGAAGATTGTAAAGCAAGCACTATTGTAAAGTCACTCAACGGAAAGAGCATTAACCCTTGAACACTATATTTCAACCACTGATGTGACCAGTGTCTCGGCACAGGTGACAGCGCTTCGTTTTTATGCAGTTGTTTATTTCCGGACAGCTTTCCATTGTTGAGAACGTTTCTTAGACCCTTCAGTAAAGTGACTTTTACACTTAGTGGTCAGTATGAGTCTCCTACTTTTAAAAACAACATGTTGGTTTTGTCTTCGGTCTTGGCTCACCCCGGTTACCGATTTATTTAACTAATCTCCTTTCCCCTTATACACCAGGTCTTACGAACACATGCTGTGCCACTTTAGCACTTGGGCGCCCGACACACCGAATTAAGATTAGAGCATTTCTCCAATTAGTCTCCTGTACTTCTTCATTCAACCAGACGAACAGACAGGGCTTTGCAAACGCAGCAAAGCCTTAAGAGGGAACTGAGCATTGCAGCTTTAACCATTGGGTTCCTGTTTTTAATCTATCATATAAAACTGAGTGGGAGTCTTTTACTGAACTCTGCATAATGTTCCCTGGCTTTACACTTGTCAGGCTTTAATCTGTTATCCGTTCAAGCTTCTATTTCCTGCCAACTTCCTTCTTCACAAAGACATACATTTGTTAAAGTAATGACGCATTATCATAAACATTTAAATTTCTTGCCTCTGGTGACTTCCTTCTCTATTTCAAGAAACGGATTTCACAACAAACACAGGCGCTATTTTGATTTGAGACCATGAACTCTAAACATGGCTGTAAAGATGGCCGCTATCATTCGTTGCCCTGATTACACTTTTTTTTGACGTTTTGATTAAGATAAACAAGAGTTGTTTAAAGGGATCAACTTTTTTTGTTGTTAATTTTTGTCTGTGATTGTTCATGAACTTGACATTCACTTCAGCTTTGTAAAATATATCTGATATATTTCGACTTCAGTTCCCCATCTGCTTCTCATGATACAGTTCTCCAGACAATCGCTGTTCCTGTAATTGTACTGCATAGAGCGATGCTGCAGATACATTTGTTTCAATCAAATGTATCTGTATGTAAATGTTTTTTATTTTTTATTTTTTTTAATTGTTTCTGTGTCACCTGCCTAGGGACTGCAGATGGAAATTATTTGCTATAATCTGGCATATTTACACTGTAATTGTGTGATTGACATGACGTGCATATTTTTGTGTGCGAGAGTTATATTTCTTTTAAAAATAATGTGAGCTTTTTATTACATGTATCACTTTATTCTACAAAACCTATTTAGTTTAAACACATTTTCATCACATTTCAATAATAAATATTTTTTTATGTTTTCTCAAACCCCTAAAACGTCAGGTGGTGCAACCGTCCGAGCAAATGATTAGACTAATAAAGCTTCTGAAAATTTTATTTTCAGGGTAACAACTGAAAAATAAAACATCATGGCATTATTGTATGTTAAATATCTTTCAAATAAGCCATCATTTGTAAATATTAATAGTTTTAAAGCTTTTGAGATCACTAAAAAACTTTTGTCCGACAATTTGTAATCTTAAAATATCAGGGTGGCACAACCGTAAGAACAGGGCTTTTATTTTGAAATAAAGAGTAGTATCAGCAAATGGGATATAACATCAGCCCGAAGAACAAGTTGTCTTTATCTATTTTGACACCGTTTTTACCACTCATTTCCCCACACTGCTCTAAACACAGAACAAGATGGCAACAGCTGACCACTGGACACATTTTGAAGCTAAAAAAAGTCTAGTTTTATGCAAAAACAAATCCCCAAATATTGATCAAGTATGGTTTGGAATGCATGGGCGATAACATTTGTGCAGAGCAGTTCTGTAAATGGAGGAAGCCGCTTCCCAGAGACCTAGGAGGATAAAAACTATGCCAAAACTAAACTATTTTGATTTGCAATTGATGTAGTGAAAAACAATAATTGCATTGTCCAGTTGTACTTATTCTAATCCTTTTCCAATAATGCTCTTACAAGTACTACTCTAAACCCTGTTGTAACATGCAAAGTTGACATTTTCTAACCTGGAAATGTGGTGCACTGTAGATAAACACTGAACTGAAATTAATTGCTGTATGTTGTTCTATTTTGTGAGTTCTGTGTGGATATTTGAATGTGACCTGTTTTGACCCCAGTCGCTCTGGTTTTAGAGGATCATTAAAGCAAATGTTTACAAACCCGTAGTGGAACAATATTGATGTTTTTGTGGCTTTGGCCGTTTTTATAAAGACATTATTTTAATTACTACCAAAGTACTGTATTTCATACTAAATATAGGAGCACTACAGTATTTAGAGTGCTAACGCCAGACTAAAATCACAAATGATATTTAGTCTGGGGACCACCAATTCATTTTCTCGTAGGAGAGGTGTGGTTTACCATTGTCCATAGTTGTTTATTAGGCGCTACGAATGTCTATCATGCGTCTGCACGCAGCCATAGCCAATCCTATCAGATGACGTGTGATGTACCAGCTGTACATTTTTGAGCTAAACTATTTAGAACACGGTCTAAAGCTTAATCGAAAGATGGCATCGCATCTGCTGCTGTCATGTTGGATCCGTAAATAAACGTTTTAAATTATTTTTTTATCCGTACAAACTGCAAGCTTCCGTATGTTGAATAGTGCGTCATCGTCTTACCGTCCCTCCTCGTTCTGTGATTGGTCCCCAAATCCATGCAAAGATTTCAGCCATGGTCCCCAGGCTGTTGTGAAGTTCGAAAGGATTTTGGCGCACACAGAAGTCTGGCGTTAGCCAGGCTAGTGGGTTATGGCTTTAAATTATCAAAATGTCCTGGTTCATTGTGCACGTCTGTTTTTGCTGGGCCGGTCCTCATGAAGCAAAAGCTGGCTGAAAGTTAAATGTCTCTTCTGTCAACTCCAATGAGCTAAAATGATATTAATAACTCATTATGGTATCCAAAAGGGGTGGTGGTATTCTAAAAAGTGTATGTTTTTGCTCATTTGAAAGGGCTTTGAGAAATGAATATGAAACTGACTGCAGTGTCTCTGTCCTCTCTCCTTCAGCCTCGCTATGGCGTCCACAGTGACTTTGGAGGATGCTCTATCCAACGTCGACCTGTTGGAGGAGCTGCCCCTCCCGGACCAGCAGCCCTGCATCGAGCCCCTGCCCGCCTCCCTCATGTACCAGGTCTGACACAGTCCTATGAAGACTGCCCAAAAGTCATAGAATTTCAAGAATACCAAGTACAGAGTATTCTGGTTTGTTTGGAATTTGGTAGTGTTTTATTGGGAATAATATGTATTTAGCCCAAAGTATTAATTGGAATTCCCACCAAGACAGTTTTGATGTGTATTTTTGATAGGCCAGACTCTTATTTATTTTAAATTTATAAGCGACTTTCATTTCCGTTTTCCAAAATTATGTTGGGCAGCACCAAACAATTTGTTTAAATAGGAACATTTAGTAATCTGATTTTTGTTTATTTGCTAAGCCTTATGTAGCTCGTCAGGCTCTGTTTGCGCAATGATATCAAATTGAATACTATGTACGATACTATGTACTGTTACTGTGTATTAAAAAGACTTTCTTCTTCCCTCACAGCCAAACTTTAACACTAACTTTGAAGACAGAAATGCCTTTGTCACTGGTATCGCCCGATACATCGAGCAGGCCACAGTCCACTCCAGCATGGTACAGTCCCCTGTTCACATTTCTACCTGTCATTCATACAATTCTGGCTTTCTCTTTATGATCTCATTCATGTAGTTAGTCAGGCTGCCTTGCCAGGCTAATTATTCTGAGTCGTACAAAGTTGAGGTAGAATATCTATAGAATCACAAGAAAACAACATCAATGTATTAACACAAACGAAAATACTAGAACTCTACACTGCAAAGAAATGATAAATAATAGGTTGTTAAATGTAATGTGTGCAGGTTATGGCAGTTGTCAAAAAAACGTGAGAATATCAGATTTATAGATTGGTGTACCATTGTGCATATTTTTTTCCTCCAAAGAGTCATTTGGTAATGTATAGAAGGCTGACCTCCTTGAAGAGCCTGAGCTGCCTCTCTGTATGTTTGTTATTGAAGCCATCAGCCTCAGAGAAGGGCCTCCCTCTGAACACTCTGATAAATGAGTTCTTTGGACTGAATCTAATACGCAAACTGAGTCTTTGTGTTTAATTACTGAGACATAATAACCCAGAGTCTGTATCAAAAAGCACTTTGTATTGAGACTCGGCTGATTGAGACGCTTCATACCACCTACTGATGAGCGGAACAAGTGGGGCCTCTTTTTATTGTTTAATCTTGGCACATCTCGGTAAGTAAAAGAGATTTTGTTTTTTGAATCAGAATGAGATGTTGGAGGAGGGACAAGAGTACGCTGTCATGCTGTACACCTGGAGGAGCTGCTCGCGGGCGATACCACAGGTAACATTTTCATTATTGACCCAGGTTTTAACGATTTTTGAAGTTGTGCATTTTTGTTTTAGTAATAAGCAGATGACTATTATTATTTGTACACATTAACTTTTAGTTTTGTTGGCTTTCTTCACTCCTGTAGGTGAAGTGCAATGAGCAGCCGAACAGAGTGGAGATCTACGAGAAAACTGTGGAGGTCCTCGAACCAGAAGTCACCAAACTCATGAACTTCATGCACTTCCAGGTAATGTACTTATGGCGATAGATATGTAAATGATGGTACAGAGAGATGACGTTTTAGTTGCATTAGATAATTTCACTGACATGTACCCCTGCGTAATTGTTTTAAGACTGGAGGTAAATCTTACTTCAGATAATATTAGTAACACATTATACTAAAATTTAATCAGCTCTGCCCTCTCATTTTCCCCATCGAAAACATGTATTTCAGCTAGGCAAACTTATTCCAATCCAATGATTTTTTTAACCACTTGGGGAAATACAGTAAATTCTTCATGAGTTTCAAATGAACAGTCATAATGATGACTTCACAGAAAAAAACTGTTCAATCCTTTTCTCTAAATAACAAACAAATAAATAAAATATAAGTCTTTAATCTTTATTTTCCCTCTCAGCGCACTGCGATCGACCGCTTCTGTGGAGAGGTGCGTCGCCTGTGCCACACCGAGCGCAGAAAAGACTTTGTGTCCGAGGCGTATCTCCTCACTATGGGAAAGTTCATCAACATGTTCGCTGTGTTGGACGAACTCAAGAACATGAAGTGCAGCGTCAAGAACGACCACTCGGCCTACAAGAGGTACCGCACGGGGCACTAGAGGGCGCCAATGGGCTTCATTATTATTATATTATTATATTATATTACTGTTTATATCCTTAATGGTCAGACAAAGACAAAAATAGTTAGTAATTCAATTATTGTTGATAGTGCATAACTTTCCTCTTCAATGAATTTCATATTCTTAATTGCATATAATTTAGTCCCATATAGGAAAATGACATTATTTTAAATGATACCATTAAGTAAGAACTTTGCTGTTTAAAACCTGATCACAAATCATTACATTGTATTACGATTACATTTTTAGTCGTTTTCAGATTAATGCCTAAAACATTTCTTACACAGAGCTGCACAGTTTCTCAGAAAAATGTCCGAGCCCTCATCAATTCAGGAGTCCCAAAATCTGTCCATGTTTTTGGCGAATCACAACAAAATCACCCAGGTTTGTACGGTCACACTGTTTCTCAGCCACATTTGGACGATTGAGTGATTTCTTTTTTTTTTTGTGAGATGCTGTGGGGGAGAGGGGCTTTCATCTGTCAAACAGGAAGTCATCTGTTACAACACATGGCTACTTTTGATTGTAGAGAGCGATACAAATGTTTCCGAATGGTGAACCAACAAAAAAAAGCCCTGTTTTTGCAGATTAACTTGATGGATAGAGCACCCCAATGTCTGTCGTAATAAAATCCTGGGGCAACTTATGAATGCACCTTTGAAGACTGCCTTCCCAATTATGCGCATGTGTTGACAGAGCATCTTCTTAAAAGATTTTTTTTTCTACTTTCTACCATTTTTCTTTTGTTTTTAAAGTTACTGCTCACTTTTCGTGTTGAAAAGATGGTGCTGCACATCACCTAATAACACATTAACATCAGCATGTAGGGGAGAAAAAGGACCGTCTGGCTCGTTGGATTAGGCAGTGGTTGTTGAGGTTACCTTTCTGGCACAAAAAGTGTTGTCAGGCGCAGCACTTTAGTCCACAGGCACTGGTTGGAAATTAAAGTTTTCTGTTGCAATGTAGAGAATGTTGAAGCAAGATCATGCTGTTGCTAGGGTTAAATAGTTTGTTTATATACTGTATCCATTCATTTAACAACATATTCATGCAATGTGTCACATTTTAACACGTGTTGAATGCAGTAAAATAGGTTTATTCATTGATGGATATTATAGTTCTTTTGGAATCTGTTTTTTTTTTTTTGCTATGTGTGTAGCGGCGTCATTCTTCAAATAATGTCTGTATGTGCTTTTCCAGTTTCTCTGACAAAGTTGATGTATACGTGGGCAAACAAAATGTGTTTTCAATTTTGTTTTAAAAAGCTTGGAAAAAAAGAAGAATCTTTGACTTGTTGAATAACAGGTGGAGTGAGTGTGTTTTATGGTTTATAGGAAAACGACTCTTATAGAAGGTTATGTTTATCGTACTAAATGTTTATCATCTTAAAGCTCTTCTGTGAAGCTGCATAAAATGAGATATGAATATAAAATTACAATTTGCTATTACAGTACCACCTCTTTATGCAGTAAATTCACACATTTTCTTGTCTGTTCTTCTGCCTCAGTCCTTACAGCAGCAGCTGGAAGTCATTAATGGATACGAGGAGCTTCTGGCAGAGATCGTGAATCTGTGCGTGGATTACTATGAGAACAAGATGTACCTGACTCCTGGAGAGAAGCATATGTTACTGAAAGTGAGTGTACCCTGACCTGAAAGCACAGGCTGTCTGTGTGTCATTATGAGAGCCTCTCTGCTCAACACCTGGGATCATACAGGGGCTTGAAATGACAGAAAAACAGAAAAAATAAGACTTCCCGTGTTAAAAATATGTATTTGGGACTGTGGAAATAAATAAATAAATGAAGCTCTGAGTTAAAGCCCTGTTTTTTCAGGCAAATAACTGCATATCAAAACCTGGCCACAGGACTCTACCAGTGGATTTGAGGGCTAAAAAGTTATAACAAAGGATAGGGATGGGACGAAATATCGTTCGGCGAAATATCGCGATACAAAACGTGACGAAAAAAAAATTATTATTATTATTTATATTTTTTTATATAATTTTTTTTTTATGTAAAGCGTCTTTGAGTGTCCAAAAAGCGCTATACAAGTTCGATGTATTATTATTATTAAATGAAAAAAATATATATATATATCCGGGGAATGGTGCAGTGCGTCGTCAAACCAAGTCACAGGAATGATATGTTAGTTTTTTTGAAGAAGAACCAGTCCTGAGATACATTAACCTAGGGTTAGAGCAGCACTAAGGGAGTGTTCTTGTTGTGTTTGGCCTGTTGGGCCTTGTGTTTCCCTGTGTTCAACTGAAATAAAAATAAAAAAGTTGTTATTATTCAGTAATATTTTTTTCTTTTTTGATATATCGTGACGTATCGTTTCGTGACTCTGACATATCGAGGTGCATCGTATCGTGAGTTTAAGTGTATCGTCCCATCCCTAACAGAGGACTACAGTCACTGTGACATGCAGGTTTTGAGGTTAGCTTAGATCGGGGTTCTCAACTAAGTGTGCCGCTGCACAAGTCCAGGTGTGCCATGGGAAAATGTATGATTTTATATGACGAATCCAAAGGGGTCCAAATGATCAAAAATCATTCCATTTCATTGTTGGAATTCACCTGTTTTCCACGACGGAGCGCATCACCTCTCACAGCGTCTCGGTGTGCGTTGGCTTTATTGGCTTATACCAAAGCGCAGTGCACGGACAGAGGGAGTTTTTGATAAGTATTGAATTCACCTGCGCCAGGAGATAACGGCGGGTTTGAGTGTAGTTCAGCTGTAAGTCCGGTTGGTCAGTGTGGAGCAAATGCAGCCAGTGAAGGTGCTGTAGCGTGGGGATCGAGTCTGATTTCCCGTCCCGTGCAAGTCTCTACCGCGGACTGTGGGAGGCGCGTGTTGGGGTGCCCCAGAGATGAAAAGGTTGAGAAGCACTGGTTTAGATACTGTAAATAATAATCAGGTTAAATGGTCTTCAGGTTCATGCTTATACCATGTTCTATAAGACATAGTGACTCATGCAGCATCACTTTCTAAAGTCTGAGAAAACCCTTTTATAGGCCTTTATGTAGGATGAGTATTGCAGTAATGGATATAATGCATGTGCCATCATGCCTCTCTTTCAGGTAATGGGCTTTGGTTTGTATCTCATGGACGGGAACAGCAGTAACATCTACAAACTGGATGCAAAGAAGAGGATAAACCTGAGCAAGATAGACAAGTTTTTTAAGGTGAGGAGGTTGTACTGTATAATCGCCTACTCGTGATGTAATAATGCAATGCTTAAGAAAGATGTCAAGCTCTTCAAGATGACACACGATAGCTGCTTAATCTGTGGGAAAGAAGGATTTTTTTCCTGGATGATGAGAAACATGTTTTTCCCAATCCAGTTATAAGGAACAGGAAACTGGAGGTTTTGTCAAATTAAAGTCTGTTTGCTCTTGTCATCGCAGCAACTGCAGGTTGTGCCTCTATTTGGAGACATGCAGATTGAGTTGTCCCGCTACATCACGACGAGCGCTCACTTCGAAGAGAACAAATCACGGTGAGAACAAAATGCAGTAAATATTACAAGTGCAGCGAGATCAATACATGGCTATTGTTTAATGGTTTCCCTTTCTTGAATTTGCTTTGTGTTTTATTCAAAGAAATGATCAAAATGAGGATAGTTATGGATTTTTGCTGAATGTAATTAGTTGGATTTGGATGAAATTCACAGGACAGGTCCGCAATGAGCCAAAGCTAAAATGTACTATTAGTGTGGTCATTTACAGGGATATGCTTATGTCAGGGTACCCAGGCCAATGGCTTTTGTGCAGGTGTTTGCGCACACCTGGACATGCAACAAGAAAATGAATTAAAAGTATATAAACCAGCTTTTATCAAAGGTGCTTTTAAAAACTGTAACTTTTCCCCTCTGATCTCGCACACGCGCACACACACACACACACACACACGAGAAGTAAAGCGTGTGAAATGTCCTCCACAAGAGGATGGAGCTGAGATTGAACCACCAACCTCAGAACAAGGGGCGACTGTCTCTCATCGTCTCCCTCCTCTCTCCTCCAGGTGGGCGTGTATGTCGGCCTCCAGCAGCCCTCAGTACAACATCTGTGAGCAGATGATCCAGATCCGCGATGATCACATGCGCTTCATCTCAGAGCTGGCTCGCTATAGCAACAGTGAGGTGGGATTTAGACAAAAGCAGCATGATCCTCAGAAATACCACTCGCAAACGCCATTTATTACAGTGTGCTCTTATTCCTGTCTTCTTTGTTCTAAAAGTTATGTATTTTTAAAAACATCTAGGTACTCTGACTATGAACTAGGGCTGGGTGATAAATCAAATTAATTTGATTAATTCATGCTATGTCCACCTCATGTGCGTGATGCGGCCAATTTAGCAGCTTTTCAGATCGCTCTGTAATTACTGTTTTCGGAAATGACACCAGTGGAGAATCTGGCGATCGATCCCTTGCTACTTTACAAAGGCACTTTACAAAGGCATTGTATATAAATTTGGCTGGACAAAAATAAACATGCAAGTGCTATCGGTTCTAAAGGGATCAAATTAACCTGATTCCTGCAGAAGCCTAATGCATTGGCCTGAAATTAATGATTGTAAAAAATTTGAGCAGTTTTCTTCACATGAAAGATTAGCAGTCCCTTTTATTTCCAATAAAATCAATTAAAATCATAATAGTCCATATGGAGTAAAAACAATCGAGAGTAACATTTTTTGCTCAGCCCTACTAAGAACCTTGCTCGAAGTCAGAAGATGACTTTCCCGACAATTCCTTTGTATACAGTACCATAAAGCCTTGAATGTCTAAACATCAGCGATACTGAAATGGAATAAGTTCTTTGCTAAAAAAATCACCCCAATCAATTACAAATAATGTTATGCAAATATCACAATTGTTGTAATAGAAAACAAACTATACAGTCAATTCACAACTACTAGGTTATTCATGATCATCAAATACTTGCCTTTACTGCATATCTTTTAAATAAATCTGCACATTTGTACTTGCTGCTTCGAAAAGGTCATTTTTGCCTTGAACTCTCTGGTTTTACCCTGGCAATACAAAACTGTTTATAGTAATAGGTAATCGTTTGTTTCACTGAATCACTTGATAATCGTTTGAGCCGTTTGCATGTGCTGTGCACTCGCTCTTATGTCTGGGATATTTGAATTCCCAGCCGTGATGTAACAGGATTTGCAGCAGATGCCTTGCCCCCGTGGATTGTCTAGAGTCAGAATTCAGTGACAGTGAGTTTTCCATCTGAATGGCAGACCTGAACTCTTGGAGGGCTGAAATAATGTGAAAAATTACTTTTAAGATAGAAATAAAATTGCACAGAGTTTGCCACACAGTGGTCAATAATGGCACAGAATCATTTGTTACAGCCGGGGTCCAATATGCCTCATGATTGAGATGTTTCCCTGCTGCGTTCATGACTTTTGTATTACTGGTGAAACGTTTTAGTGAAATTCCCTCATTCGTGTTCTTTTAGAGACTATATGTGTGATATTTCCTAAAAATGTCAGTAATTGCTCAAGTAAAAGCTTTGTTGCCAAAGCGACCAACACAGCAAACTGTTTTTCTGACTGGTCTCTTTTATAATATTGATTTTGGTTTATATGATTGAAGAGATTACCTGAGCACTGACAGCTGTTTTTATTCCCCTTATTCCTTTATGCTGCAATGTTCCCCTGTAGGTGGTGACGGGGTCGGGGCGTCAGGAGTCTCAGAAGACGGACTCTGAGTACAGGAAGCTGTTTGATCTGGCTCTTCAGGGCATGCAGCTGCTCTCCCAGTGGAGCGCTCACGTCATGGAAGTGGTAAGAAGCAAGAAATGCGCTTTACATCAAGGAACCACTCACCCATTCACATACAGTAGGCCAGGATGAATGAAAGTGCGTTTCAGAGTGCGCATGGGGGACGACGGATGGAAATTAGCCCAAGGCTTCAATCCGGTGTGGCGTGTTCATTAACATGCACTGTCCCTACAAAATAAACCAATAATCATTTATACACCAATGCAGACACTGGAGGCAAGGTGGGTGAATTGTCTTGCCCAAGGACACAACAACAAGAGCCGAAATTCGAACCCCCGACCTTCCGATCATGAGACTTTACCGTCTGCGCCACTTTTTCCCCTCTCTGCTGCCTCCTCTTGTATAAATTCAGAACGTTTTGCCAAAAATTGCATTTGGTAAAATTAGTTGGCAAGATACTGCACTTAGAAGTTGATTTATTGTGACTACTTCAAATTATAAAATCACTAATGCAAATATTTGGCTATGTTCATGTCCCTCTGAATTTGTTCTCCCTTTCCCACATCCATTGCTCAATACAAGAAAAACATGCATTTTCTTTTCACAGACCATTGCAAAGTTCTTTTCCATGAATAGAGCACATACCTAAATGCGTAATGCAACAAAATACAATCAGTCAATAGCAGCCTTGAACCAGTTGAGACGAGAAGTCCTTGAAAAAATGTTTTGCTGAACTGCTTTTAAATGAATGATGAAATGAATGAACAGAATGAAATGTAGTAATTAGTGAAGTGTTGTGTGTGACTGACTGACTGGGACTGACTGAGAATAATGCATTGTCATACTGTATATTGTTATTTATTTTCTCTGTAACCAGAGACTACGGATGGAAACTAGCTATTTCGCTATAATCTGGTGTTCCTTTAATAAAGATTCAGTCATTCATTAATTAATTCATTAAAAGCGTCTGAGTTCAGAGATTGCAGGGACAGGCAAACGCATCATTATGGAGGTTAAACGTGTTCGAGACCGACTCACTTTACTTCTCTGTCTATGGGACTTTTATAATTATTAACATGTTCTCTATTCATCACACTGCCTCATGTAACCTTTTGTTTACAACAGTAAAATTGTCCAGATAATGTTTTTTAAGTATGTTACTCATGTCTTGCAGTATTCATGGAAACTGGTTCATCCCACTGACAAATACTCCAACAAAGAGTGTCCGGACAATGCAGAGGAATACGAGAGAGCCACAAGATACAACTACAGCAGCGAGGAGAAGTTCGCACTTGTGGAGGTAGGATTTTAGCCTTGTTTATGCGTTTTTCGCTTGTCAAAAGTTTGTTGCAGTCAAACTTGAAGCTGACCTTTTTAAAATGTATTAATTGGTGTTGATTCCATTTGTTTACATTCAAATATTAGAAATCTCATTGTCTTGCCCTTTTTCCTTAAAAAGACTTTGGTGTAATCATGTTATTTAAAAAAAGAACACAACTTGATGATCCAAACATTGGTACTGCTGAAATGAATGAAATGTCCGCTCATTGTGCAGTGTTTGTTTTTTCTGTCGGCAGGTGATTGCGATGATTAAGGGGCTGCAGGTGCTGATGGGACGGATGGAGAGTGTCTTCAATCATGCCATCCGCCACACCATTTACTCTGCGCTGCAGGACTTCGCCCAAGTCACTCTGAGAGACCCTCTGCGCCAGGCCATCAAGAAGAAGAAGAATGTCATACAGAGGTACCACTGGTGTAGTAGAGTTTTTGGTGATGGAAAGTGATTGTTTCATAACTCTAGATCAGTGTACAATGGGGTTTCAGCCTTATAGTGTGTTTTTAATTTTCTACCGTAATGCTTATAGACACTCGCATTCATTTTTAAGCGTCCCCTTATTCAAAACATACCTGGAGTATTTTTTAACTTAATTCACGCAAGTTTCCTGTTTAATTGGACACCTTCTTCTATAAGCCAACACAAGTTTAATACCGAGTTTATGGAGTCAATCGTGGACAAAAATCTAGTTCAATGCTTCTGGGGTTTCCATTTGGGCATTTACATGCAATAATACCATCTCTAAATAGCAAGAGAAAAACTGATATTACTGTTGTGTGTAAAAGTTGCCTTAAAAAGCTACCAGACACGATATTCCAGACGCTATCAGCAACAGTCCATTCATAATTCAATAATGTTGTCAGGAAAGTTCTCACGCAGTTTTCTCTGCGGTCCTCGTCTTTGATTAAACATTTCCAAGCCCTTGTATAACGTGCGTTTGAAGCAGAGCCAAAATAGAACATAAAGAAATAAATCCGTGTGTAGTGTTGGAAAAGATTGAGGTCACAGAGATAAAAATCCAATTTCCCTCTTGATTTTGATTTGCAAATGCTCACTTGAATCTTGCTGGTCACTTATCATGTTTAGTACTGTTGAATAGAGAACAGTGGGCTCCTCCCTTTGCTTACAGTATGTAAATTTTTACATACTGCAGTTTTTTTCCACGTTATGCCAAAACGTGGCAAATGTTTAAATTCCTTAATTTTACTCTGCTGATGGATTCAGTTTTTTTAGTTTACAGCTATAACCGCTGGGTCTGAAAGCTCTAATGATTCATTTATTTGATATAAATGAGCGCAAATACATATTTTTCCCTCTTAAAACACATGTTACGGTCAGATTTGGTCAATGTGGCATGTTGGTGTCAAATAATACTTTTGTGGATTACCTAATGCTTGTTCCATCTGTGTGCCTTGTAAAATAATTTTTGTGTGTGTTTTGTCAATGATCGTAGCGTCCTTCAGGCCATCAGGAAGACTGTGTGTGACTGGGAGACTGGACGAGAGCCCCACAATGACCCCGCCCTCAGAGGAGAGAAAGACCCAAAGGGAGGCTTTGACATCACGGTCCCGCGCCGAGCTGTGGGCCCTTCCACTACACAGGTGTCACCTTTCTGTCCCATATGTGTTTCAGACTTTGGACTTACGTTTAATATAACTGAGGCAGTTGTTTGTAGACACAGTAAATGTTACACTACAATTTTAGAAGGGCAACCAATACTATAGTAAAACAATGCTGCAATAGTATATTACACCGCACACCGTCTGTTCCTGTAGCGCCACAGCAGTCCATCCATGTAATCTTCCTAATGCCCCACTGATTAGATCTTCATGTCATGTCACAGTTGGCCGTCTCTGGAAAGCGGAGATAATGAGGGAACATATAGAAGCTAATGCGCGTGGCCACCAGGCTCATCTGCATTAACGATCACGCACCTTTTAGGTGTTGCTCTCATCTGTTCAGTCAAAGATCATATCTTTCAAAGATCATGTCTTATCTTGCCAGATGCCAATGCAAAATTACAATGTAATTGGCGCTAGCATTATTATTGTAGTACTGTACAGTTATTTTAAACACAATACTTTATATATTCAGTAACATGGTCTTTTATTTTGTAAAAAATATTATGCAAATGGAACCATAATCATACTGTGGTGAGTCAATCAAGTCCTAGTTTAGACCTGTTGAGTGAGGATTTTTTTATTTTGTTCTGGTTTAGCCTGGTCTGCTGTCTTTGCTTTAGATCATGTGTAGTTCTATTGAAGAATAGATTTTTAGACATTCTTGTTCCATTTCGGTCTTTGTTGAACTTTAATTTGGCCCCTGCCTGGATCAATGAAAGTTGGTCCAAAACCCCTACTTTTGTGTATGATAGTGCATTACATAAACCTTCCAGGTCTTATTGTTTCAAACATCTAACCATTTATTTATAATATACTTCACTGTTTCTGTAGCTCTACATGGTTCGGACGATGTTGGAGTCCTTGATTGCCGACAAGAGCGGCTCAAAGAAAACTCTTCGCAGCAGTTTGGAGGGACCCACCATTTTGGACATTGAGAGGTTTCATCGCGAGTCCTTCTTTTACACCCATCTCCTCAACTTTAGTGGTAGGGAATGTTTCCAAACACTGATCTTAACCACTTTATGTAATCTACTGCAGATTGTTTCTTTTAATTAAGCTTAAACTATGTTGAAGGACATTTATGACAATACAGTTATTTAATGTCAAGATTTCATTTTTGTGAATGTGTTCCATTTGGCATTAGTTTTGACTGCAGTGTACTTTGTTCAGCGCTCAGTCTGTCTTGATTTCTCACTGGTAGATTAACCACAGCTATTACCTTTCAGTATTTCGTTATTTACATTTGTGTGTACATTTGTCTATCTTGTCAGAAACCCTGCAGCACTGTTGTGACCTGTCGCAGCTCTGGTTCAGGGAGTTCTTCCTGGAGCTGACCATGGGCCGCAGGATCCAGTTCCCCATCGAGATGTCCATGCCCTGGATCCTCACAGACCACATCCTGGAGACCAAGGAGGCGTCCATGATGGAGTGAGTGCCAATCAGAGTGTTAACGACATTTTCTAACTGTTGCATCTAGTTGTTTATTAAATGTACAATATCTAAATATTCTCCCAAACCTCTCCTTTTAGACATTACAGTCCCCTTAAAGTAAACGCAGTTGACAAATATTTTACCTAGAGCCACCTTTAAATGAATCTAATAAGACCGGGAGTTAACCGTCTTGACAAGCCCTTCCCAAGCTCCCCCTGATTTGTTTTGTGTATTTTTTTTCCATTTATGCTTTTTTTAACCATGAAGTCTCTTTTTTTTTTTTTATATCTTTTTTTGAAGGGAAACCTACCCAGGAGGCACTGGTGACTTACAATGTATAATAGATACATCCAAAGGTGGATCCTAAGAAATACTGAATATGATGTACATAATACACATAAAGTGAATTTCAAATCCTACTTATTTTTATGATGATAATGATGAGTGATCAGCCTTTGGAACCCCCTCCCCATCCCCCCAGCCCCCGACTAATCCTTAGGGAGATTCTCCAACTTTCTCTAGCTGCTTGTTTACAAAGTGAGGATATCCCGGGGGAAAAAGTCCTTAAAATTGGGATTAGAGTTTAAATCTTCACTGCAGAATTAAACCAATACCAAACGGGTTTTACATAAGCCATTAAGCACTTACTCTACAGCTGCTTAACTAAAAATATCAGGCACAGTGTAACCTATCCACACAGTTCACAAGTACGTTGGACTAGTTTAAACATTTTTGTCTACTTAATGATGCCTTTTGTTGTTTTTTGGACTGCTCATATCCTATTTATTGAAACTTTGATGTGACTTCAGGTATGTACTGTACCCCTTGGATCTGTACAACGACAGCGCACACTACGCCCTGACCAAATTTAAGAAGCAGTTCCTGTACGATGAAATAGAGGCAGAGGTAAATGATAAAAATAAACTTCAAGGCTACCTCGAGTTCTTGTTTTCACTGGATGGTTTTGTGTTAAGCCTGTTCATAACCACTTGATCTCTTGTTAACGTGCTGCATGTCTGTGTAGGGAAATTATTTAAGTTAATCTTATTAGCTAGTCTTCATTTCTGAAAAGGTCAAGAACTTACAGTATACTTTTCTTCTGCCTCCTCAGGTAAACCTGTGCTTTGATCAGTTTGTCTATAAGCTCGCCGACCAGATATTTGCCTACTACAAAATACTAGCAGGAAGGTAAGTCAGGTTTGATCAGAGCTAAGGAACTAACAGACTAACTAGCTAGCTAACTAACTGAACAATAAACTGACTGACCGAACATCCAAATAACTGAATAATCAACCCTTTGAGTAACCAACTAAATAACCAACTAACTGAATAACCAGCCAAGTAACCAAATAACCAAGTAACTAAATGACTGACCAACCAACCAATTGAATAACCAACTAACCAACCAATTAACTTACTGAATAACCAACATGCTAACCAACTGAAACCAAGTTTTTAGGGACTACAGATGGAAACTAGCTCAAGCTAAATCTAGTGCAAAGCATCTTTAATTAATGTGTTTGCACATTGTCCCAGTTGAAATAAATTAATAAACTAAACTAAACTAAAAGACTCACTATTCACTAACTGTTCATTATTTATTAACTATTTACTAATGATTTACTATTTTTCTATTGCACTGATATACAGTAATCCATATTGAGCAACCAACATCACTATTCATTCATTCATTCATTATTAGCACTCCATTGACCCTCAGTCCCACTAGAGGCAGTTCAACCAGTGCCTAACATTACATTCTGTTTCTGGTTTTTTGTAGTCTACTGCTTGACAAGCGCCTGAGGGCGGACTGCAAATCCCAAGGAGCCAATATCCCATGGCCTGCCTCCAACCGCTACGAGACTCTCCTCAAACAACGCCACGTCCAGGTACATAATAAACAAGATTTTGTACGTACTCCCATCCTTTATTGTTGTTTTATCATAACCTTTTACCCCATTTTTCTCTTTAGCTTCTTGGTCGCTCCATTGATTTAAACAGGCTCATCACGCAGAGGGTTTCAGCCGCTCTGTACAGATCTATGGAACTGGCTATTAATCGCTTTGAGAGTGAAGACCTCACCTCAATCATGGTACTGTCAAGTGTTTCCCAATGTTTGTTTGTTTTCATCTATGCAGCAAACAATATTTAAATCACTACCTTTAGAGCTGCACAATCAATTGCAAACAGATCAAGATGTTGGACTCGTTAAGCTCCACGTTAGACTGATTTTACATCTGTGTTTGCCGATAGGAGCTGGACGGTCTGCTGGAGATTAACCGGATGACACACAAACTGCTGTGTAAGTTTTTGACCCTGGACAGTTTCGACGCCATGTTCCGAGAGGCCAACCACAACATCTCCGCTCCGTACGGCCGCATCACGCTGCACGTCTTCTGGGAACTCAACTACGACTTCCTGCCAAACTACTGCTACAACGGGTCAACCAACAGGTGGGATTTTTTTCCCCTAAATTCAAATGTACATATTTACTACACGTGTTGGGGATGCATGTTTTCTCATTTCTCTTTACCATTTAGTTAGAGCTCTTAGTGGTCAGTAAACATATGATATACCTAAATACTTTAAGATGTATTCCACACGCAGAAATGCAGAAATCAGTATTTGTAAGAGACTCTTGCCAGTTTATTTTGAAACCCATGTGGTCTCACTTTAGTTGAGATGAGGATCCTTCTATATAAAATGCCCTGCAATGCAAATCTCCCTTTTTTGTGTGTTAGATTCAGGATGTGAACATTTGTCATTGCAATGACAAAGTTGTCAACTGGACTGGGTTGTTTGAGTTAAAGACGTGTCACTTCACTCATCAGAGGCTTCTTCTCACACATAAGTCAGACTATAAAACTGAACAATGCATAGTTTGCTAGCAACATAACAGCAATGCCCCAAACGTCCTCGACCCAAACAACTCAGTCCAGCTCGTCTTTGAAACCCTTTTAATACGTTGGAAAACTCTTATACAAACATGAACTTGGATTTTTCTATTTTAAAGGAAATAACTTGTTTTTAAAGCCACTGAAATGTAAATATGGTGGAAAAAGCAAATCCCATTATAATTACTGCTGATACAAAGAATAAGACGCATTTATAGTTATAGTCTGTTGCAATAGATGGGATTACACTCTGGCTCCATAACAATAGGTTTTCAGTATTTACAGTCAGCAGCTGATTTTGTGGACTGACCAAACGGGGGGAGTTCATCCGTGGATTAAAGGGAGATGATTATTTTCAAATAACACAACACATAGATTAACATAATCACCATCTGCCTGACAGCTTCGATGGACAATGTGGATGTGATGATGTTCTACTGTAAAGATCAAAATTAGTATAAAGAAAGGAAGATTAATTTGAATTTATATTGTCAGCCTGGCTTTAAATATCTCAGGACTGCACAATATACTGGCGGATTATTGTTATCGTAATATTAGTTGATGCAATGAAGCCACAATGTATTACTGAGATCTTGCATCTTACAGAGATTTACACCGTTTTTTGCTAACACGATCTAAAACCTAAACACATAGCAACTTAAAAATGTGCAAATTTTACTTCCCTCTAAATTAATTTACTTTCCTCTTGGCCATGATCTGGTTCTGATTTAGTGTTATCTGCATTTTCTTAAGTCAAATTTAGGTGAAGTATTGCCGAAATAATCAAGACAGTTACTGAATATTGCATTTTATTCTCTGTTTGTGCTTGTTTTCAGATTTGTGCGCACAATCCTGCCTTTCTCGCAGGAGTTTCAAAGGGACAAACCACCCAATGCTCAGCCACAGTACTTGTACGGTTCAAAGGTCAGTATACGTCAACGCACTAATGATTTTGACAAGTGAGGCAATTTCATTTGTATTACTTACCTAAATCCCATTCACGGCAAATTTGCGGAACACTTTTCGGTAACACTTTAGATTACAGCCTGCGAGTTCCATGTGTAGGTACAGGGAACAAAAAAGTAATTACACATGTTAGAACAGGTAATTACACATTAAAGTGCAAGGTGTAACAAAGGTGTGTGTGGCTTTTCAATGTGTTTTTTTAATGCCCAAATAGTAAATTTTAATAAACACAGAAAAAAAATTGGCGCATATTTCACTTCTTTCATTTGCAAACATTTAATTAAACAAAGGAAAGGGAATTGGACAAAACGGGAAACTTTTGAGCAAAAAGAGAATGTCTGCCAAAACTGTAGCTGAATATGTTTAGTCCAAAGTTTTTGTATTTTCGATTAACTTAACAATTTACTAAAAATTGTTGAGTAATATCATCATTTTCTGAGAAATTTAGATTTCATGCCAGTTTGAATCCATGCTCGAAGACATTTAAGGTCTTGATTTCGGCACAATATAGTCCCACTGAGAATAAGAATCTCCTTTTCAGGGGAGTCCTGGCCCCAGAGAGGAACCGTATGTACATGTTTTAGTGAGACGCTATGCACACCTTTATTACACCTTGCAGCCCTACATGTTTTATACCTTTATTATTTTCTGAACACAGTGGGCACTTGCGGGCTGTAATCTAAAGTGTTACCCAATTTTCTTGCCTATTTTGGCATCAAACTTCTTTTTGTTAGTGTGTGTGTGTGTGTGTGTGTGTGTGTGTATTTTTGTTGTTTACTACGTTGTACGAAATATGGAATTGAACAAACTACCCACAGTCCAGGTGGTCCATAATTGCCGGGATATGTAACCAAAGCACAAATGCACGTTAGAAGATGAGTGCCTGTTGCGCAGTGTTGCTTGAAACGCAACTGTCAGAAAAGTGGACACACTTATTATTCATCGCCACACGGACTGAAAGGAACTGCAAATCTTCCAGAGCTTGGATTTATTTACAAGAAAAACGTTCAGCACAACATCCCAAACAAGCCATTTATCTATCATTGCCGGAGTTTCAAATGTCTCGTCAAAAGCTTTTCTACTCTGCTGCATGAATGAAATGGAATTTCAACAGCGGATAATGATAAAAAATAAAAAAAGACAACTGCGCAAGCTCGGGCAAAAAACGATGCTATGATGACCTCAATCCAGTCTGCTCACACTGGCTCGCTCCCAGACAGCTTAGAAAAGCTCCTCAACTCGTGCTCCTGGTTCAGCATGAGCGTACTACTGCTGTTATTGTTTTGGATGGGTATGAGTGGGTTTTGCATCACTGTCCCGTGGTTGTTGCTTTCCTCGCTGCTGCTTGGGGTGTACAGGCGTCCCGAGTTGGTGCTCTCTTGGTGGTTTTGGTCCATGACTATCCCGCGATCCATGTTGGTTTGATCGGGACAGGAGCAGAGGGTGCGAATGCAGCCCCAGAGAAGGGCGGCGGCGATGACCATGAGGAGGATGCAGCAGGTCAGCCACACGGCCATCGCCAGCTCCCAGCTTGTCCGGTCATTAGAGTCGCTGCTGTCGCCCACTGTGTTGAAAACCTGGGGTGAAGAGGGAAAAAGGATTATGATTAAGTGGTGGAAACATTGAGGTTTACATGACAAGGATGGATTGGATTACGAAATGAATGAGCCCATAATAGCGGCGGGTCATGTTAGATGTTGACGAGACTAAGGCGGTTTGGACACGTACACGGGATGGATCGTGAAAAATATAATGGCCGCCAGAATTTGTCCAAGGTCAGTGATTCAAATCCACATTCTGTCATCGTGTCATAGGCCAA